>OX438947.1:2450000-3050000 GCA_949316185.1 Pyrausta nigrata
TATATTGTGGTGTGACCTTATTTTCTTACTGCTGATGTGTTATTTTGGTCCTGTAATTTATCTCTTGGAGTATAACGATTATGCTGCCTATATAATAAAATTAATTTATTTCCGTACATAAGCTCGCAAGGAGCACGTCCAACATAAAAAATAGAACCCTACCACTGCTTCCGAACAATTGTAAGCCAGTGCTGAGAAGAAGCAGCAAAGAAACTCAGTCATATAATATCAGTATAGCTTTATTTACAGCTTGTATTTACAAATGATAGAAATACAACACAACTTACAAAAAATTGTAAACATATCAAAACAAAAGGTCGCCTTAAAAAGACAAACTCAATTTAAAGTATTTTGTAATAAAAACAAAGACAATGATACAGCAAAATAATAATTTTATCTTATAATAATTTTATCAAACAGGTCAAGTTCAATATAATAAAAAGAGTTGCGATAGCGTTATCATTGCGCAAACTCTAATTTGGTTTAATTCGCTGGCCTCAAATCGAAAGCAGTAAATGACCGAAGTAGCTAGGGTTCCCACTTAAAAAATAATATTGGAAAGCAAAGATAAAATGTATGTTCAGGTTAACGAGCTACTCAAGGGAAGGTAGATCAACCTCTCAATCAGTCCTAACAACGAAATTTTTTCGTGGAAAACTTAGTTTTGTATTGTAAAAATCTATGTCATGTCCTGATTCTATATCGTAATCAACTTAATTCATAAAGCATAAATTACAAGTTATCACCTGGGGTCATTAAGATCGTCGTGTGGGAAAATTTGTAATCCGAAACAGGTTTGCTAGTAAATCCGACATCAACTTTTGGTTGGCAACCCTACATCGAAAGAGCAATGACCCCGAATACCTACTAGGCGCCATTTAACATGCGTATACGCTTATAACCGACCCATAAAAATAACGGGTCTTTGTTAGCCTGGAGTCTGTTTCTATTAACCAGGACATTTCGCTCGAGTTGTCGCCGTAATGCAAAGTTACCTCCCTGAATATTTACGTGACTATACGGCCTTTTTGGGGGTTCTACCCTAAAATGTGCGATGTCTGTGCGTAATTTATGGCCGCTTCTTTATCTTCTAGTCATAGTTTCTTTGGCGATTAGGATTTTAGTGTACGTACGCTGTTTTCGATAAGGTCTTTGATGACTCAGCTTATTGTTAGTTAAAGATTGTGTATTTTTTTGTAAATTATTGATGATACGTACCTTACATTTGCAGGCAGCGTTAATCCGCAGATATTAGCTTCAATTCGTTCGGGTAACTTTTTGACTTTCACCAGCTTAGAGGTGAGGGGAATGTATCCAAATATACTTTTCGCGACATATTTACTAGTGTTTGCTGCTTTAGATCGCAAATAACCGACCTTCGCTAGGTTAATCTGTTTGCAGTCGTTATCTATGAGTACTAAATATCTCACAAGGCTGCACAAAGATATTTCATTGCAGCGAGTGATTGTTGTTGCACGCGCTAAATATAATTGTTATACCGCATCTTGAAGCCGATTCTAATTCAGAAATGTTACAACGTTCAAAACAAGACCGACATTTCTAGCAAATAAACAATTGAAATTGAATGTAAAAAATACAAAATTCTTCTCATATATCAGACCTACAATTCCCTAAGAACTGAACATAGTACTACGTAAACTGCAGTATTAAACGTTTAAAATGTTGCAGCGAGTTGTTATTCCTGTTTAAAGTCCCATAAATAAAGAATTTATGGTCACCCTATCAATAAATCCACTTGTACTAGCATTCCACGTGTCGCTCGTGCAGTTTACGGCGAAAGTTTACCGTCGTATATTTCTCTTAATCTCTTTTAGATAAGGTTCAATTTCGCATTGTTATTTGCAGGTGGGTGGGTGTGCGTCTATTATTAGACGTTCCAGTATTTGGCAGGTGCGCTGTTAGCCGTTACACAATACGGCTGATTTGTGCGTTTATTCGCAACGGCGAATTATGGTCGGGCGAAAATAGTGACGGATCCCAGTTGGCAAATCGAATTCGAATCGAATTTTAGGTCGTTAGTTAGGCAGGTAGTATTTCTGTTTTGGTACTAGTATTATTGGCATATATACTTCAATTGTGCTTCAATGCCTTTATTTCGGTCAAGTGGACTGAAAATAGACTAACTTTTGAACTGATTACAGAAACGGGTTAAAAAAGTACGAGCTCAATTGAAAACACCTTAGGAAAAATATATAAAAACAAGTATCGGAAACGAATCTAGTTTGCTTCTGAATATCTTTCTCCTTAAAGACTCATACTTTTTTGTCACCCCGTATTTTCAATCAGTTAACTTATTTGGGATAATAAAATAATAAAAATAAATTGTTTCAACAAACACACCAATAACCTAGCCCCAAACTAAGCGTGAGCTTGTGCTATGGTGACTAGGATAACGGATAGAAATACTTAAATACATATAAACATCCATGACTTAGGTACAAATGCTCGTGCTCATCACACAAACATTTGCCCCTTGCGGGATTCGAACCCGGGATAAAATAGATAGATGCTCCTTTTGCACACCACACACAGTAGATATTTACACTAAAAATATTTGCTAGCCTAAATGCCTGTTTGAGTGTAATAAATAATATGACGTTTGTTTTCGTCTCAAATCGTATCGAATTGTTTCTATACGGTACCCACGCGTAAGTTTCAGCATTATTGAGAACTGTAGAGATATAAAGTTGATGTTGACTTAGTCAAGTGTAGTTTGTAGTTTCGCACTAAAATTGTTTAAAGTTTTTAAGACCTCCGCGTTATCAGGCGTTCGAGTTTACTCTTTTATATTGGTTTTGTTTGAGAAAAATATAATTTGAAGAAGCTCGATTCGTAATATGACTAGAATTTGCACGATCTATGACTATCATGGCTTTATACAGGGTGTCCCGTTAACAAAAGAAGATCCCTTACATCATGCTCTACTAAAAATGTAATGTAAAAGTGTTGCCATTTTTGAGATTTTTTGTTTTGAGTTTTTATTCTTTTTGGGAGCCTTTTAAGTAAAAAGTAACCATTGATTTTGGTGTACAAGACATTTAAAAAGTCATAATTGTAGAAGTAGCCATACGACAATTAAATATTTATATCTCGAAAATGTAAAAATACATTTACTTGGTTTTTTTTGCATATAATAGGGTATGATGTAACTAATTTATACCTAAAGGATTTTCCTTTAATAACGACACCCTGTATATGCATGTGTTATTGAATATAAACCTTTCTCTTGAATCACTTTATCTATTATTGGAAACTGCATTAAAATCCGTTGCGTAGTTTAATAGATCTAAGCTTACAGAAATCAGTAGCACACAATAAGTAGTGGTAGCGACTTTGTTTAATAAGTATGTAAATTACATGGAGATGTATTGCGAAATACAGGCGTACCTACTTACCTACTTGATATAGGAATTGCATTTTGATTGGTCTTAAAAAGTAAATGACCTGGCTAAAAGATTATTCATCATGAAACGTTTCAGAAAATACCTACAATTAGTGACGTCATCAATATTCTTAGCCTGGAGTTCACCAACACATTTTAAATTTATATTCAGTGGATTTAGGATTATTTTACATATTTTGTAAGGGAATTCTGTCAAATTAATCTTCCATCGAGATTTACAAACTGTTTTTTTTAATTGGTGAAATCGGGCCTTACTTGCCAATCTTCTAGCGCTAAACAAAAGATCTAATTGCTTTCCAAAAACGAATGTCCCTAACCAAAATAACAAGACGCACTTAGATTCGATTGGGGATTTTATAAGTTAAGAACTAATCCAATGAAAGTTTACGAGTTACAAACCGGGGTCTTATTGGAGTTCTATGTGGCTATTAATCTGTGATTCTCTCCCTACTAATATTATAAATCTAAAATCAATACAAAAGGATCGCAAAAGGTTAACAAGTGAAGTTACTTTCATACTTTTGCGCCTCAAACCAAGTTTACCTATACTGTGCTGAAACGCTGAATTGTTTCAGGTGAAGTTTAACATGGGGATACTTTATCGCCCTAGGAAGGACAAGCATAGTGTTAATCCAAAAAATCGCCGAAAAAAAAGGGGATGAAATCCATATCCTTACTTTATTATTATTATAAATGCAAATAAACTACTGAACCGATTCAAACGAAAATTTGTACAGAGATAGTTTGATACCCTGTTAAGGCTACTTTTGGTCGTGATATAAAATCATTAACGGGGTGAAATGGAGGATGAATGTTTGTATGTAAAATCCGACTTATGGCGCGGGCGAAGTCGCGGGTAAGTGCTAGTTTTGTATAGATATAGGTTATTGCATTACAAGTAATATAATAAAACGCTCGCAAATAAAACATGATAGAAATATTCGATTTCCGCCACCCCGTTGATCGGTTGGTATTAAAGTTTTATGGCACTGTTTTGCATGTCATACTATGTCATACAATATTATGAGCGCATAGCTAGAGGCTAATATTTGATTTTGATATGGAAAATAACTTAACCTCATTGATCTATAAGAGAATTGTTTTTCCTAACGTAACGTACAGCGGCAGCGGGTCAGGCTCTCCATTTGAACTACTAACTAATATTATTACGTAGGGAATAGAGGTGGACGTGCTGTGTGTACCCATGGATAGTCAAGAAAAATATCTTTTCTTTCTTATTCTATCGTCATAATACCTTACTACTCATCATTACTCGGACAAATGGAGGGGAAGCGCGCTAGAGGAAGAGCGTCAGCTAGATGGGTGGACCAACTCAAGGAGGTGACTGGAGGCCAGATACAGGGAGCGGTACATATGGCGCTGAACCGGACCGAGCGGAGAAAATTGACATACAGTCACGATCCTCAGCATTGAGGGAACGACCAGAAAGAAGATAATACCTTAACACAGGATCAAAATTCTTCACATGTCTCTTTCAACTTCATAATTTGACAGCAACAAGCGATGGGAGCATAAATTAGTTCCTGGCACAGGAATATTTCTTTCCTAAAAGGAAGTTTTAGTCAATATGTAACGGTGACTGTTTTAATTTATTTATTATTGGCATACACAATGGTGACAATCAAAAAAATATTGTAGGTACAGTACAGGTTTTTACAGTACACTTAGAACTAGATTGGAACCCTAAAGCGTAACAATACGTAAACTTATTTAAAAAATATAAAGCTAAAGCTATCCAGACACAATAACAATATTTGTACCAGCCAGGAAAGCTCAGTGGAGGATACGTCTGACATTATGCCGAAATGTGACATGCTTAGGTTCAAAAATATCAAGATCGTCACTTTGTAGCAGCTTATTATATAATCTACACATGCGTACAACAGGGTTAAGTGGAATAAATGATTTATTTATTATTATTTAATATTATTAGTAATAGGTCCCGCTTTTATCCTTTGGGTACGGAACCCTTAAAACGATCACAATATACAAAAGTAAATCCTGGACTTAATTAATAATGTACAAGTGGATCATATTCATAATGTATTTATATTTTTTACTTATTTCTGTAGACTCTGGCACTGGGCAGGGATCGGTGGAGAAGTTTGGGGGAGGCCTTTGCCCAGCAGTGGGATGATTCGAGCTGAATATTATTTCTGTAAAGCACAATGTGTATCCTATTGATAATATTGACAAACGAGGAAGTTCCCGTTCATTATTTTTTAATTATTAATTAACGTTCTAATTAAGCTATTAGTTAGGCTTTCCTGATAAGGGCAGTCCTAATTATAATCGTCCATAATTAATTTCAGCGAAACTATCGTATTTCGGTATCGGACTCTGCGAGCTCCGTAAACAGGCTAGTCAAGCAAGATAAGCCAGAACACACACTTTTATATAAACTTTACTGCAAAAATAAAAAAAACAGTCAAATCATTAGGGCATGCAGGCAATGGCTGCAGCGAGAAATGAAAATGTAATTAAATTTACTATCCCAAAACAAAAAAACAACACACTACAGGCAAAGGTTATCTAAACCGCACAAAACTATCCTTATTTGAGGTTTTTTAAACTTACAAACACTAAAACACAAATCAGCATCAAACACAATCATTTAAGTGATTTTGGAAAAAAGTGGGTCCTCAACGTGTACCATAAAATAACAATTATAAACATAAAATAACTAAAATAAGTAATACATAGTTTACTCGTGTTGTTATTCATGACGTACGTCATTCCTAATTATGAGTACGACTACTCATTCATCTAGCAATTTCATAGGCTTAAATGGCCGTACCTTTGGATAGCGTTGACTTAGAAGTTTCATTTTTCTGTAAGGGACCGCAGACAGACAAGCATTTAATGTTAATTTTACCTTAATACCCTCCACGTGTTTCTGAAAAACAGGGCCTAGGTCTGAGGGACAGACGGACAACAAAGTGATCCTATAAGAGTTTATTTTAAGAGTTAAGAGGAATGGAAATAGGTTGGTGTCAACAGTTATCCCAGTAAGTGTTCGTTTGCAAAAAAATATATCTTGGATGTGTATATGTATCTATAATATATTGCCTGAAACCATCAAATAACTAGCTCGTAAACAGTGAACAGTAAACAGTAAAGAGAAACAAAACTAAAGACCTAAAATGAACCCTTTTCAAGTGCAAATAATTGTATTTCATTTCATTATTTTTTTTTTCCATTTGAGGCACGGAACTTTAAAAACTATCAATTTTTTATAGGTATCAATTGTGTTGTCTGATTTCTCCGATCTGTGCCACCGGCCAGCTTAAAAGTTGGTTTTTTCTTCTATATGGAACTGCAAATTTGATGTTAATTTTAACTTAATACCCTCCATGCTTTCCTGAGTTTCCTTTTTCTTTTAAGGCACGGAACTCTTAAAACTATCGATTATTGTATTTCGTATCAAATGTATTGTCTGATGTGAAAGTTGGCGCCGTCTTGGAAAGGCCTATGTCCAGCAGTGGACTGCAATAGGCTAATATGATGTATTGTCTGATTTATCCGAGCTGTGCAACCGGCTAGCCCGATCGGAATCGATCCGGCCGTCGACACGTCGTAACTAATGACTGCTCGCTAATGACCGGTTTCTCGACGCGACGGTTTGATGACTAGTCATAACTTCGGTTCACACTCAACCGGAGTTGCTCGAGTTTGCTGGAGAATTCCAGATTTTCGGTGGCATTTGGCATAGTGTGGACATGACTTGGAAGTTGCATGATTGGAAGGGGTTAACGACTGTGTAAACTGACTGTGTCCTGCCTGTCTTTACGGAATGTAGACAACCACCATAACGAATAAGTCTGACGACAAACTGCGTGTCGCACAGAGGGCGATGGAAATAATTATGTTAGGATTGACTCATGGGCTGAAAGAGCATCATGGAAAAAAATATATGTTAATATCGACTCATGGGCTGACAGGGCATTGTACTGACACTTGAAATTACAGATAGTTATTCATTACTTTGAAGTTTTAGCAAAGATGTTTATTGTATACGCATAATTGGATTAAAAGTCCCCTAAACGTTGTCAAGGCGGATTTAAATACTTAGTTAAAAATTTCCCACGTCCAAAAAAAAAATTATTAAAATTAGTGGTTTTCATGCAGTATAAAAGTTCACATAAGTATGACAAATACGAAAGTCAACAGCAAAAATACCTTTCACTATAAAATAAAAAAATATACAGATTACTAAAAACTAAACTAACTATAAAATAAAAAATATACAGATTACTAAAAATTTGCCCAAGTTCAAATTATCAGGTCCAAAGCTATTTAATACAATGATCCAGCAAAATGTTCATGTTAGACCCATATCACCCTAAAATATCAGGCTTCATTATTTACCTAGGTCTAGCCCGGTGTAGCTAAGGGTAGGCTCGGTATGGTAATCGGACAGCCCGTATTACGCAATGAGATACGACCGGGCGCACGGTAGAGATGATGCCAAGTTCTGGGAAAACTACTTTTTAAATGCTGACCGACACACATGCGTAATCGACACAAAAATAACATTGCTTACTATGTCGATAAAAGTATTTTTTTATATTGACATCGCACGTTCAATTTGTACAATGTTCTTCGTACTGTGGTTATTTCCCTGTGTTTTTGTCATGGGTCAAACACGGCGGTCTCTTGCTCTCTGCTTTTATGACAGGTCACAATCAAATCGATAACTTTTTTCTACTAATACTACAGGAGTAATTTATGTTTGTTTTCGGTTGGTATAGATAGAGTATCAAAAAGTTGCATATAGTATATGTACACGACGGCCGAAGTTGTTATGTATAGCTTATAGTTTCTAGATAATGTATAGTAGTGTAGACGACGAAAAGTTGTATATGTATAGTTTATAGTTTCTACTTTGTTTATCGTTTGTTAAATTGCCTTTAATTTGTGTAAAATAGAATTCCATGTTATGTAGATTATGTAAATAAAGAAGTAAATAGGTACACTGCACATGGATAGGAGGGTCGGGAAATACCGGCTCTCTATACGGTATTGCCCGACCCAACGATAGGGACAAGATTAGAAAGAGACAGAGGTATCTCCCTTCTCGCTCCCAGGCGGCGGGGGCGGAAGCGGGATACCCTGCCTCCCTCAGTTAGGCAGTATAAATATAGCACTAGTTTTCCATAGAGACACACTCTGATCTCAGCTCAACGACTGCACACCAAGAAGACTGCATTCACCAAGAAATCCGGAGTTTTCTTTACCCGAGGAGCCCTTCTACCATACAGTCCACTAACATAGGCGAACCACCGATACGGACTCGACGCTCCGAGGATTCACAAAATCCAGGGCGTCCCGTACAGTATATTTGCCTACTTTTTACGTCTTTCGGACGAAATCGGATTGTCGTTTCTTTTATGGTTTACAATAAAGAGTTATCTATATGTCTGTTATGAAAATAATTCTATTTCGCAATTTTAGTAGAAACTTTATAATTGTTAGCCGTATTCACATGAACTTGGTCCCATTTTCCCAATGTTTCGGCACGACATTACGTCTGACACTATAATGCCCAAGTTTATCTAAACCATATATAATATATATAAGTCAGCCTATTAGATCCCACTGCTGGGAAAAGGCCTCACCTCAACTATGAGGAGGAACGAGCCATACTTCACCACGCGGGCTCAGTGCGGATTGGTGGAGGGGTGTATGTAAGGCAAGTGACAAACCTTACTGTCAGAAGTTATCAAGCCGCCCTAGGGCCTCTGACTAGGCTTAACGACTAATACCACAGATATTAGCCGGGACCAACTGCTTAACGTGCCTTCCGAAGCACGGAGATGCTTGTCATGGACGTCACTTAAATGGTCGGAATGGTCACCCATCCAATCACGACCGCGCCGTGGGTTCTAAATGTAAACCATGCTAAAACATAAATAAACGCAACAATGGTGGCTTTAACATGGCGGTTTGTTCAATGGTAATTTTAGACAATAATTTAGGATTGGAAATATACTGAATACTGTGCTCCCATATTCATATGTAAAACAGCGATCTGGTTTCGCTCGGCCGCGGCGGGGTTGCCAGTTGTATGCAGTTAAAAATTACAATACTGTTGTTGCTAGTCTTGTAAATACGTACCTACCTTAATGAAAAAAGGAATTTTCCAATTTAAAAATTAAAAAATAAAAACACGTCTTATACATACGAACACAGTTTTTTTGAGAATTTATTTGTTCCCTAAGAATCATCCGATTTTGGTTTGGTTTCGCACGGTTTTCATTACATACTGTTTAAGGTTTGAGTATCCATATATTTAGTACCAATAGCATTTAGTGGGAGTAATCGTTTCGATACTATCTTACCTGCAAATCCTACTCGGTAGGTTCACTTGTTATTTTATTTTTTTGTTAGAAAATAAAGAAGGTTAGGAAAATCAGTCATATAAAGTAGGTATCATAAGTATTGGTATAGATTTAAAAACAAGTTTCTGAATTCAAAACCAAAGTGTAATTAAAAACTTGGATCGACGTTTATAGCACTATTATCCATTCCAATAGTTTTGTTTTGAGCAAACATTCAAGCTTGTTATTTGAAAGTTCGTGTAAACCCAAACTGGATAAAACCGGATTTGTGACTACGTTTTTGTTCGCGGTAATTCGGAGTACGCTTCCACGCCCATGGAAATTTCTATAATAGATGCCTTGGCCCCTAAATAATATATTTTGGGCAACGCGTGCTTCGGAAAGGTTCGCCTACAGTGTTAATCACTGTTTATGGTTAAGTGTGTTACGTATATTTTGGTACAACCTTCGAAAAATTACGTTCACCGTGATTTTATTGAACTTGCAACTGCCATTATTTTAAATGCTCTATTGCTTAAAAAATGCCAGTTGCACAATCACTATAGGTATACAATGTTAGTATTAAATAGGCTCCGAAACTACTGAACCGAATCAAATTAAATTTGGTATGAAGATACATAGTTTGAGATCCTAAGAAGGACATAGGTTACTTTTGTCTCGATATAAAATCATCAAGGCATTGAAATGGGGGATGAAAGTTTGCATGGGAAATCTGACTTGTGGCGCGGGCGAAGTCTGTATGGTAAATAAGCTGCAAAAATGGTTTGCAGCTTGCTTTTTCAAATGACATAATGCAAAATATGTCTCAAGTCTACAACTCGTGCACGATATTTGGTATTCGCTACATCGACGCTAAGACACGAGTGTGTCAGAGGTCGTTGCCCTTTCAAATTGGGTCGGTACCTAATCCGGAGTGCGTTGTTTTTGTAGCGGTTTAGCCGTAAGTGAATTAAAACCTCATTTTGGGTTTAGAAATCATTTGCATACGCTTTAATCTCTTTTGCTGGTTATTTATCCTCTGTCGCCTCTCTCCGCGGTTCACGGTAGTCGAATAGGTGAAATTGCTTTTTTGAACATGTAAAATTACGCATTACCTAATCAAGTTGCATTGAGAAACATAATTGTGTCATCGAAACTGTATACATGAAATTAAAAAAAAATATGAAATTTTATATTTTCATGTATGATGAAAAAAATATTAGGTTAATAAGCCTGAAAAAGAGAAAACAAAGTTTAACCTGACATTAAAGAAAGAAGAAATCATAATTTATTTTATTTGGTACTTACATCATATCACATACAAAACAAACAAATACGTGCTTACATTCCTGAAAAAAATACGTTTAGCCCGGAGTTCACCAACAAATGTTTAATTTTTAATCTGCGGTTTAGCAATATTTGACATACTTTGACAGTTTGTACTATGGGGATTCTGTCAAATTAACCTTCAATTGATATTTACCGGCTGTTGTAAAATTGGTTAACTCTGGTCTTAGCTTAGTAGAAAACCACGAAATCGCCGTTGCCATGACTATCTGTGTAAATTATTCCTAAACATGCAAATACATAGCAGGCACATAATTGTCTTTGTATATTTGCGATATTACATAGTTTGATCAGTGATTACTTAATTAGGAAGCGTCGAACTTACCTGCTATTAGACACGTTGCCATAGTAACCTAACTATATTTAGTTAATTAGTATTCGACGCGTCACCTGTAAATCCGTTAATGATGCCATACAATAATGAGGTTGTCTAGTATGTGGACATCCTCTTGAGACCCGTTTTAAATAAATTTTAAAACACATCAGAAGACGGCATCAATTCAAACAACTATTATGCAACATTACCCTTTTATTTGATCGATTCCCAAAATACAATATCCATCACGAATAAATTCAAAATCTTACTTACATACCTTTTAACACAACGGCTCGTTCTCGAATGATGGCCGACCGACCCCCACCGGTACCAAGTTGTCTATGGCACTGATAGTGCCAAAGACATCTCGGCGAAAGTTTAGCTTTTTAAATAATGCTATGTCAATAATCGCGATTTTATCATTAAAGTCTAAAGGTGGTCATTGGCATCCGACAGCGCCAAAGACAACTCATTGGTAATTTTAATAAAATAACGAAGTAACCATACGTGTTGTTACAAAATAGTACATGTATAGCAATTAGTTTATGTCCACACGAATAGTGATTGTAAATATTTTACGTGTCAAAACTCATTATTATTTCAGTTTGCAACCATTGTATCTATGTATATCGCGTTGGACAGTGGCCTATTTCATAAACGTGACAATTGTGAACAAGCAAACAAAAATATTCAAAAAAACAAAATACCCAAACGCAAAAATGATTATATTTTTGAAATGGTCTTTTTACTGGCTTTCATTTGATACCCATATTGCTATGGCGAGGAAAAAACAATTCCCCCCTTTATTTCCATTTGCGGGCGCCATTTTTAAAATGTATATAGCCTATGTCACTTTCACAATTTTGACAAGTTCAACGACACCTCTACCTATATAAAAAAACTATCGAGCCGTTTGGGTTGTAGGGCGTGCTAAACAATTACACATACGTACATATTCTCGAAAAATATAACCCTCTTTCCGCAGTCGGGTAATAAAAACGACAATTCGGTGTACCTACATTGCGGAGTGAGTGATAGAAACATGTTGTAGCTTCAATTAGTTTCAATGCAATGGACATTAAATTGTCGTTGTAGATTATTTACAAGTGTCTCGTTTTTTTAGGGTTCCGTAATCCGACAAGGAACCCTTATAAGATCGTTCAGTCCGTCTTTCCTAGTCTGTCACAGCAGAATATCTTCTACGTTTATGGACTGATTTGCATGTAACTTGGTTCGAGGATACTTCACATATAGGTCTTATTTTAAAAAGTACAAAAAAATTGTTTTTTTTTGTACTTTTTAAAATTTAATGTATATGTAAATAACCTCTCTAAAACCACCTATCTTAGATTCATAAATTACCATAGAAAATCAGCTAGCTCAGACCATTTGCTAAAAGCGCATACATGTACCGCACCGTTTGATGGAAGCATATCCTGCATTTGCCCTACTATAGCCAGATCAAATCAGATTAAATATTTGGGAGTTTTGTTTGATGAGAGACTTAGTTGGAAATTTCAAATAGAGGTGCTATCTGGACGGATTAAGAAGCTCATTTATGTGTTCAGAACGCTGAGATGTGTGGGAGACAGAGATCTTCTTAGAAAAGTTTACATTGCGCTTGCGCAATCTCTCCTGAATGACTTACTTACTAAATTTAGATTATAACGAAACCGAGGCACTATTGTTAATTCAAAAATAATTATGGGTTGGCATTTTTAATTAAATTTTACCAAGGTAAATTTACTTTTAGATGTTGTAATACAAATTTCCCTTTCTTATTGTTTTTGCACCATTTTTATTTTGTAACGCAGTCCAATCTATGACATTGGAAGGATTTAATTGCCTACGATACAGGTTTTACCTAGTGTAGGCGGTTATCGATTAATTTGTACTAAACTGTTATGTTTGTGCCAAATAAATATATATTTGTTGTTGTATTTAAATTACCCCTTTTTAAGGGTACATCCCCTTACATGTAAAGAGGGGGGGGGGGGGGGGGTAATTTTTTTGAGTGCACCTTGTGGGGTATCGTTGAAGAGGACTATGAAAATAAGGTAGGGTTTCCATACAACACTTTTTTATTAGCTTGACCATTTGCGAGATATAGCCCGCCAAAGTCGTTTACACGGTGTCCCCCCGCTGTAATTTCTAAAGTCTTGGACCTATAAACTTCAAATCAATCACGTAAAGAAACAGGCGCGGAAACTCTTATTTAAAATTGTTTCGGGTATCCTGTGATGAATGCTTTTGAAATTTTAAATAAAATAAAAATATATACTTTTTTCCAAAAGAACAGTATAAATTTAAATGTTTTGTTGTCTATACAGTCTAATGTTGTAAGTTAATGGTACGGAACCCTTCGTGCTCGAGTCCGAGTCGCACTTGGCCGGTTTTTTTTTTAAATAGAGCCCTGGTGTAAGAATTCTCAAAAACGGTACTTCCAGAGATGACTTCTTTATCAAACTTTACCTCTTTAACATATTAGTACTTACCTATTAGACTAATGAGGTTACCATGATTATAGTTTTATTATGTAATACTTCGTGATACGTTATTCGTAATATAATGGCTAATAATAGTAGCTGGATATATCGTGTATTCGTGTAAGCATGATTGAACTGTAAATATAATAAATTTACTCATGGCCACTATGGTAACATTACATTTATAGTTAAAAACCTTGAAAATTCTTTATCTCCATTTCTCAATGTCAACAATGATGCCGAAACTGCTATTCCCAAGAAATTTCTTACATTAGTTTACTAAAGTCAGCGCTCGTCAGCTGTTTCGGATCGATTTTGCATCTCGCTCGCGTCTGCGTCTCAAGAAACGTGGAGTTTATCGAGCAAAACATTCGGAAAATAAACACCTTTACCGCACTCAAAATAAGGGCCACAACTGCATAGCAAGTGAGAGTAGCTTTATCGCCACGAGGAGAAATTAGGCGATTGCCTGCCACATTAAATTTTTACTGCCACTCGATGGGTGAGCCGATAAGGCACCGACTGAAATTCGAACAATTAGCTACGTAGCAAGTTTATTTTACAACGTTTGTTCTCACCTGTGTTATTTACATGCGAGCATTATCTTTATTCTGATCTCGGTGTTATGCTTATACGATAACTTATTTTCGGTAAAGTTCTTCCGGTTTTAAGCTTGGTTTATGCTCGGGCGGTAGTTCGAGATATTGTGTTGTAAATGCGATACGGCGTTGTTAGGGAATTATTAAAAGGCTGAGTTTACGTCCTTTTCGTGCTGTGTTTCGGAATGTTTGTTTTTCTGCGGGTTAAGGGAGTTGATAACATAATTTAATAGGTCCTAAACTCTGAACTGACTGACAGATGCAGTAAAATTCTACATATAAATTAATACAATAGGTATGCGGGACGGAAAGCAGAGAGGAATGGAAAAACTCCGCCGACAAAAACTAAATTCTAACTGGATGATGATGATGCTGGTGTATTCACTTATTTATTATTATTTATTTACCATCACAAATCCACATCTCCTTATTTATAAATACATTTCTTTCTGATCGTGCTGTTACATTTTCTACTTGAAACTAGTTTTTTTTTAAATAACTTATTATAATTAAAAGAATTATGTCCTCCTAGCCGAATTACGACTACGGCGGCCTATCTCAAAAGAGATAAGCCAACTGCGCGGGACATATTATTATAGTGCACAAGTGTGTGCGCAATACACAGGTGCACTCTCTATTCCTTCACTCTCATAATTTCGGTGAGACGGCAGTCCGACATGACCGTAGAGAGATCAGGCGCAGGACCAACGGCTTAACGTGCTTTCCGAGGCACGAGGGTGTTAACAGCACCAACTTCCTTACTTCGGAGCTGTGTCTGAGTAATTTCAAGGCAGAAAAACCCAAACACTCGGCCCGACCCGGGATTCGAACCCGAGACCTCGTGGATAGTACCCAGCGTGCTGACCACTAGACCAACGAGGCAGTCCATGTAGAACCAACCACTTTGGGTAGGTATTTAATTAAAATTATACATCAGCGTAAAAAGTATTTGTCCTGGACAGCTGCTTATTTAATAAACAGGTATTAAACTTTAGGATATGACAAGACATCGTTGTTATACACTTTTTCTTCAAGTTAAAAATCATCACCTTAAATATTTCAACTTTGTACAGACAGGGCACATTTATAGAAAAGCTCCTGACTGGTTGAGCACGTAAATTCATCGTGCCCCAAATCTGAAGAATGCGCCTAAAAGAATGTCATGCCTATTGCACCTTATCTCACAAAGGGTAACGAGTAACTTCGTTGAACGTTAATCATTCTTTCGCTCCACTTTGTACACTTTTCCTTTTAAGAAACAAAAAAAGCAAGGCTCGGGTAAAAGGCAAAATGTACCTTTCCGACCCTGGGCGACATTGATAGGGTTTCTTTGTTTAAAAATTACGAGAAAATCTCAGAAATTTTGGTAAACATCTGAAATGTAATGTAATAACGATTTTCGATCCTCCAAACTGAAATTCAAGTCATCTTCCTGAAATAAATTATTATTAAAAGGGTAATATCAATTTGAATATTTATTTTACCTCTCACATTTTCCTCTTTTTGACGGAAATGCTTTATTTGGCTGAAATTTGGTGTATTTTTGATAAAGTAAAGCATTATAAATGGCTCTATAGATTTTTTTTGACTTCCGTCTTTCAAATCTTTTTATGACGCTTAAAATAATAGCAGAGAAAAAAAAAGTTAATGTGTTAGATGATAAATTACCATCGTGGGTAGTTTTGTGTTACCCACCTACCTATCTTATTTTTAAAAGAAAAATAATAACAATGTCAAGATTGTTTACAATAATCGCTGTGCAACAAAGAACGCACTTACCTGCGCACGCTACGATTTAAAAGTATGTCTCTGATGTCGAAATTAGTCCAAGATGCTTTGAGCATCAGAATATCAATTGTGCCTTTTGTGTAGAGGGTGATACTCGCTTTTAATTCCGTGCGTTACCCAGCTACTATAGTCAGTCACTCAAAATTGCTTTGTAACCAAAAATATTCCGAAACCAATCTGTATGCAAAACAACAACCTGCACCTTCACCCCTTACGTTAGGGTGCACATTTGCGCACCCGCGGGAGCGAAGGGCGTGTAGGACAAAGGACGTGGGCCCACGTGAGCGGTATCGATCCCTGCGCAGCTCTGCGCCCTGGCTGCCACGTGGCGCTTGCAGTCAAGCCGCGGGCTTAGGGTCGGTGGTGAGGTTAGGTCGTGGATGCGGCCTAGCACTCTGTTTAATTCATTTTGTAGCCACTTGGCGCTTGCAGTCAGGCCGCGGGCTTAGGGTCGGTGGTGAGGTTAAGTCGTAGATGTGGCCTAGGGCACTATTACTTCATTTCGTAGGTGCTATCTTAGTACACACACGGTCTGGTCCAGGTGTTGGTTGTCGATCAGGTCAGATCAGGACCTAGGGTAGTACGTTAAATAAATAAAATTGTTGTGACAATCACACCAATTACCTGCTGCCAAATTTAGGTTAGGCTACGGATTGTAATCTAGTTGTAAGACTCTAGGTTTAAAGCTCTCTCTAATAGGTTGCAGTTGCTCTGTTCCCTTTCCTCTTTCCTCTAGCCATTGCATTTTGTAAGTTAGGTCGTTGTAGCCTAGGCTCATAGAACAATCTGTGCCACAACAACTCTAGGTAAAGTCATGCTGAATGTCATCTTGGGAAGTTCCCTAGCTGTCAGATTATGGATTAGTTTAGTTACCTACTCAGTATGTACGCTAAATCATATCCTAGTCTCAGTACAAAAAATATTAGTAACAGTTAAACTAAAGCCATCGTTTTTAAAAAACTTTTTACAGCAATAAGTTCACCGATAAATTACTCTGCTATGTATTAGAACGTTTAATGGTTTCGTACTATCTTTTAGTGGCCAATACCGAAGGTTGCAAAGCGATATTCAGATACGAATATGAAATAGCCCTGGTGGTGGACCACACCGGAGCGAGCAGTTTTGTTGCCAGAGCGGTAAAATGAACGGACGGCTAACTGTCTATTACCAATTTGTTGTTTGTTATACCTAACCACTTACTTATAGTTTCGTTCTAGTCTAAAGTTTAGTTTATAGGTCTTTCTTAGGTTAAATTGTAATGTCTGGTGGTAACTCTCTCTACCTTAAATTGTTATGTCTGATGGTAACTCTCTCTACCTTAAATTGTAATGTCTGGTGGTAACTCTCTAGTCTCTCTACCTCATCAATGGTTCCCACAGAAAACCAGCGCCATGGCTTGCCATGGCATAAAAGCTGAGTGGGTACCAGTTTGGTAACATTACAAACTACTTTATTTTAATTTTATATGTGTTTTTTTAATGTGTAATGTCCAAATAAAATATTTTTCTTTCTTCCTTTCTTTCAATTTGATAACTTAGGGTCTAGTTCACCAACACATGTTTAATTTTTAAACAGCGGTTGACATATTTTTGTGTTAAACTTACGTTTATCGGCTGTTTAAAAATAGGTGAACTCGAGTCTTAGTAAATCTAAATAAAATGACGGAGAAGGATGAATATAAAAAGAAAGGAAGAAAATATACATTTATAAATAATGTACATGACACACGAAAATAAACAACATAATAGGCACAGTTATAAAACAAAACGAGGTGCCTGTGGCGCAGTGGCGGCAGCGCTTTGGTAGTGATACCAAAAGTTAAGCAACCCACGGCGCGGTCGTGATTGGATGGGTGACCATTCCGACCATTTAAGTGACGTCCATGACAAGCATCTCCGTGCTTCGGAAGGCACGTTAAGCAGTTGGTCCCGGCTAATATCTGTGGTATTAGTCGTTAAGCCTAGTCAGAGGCCCTAGGGCGGCTTGATAATTTCTGACAGTAAGGTTTGTCACTTGCCTTACATACACCCCTCCACCAATCCGCACTGAGCCCGCGTGGTGAAGTATGGCTCGTTCCTCCTCATAGTTGAGGTGAGGCCTTTTCCCAGCAGTGGGATCTAATAGGCTGACTTATTATAAAACAAAATACGACTCGTTTACCTAATTTGTAATTTTTCTAAAATTACAAATTAGGTAAACGAGTCGTATTTTATATCTACAATAACAGCACCATCGAGCTGTAAAAAATCGTAGTGAAGTATTGTAAACTAAGCCTAGTTTAGTTGGTCCTTCGAAGACTTACTAAGGCTACCCAAAGTTGTTTTAAGTTACTTACATAGTAAACAAAGAACACACGTGAGTAGTATCGATCGCCCTGGGTCCATCGCTACTTTATCAGAGCCGTATTTTCGACTGTTTCCATCGCTTTCACTCGCAGCTGGCATGAGCGACGAAGACAGGTAGCATCGAAAATATAGATTGTCTTACAGAGTAAAGTCTGCGCGAAAACACGTGTCTAACAGTAAGGCCACGGACTTAGGTTCTAGAGATCACTGATCTAGGCTCACTATGTGCTGAACCTTATTGTGTTGAAGTTTTTTATTCCTAGTCACATAATTTAAGTTTTCGAACATTGTTCCTTGCCTCTCTCAATTATTTTTTGTAGTTAAGTTAGCGAATTTGTTTACTTCATCAGCAGACGATTACGAATGAATTGTATTTTTACCCGACTGCGGAAGGAGGGTTATGTTTTTCATGAGTATGTCACTATGTATGTATAATTGTTTGGCACGCCATACAGCCCAAACGGTTGGACAGTTTTTGACATAGGAGGTGTCGTTGAATTCGTCAAATTGTGAGAATGACATAGGCTATATACATTCAAAAAATGGCGGGGATTGATTTTCCTTACCATAGCAATATGGGTATCAAATGAAAGCCAGTGAAAATACCATTTCAAAAATATAATGTTTTTTGCAGTCGGGTGTTTTTTTTTACTCCGTAAAGGAATTCCTAGAATTTCGATCCCTAATAAACGAAGCTTCACATATCCGTTTGACTGCCTGCCAGTAACTTAATTTATTTTAGCGATGTTGTTCTATGTTGTTTATATGTGAATTTAGTCATTAAAATTTATCGTTAATTTTTACACGTATTTTTTTTATTCTTTTATAATTTATTTGTAGGCCGATCACAGCGCACTCTCTATGCCCTGTATTTATACATTCAACGTCTATTCACATGTGTATCAGAAAATAAATAATTTGATTTGGAGGACCCAAAATTCACACGATAATGCTTAGACTAATGTTATGTATTATTTGTTTCAGGTAAACCCAGTTACTGACAGACGTTTGGTAAAGCATATTCCGGTAAATATTGTAAGGATAAAATGCAGACAGGGCTTCGGACGTTGGTATTTTATTTATAGAAAAGGCAATGGATTTGCTGAGCGCCCACGCCATATACACACTCAGTTGCAAAAATATGCCTCCCTAAGAAAAATGCATGCCGTTTCACTCAACTGCGACAAAAAGAGGGCCGAATGTTTATGCTTTATTTATTTATACAGAAATATAAAAAAAATACTAGAACAATGAACCTTAAACTAAGAACCTTAAAATTAAAAGTCCCTTTAGGCAAGGTTCCGAAGATACTGGTAGAGTTCCCCCTTTGAATAGCAAGACTAATTCTTTGTCTGAGGTAGCTGCCAGCTCTTCGGTCTCCTGTGATGTCGACTAACATTGTTGCTATTTCCTTAAAAAGCCTTATAGCTTTAGAACCCCACGGACTAAGGGTCTCGACACCGAATGGGCAAAATAATATTCAAAGGTATCCCCTTGTATTTAAAGGAATTCAGCAATAGTCACATATTCATGCGTCCGACTGTATCCCGCGTGCAAACACTATGCCCGGACTTTAATGGAGCAAGTCAGGCTTTTTAGTCAAAGAATACAGGCTTTGTAACACTACGTGGGACACTAATATCGTTACAAGAACATGAAATGCTGTTACGAGGTTCTACTGTAACCAAAAATTGATACAATATAAAACCAGTTTTTTTTAAATCGTATATTTCGTTTTTCGGTTTCCGTACCTAAAGGGTAAAAACGGGAACTCTATTACTGTCTCTCTGTCTGTCACCAGACTGTATCTCATGTACCATGTGATAGCTAGACAGTTAAAATTGACGGGTGATTTCTCCTGCCGCTATAACAACACATTACCAAAAACAGAATAAAAAAAATTTGGCTACCATACAACAAACGTGTTTTTTTGCCGTTTTTGCTTGATGATGATGATGTCCTCCTAGCCGACTTCGACTACGGCGGCCCATTCCAATAGAGATTAGCCAACTGCGCGGGACATATTATAGTGCACAAGTGTGTGCGCAATACACAGGTGCACTCTCTGTTCCTTCACTCTCATAATTCGGTGAGACGGCAGACCGACATGACCGTAGCGAGATCAGGCGCAGGACCAACGGCTTAACGTGCTTTCCGAGGCACGGGGGTGTTAACACCACCAACTTCTTGACTCCGGAGCTGTGTCTGAGTAATTTCAAGACAGAAAAACCCAAACACTCTCGGCCCGACCCGGGATTCGAACCCGAGACCTCGTGGATAGTACCCAGCGTGCTGACCACTAGACCAACTAGGCAGTTTGCTTGATATTAATAACAGCAACAGGTAGACGGCATAAAATATTTACAGAATTGTTGTATTTCAATTTAAACAAGTAAACATAATTTTTGAAAAGACAAAACACCCGACTGCAAAAATGTATATATTTTTGAAATGGTCTTTTTACTGACTCTCATTTGATACCCATATTGCTATGGTACGGAAAAATTCAATCCCCCTCCCCCCTTTAATTGCATTTGCAGGCGCCATTTTTTAAATTTATTTAGCATATGTCACTCACAATTTTGACAAATTCAACGACAACTCATATGCCAAAAATTGTCCAGCCGTTTGGGCTGTAGGGCGTGCCAAACAATTACACATACATACTCTCGAAAAACATAACCCTCCTTCCGCAGTCGGGTAAAAAAATAACTAAAATAAAATATTTATTGGGGGCCTCCTGTACGAACGTGACTTTTTTCCCGTTTAAAACTTAAATAAGGTCATAACATAATGTACCTACTTAGTGTCTAATGTTGTATAGATAATGGAACGGAACCGTTCGTGCGCGAGTCCGACTGGCACTTGGCCGGTTTTTTCCCTATATTCATTCTATGTCATCGCAGAAATATTTTTAATAGCTAGGCAGTTGGCACACACAAGAAGTCGCTAAGTTGACGACCGTCTTGGTTTAGTGGTTCGCGCCTCGGACTTCTAAACCAGGCGGTTGCGGGTGCGAATCCCGCAAGGGGCAAATGTTTGTTTGATGAGCATGAGCTACATTTATAAACATCCATGACTTAGGTACAAATTACCAAAGTCATAGATGAATATATATATATATATATATATATATATATATATATATATATATATATATGTATGTATGTCTATCCGTTATCCTAGCCACCATAGCACAAGATCACGCTTAGTTTGGGGATCAAAAAAAAAGTTATCTTAGGTTGCGGGTGCGAATCCCGCAAGGGGCAAATGTTTGTGTGATGAGCATGAGCTACATTTATAAACATCCATGACTTAGGTACAAATTACCAAAGTCATAGATGGATATATATATATGTATGTCTATCCGTTATCCTAGCCACCATAGCACAAGATCACGCTTAGTTTGGGGATCAAAAATAAATGTTATCTTAGGTGATCGTATGAAACTCCTAACTTGGAGCGCCTAGTATCTGTTGTCTAATTTATTTAGCGAACATAAGAATGCTATGTGCGATCTCGTATATTTTATTTACCGGCTACTCAGGATTCCTTCGCCTTGGAGCACATGTGTTGCTTTAATTTTAATGGGCCTTGCCTAGCTTGCAGTACAGTCGGCAGCATGTTATGTTACCCATGTGAACTAAGGAAACAGCTTTTTAGAGTTCCGTAGCCGAATGGCAAAAACGGAACGTCGTAGTTTCGACTGTAGCCGTCCCTGTCACTCACGCCATGACGTTTTTTCAAGTAAAAGTGTTTTTTGAGATTTTGGTTTTGAGTTCTTAATAGTATTGGGAGCCTTACTGACATTTTAAGTAAAATGTTATAATTGGTTTTGGTGTTTAGAATATTTTAGAGTATTTAAATAGAAACAGACTTTTAATAAGTCATTATTTGTAGAAATAGCTATACAACAATAAAATATTTTCTCGAAAATGGTAACACTTTTACTTGAAAAAATTTTTGGCATATAATAGGGCACGATGTAACTAATCTCTACCTAAAGGATTATCCTTCAATAACGGGACACCCTGTATAAATGAACGCTTTAATTGTACCACCGTTCTCTTCTCTTCGTCCAACATCGCTTTTATCCACACGTCACTATCCGCTCCTATGCGGAATTCTCGTAAATCCTAGATTCTAGATCCAGAGCATTGATCTATGGAGTGCCCCGCGGCTTTGCGCGGAACCGTATTTCACCTCCATACATTTTGAATTGGAAAAACCATCTGCATGGTAGACGAAAGCTTGCCGTATGAATAGTATATAAGCTTGTATGTACATTTATAAACATTATTGCACTTGATTTTAGGTCGAAAATTATTTTTCTTACATCTCAGAAAGTTCCTTTATACCGCAATCAGGTTGTTAGCCCTATTTTGTTATGATAAGTTTGTAAAAAAATGAAGTCCGTAAATGTACGTACAGCAGCACGTCAGGTTACCATTTGAACTAAGAAAACATAGTTCTGCTTTTATTACGAAGGGAATAGAGGCGGTCTCAAAGTCAAAGTGGGAAAGTCTGACGTGCGGCCGTGTGTATTACTTTCCACACAAAATTAAATAAATTGTTTTAAACAAACACACCAATTACCTAGCCCCAAACAAGCGTGAGCTTGTGCTATGGTGACTAGGATATCGGATAGACATAGGTACTTATATATATTTATAAACATCGTCGTCAAATAAACAGACAATGTAAAAAAGACCGTATACATGTAGATTGAAAGATGTCATTTCTAAAGCTTTATCTTATGTTAACGTCCCATAGCGCATAAGCATTCGCAAAACTCTTTATTTGGTTGGCTGCAGGGTTGTCAAAATGTGTTTTCTGCCAATTTCGGGACGTTAATTCTAAAGTGGGACATAGAAATGCAACCTGATTCCGAATTCAGACAAACATCGCTAAAAATAATTGTTTGGGCTTATAGTCTTTAATTTTGTTACCCTTTAGACAGGGTAGTTGTGACATGCGACTTTAACCTATTAATATGTAGTTTGACAACATTGTATGGTATATTGTTAAAAAAAAACCGAAAAATGAATAAATTTATTTTGGCCAATCTAAAATCATCTTCTCATCTGTCGCTACGCAGCCAAGCCCATTTATGGCGGATCCCATCTTTATCGGGACGTCCCATCTAGTATTTCTTGACATCACTAGTCCACCACCGATGTCCTACCACTTACTCGCTAAAAAGCCGTAAAAAAGCCGAAACATTTCATGTAGGTACGTACCTTGGGAGGCATTATGTGTAAATCATTTCATGAATGGCAAGGTACGTCGTTTTATGGCCTGACTAAATCAAAACATGCAACTAGGGTAGCCATTAATCAGTGTAGTAGAAAAAGTATTTAAAATAAACATACATATACTAACAATGACAGTGTATTTAAAAAAACGGGTAGTCATGTCATCGCCTACTTCGCAGCGTTTCGAATTTAATACGCCGAACACACGTTCGTTTACGTGTCAAATGCTGTGTGTACGAAACTTAAACGCAAAATTGAGCAAATTGCTCAAGTTGAGGCAAGCAATACGCACTAATGACACATCTACCACTTTGTATATGCACTGTCATTGCATATACCTATTTATTAGGTACCTACATAGGTACAACTCGTTACATATTCCTCTGTTAACAAAATTAGTAAATGCAACAGCAGAAGGTATGTACCTAACTTTATATTTGCCTGGCCACACCCGTTTATTCATATGTTGTATAGTAACTTCGTATCAAAAGCGATGTGTGTTGTTGTTTCCTTGACGAGTGGAAGGATTATTGTGGAAAAGAAAAACATACTGCGCCGAACCCAAATGTGATGGGTAGATGGCAAGCATGTTGATGTTGTTGCCACTGCCAGCTCTGCTATATATTTTTGACCCTAAGACCCGAGTTCACCAATTCTTATACAGCCGGTGAATCTCTATTGACGATTAATTTGACAGAATTCCTATGTCAAATAATGCTAAACAGGCTGATGAAAAATAAAACATGTCTTGGTAAACTCCCGGCTAAGTACGTATGTTTATGACAACCGTCTTGGTGTAGTGGTTAACGCTCTGGACTCTAAAACCAGAGATCGGCGGGTTCAAAAAACGCAAAGGTCAATTGTTTGTGTGTCGAGCACGAGCATTTGTACCTAAATCATGGTCATCAACCGATCAAAAATAAAATTATAATTTCTGTTCTTCCAAAGTCTTTTTTGTCCTGTTTTCTCTCATTGTGTGGTAACCTCAAGCGAATATTAAAGTTTGCATCACATACATTGTTGACATCCGCGGCAGTAAGCATTTATAAGGCCAGTTTAAATTGTGGAATGTTGTTAGTTTATGTTCACGTTGTCTTGATTTATTCGCACTATTTAAAATAAGCTCCATTTTTGCATGGTCTAGATTTTTTGTTAGTGGTTAAATTCTAGCTGGAAGTATAGACAGTATACATTTTAAAGAAAGTAAAAGTTTTAACTTTATCTACTTGAGACTTTAAATACTTTTTGTAGTTCCACATATTAATATTCTCAGCTCTATATTAGCGCTTACTCTAGTTGTATTTATGCAAGGCTAAAACCGTTTTTTCTTAACCCAAATTAAACCATACAAAAATATATTAAGCACTTACAACAAAATGTCACATGCAATTTAGACCAGTACAAAAAAAAACGTCGCGCAAAAAATGACTTTATTCTCATAAAAAAAAATGCATAAAAATATCGGTAAACCGAAATCGTTATTAAAAGCTAAGCACACCGGCTCGCGGGCGATTAACCCTAGACCGCGAGAGGGTGCTGTAAGCGTATTTGCCGAAGGTGCTCCCGGCGGTCATTAATATCGCTCGTAGCCTGATTTACGGCAGACCGGGAACTCGGTCTGTGCCCACATGTGAGGCTGGACACAGGTTAAGGGGAACAGCCGGCTTTTAATTCATAAACAGCCGGTGAATTTGACGATTATTTTGAGAAAATTCCCATATATACTTTATTTTATTTGCATCGAATAGGCTCCGAAACTACTGGACCGAATCAAATGAAATTTGACACAGAGATAGTTAAAGACACTGGGAAGGACATAGGCTACTTTTTGTCGCGATATAAAATCATCAGGGGGGTGAAATGGGGGATGAAAATTTGTATGGAAAATCCGACTTTTGGCGCGGGCGAAGTCGCGGGGAACTGCTAGTATAAAATATGTCGAATAATGCTAAAGGTTAAGAACCTATGTTTATGACAACCGTCTTGGTGTAGTGGTTCGCGCTCCGGACTACTAAACCAGTGGTTGCGGGTTCAAATCTCGCAAGGGACAAATGTTTGTGATGAGTACGAGCACTTGAATTTATAAAGGTTCTTACTAAAAAGTAAAGTCAGCCTATTAGATCCCACTGCTGGGTAAAGGCCTCACCTCAACTATGGAGGTACGAGCCATACTCCACCACGCGGGCTCAGTGCGGATTGGTGGAGAGGTGTCTGTAAGGCAAGTGACAAACCTTACTGTCAGAAGTTATCAAGCCGCCCTAGGGCCTCTGACTAGGCTTAACGACTAATACCACAGATATTAGCCCGGACCAACTGCTTAACGTGCCTTCCGAAGCACGGAGATGCTTGTCATGGACGTCACTTAAATGGTCGGAATGGTCACCCATCCAATCACGACCGCGCCGTGGGCTGCTTAACTTATGGTATCACTACCAAAGCGCTGCCGCCACTGCGCCACAAGCACCGCTTGGTTCTTACTGAATAACAAAATTACCTTAGCTGCTGCCTAGCGCCACCATCTCATCAGACCAATTTCAAAATTCTGACAACTTGGGGCCTTAGATAAATGCATGTAATATTATTTAAACATCTACAAATTACTTTTATTTCATTTGTTTTTTACCTATTTTGTAACGACAAAATGGACTATTTTCTTCTTCTCTCACTTCAAAGTTTTGTGAGTTACCATCAAAATGAAAAGAAGTTTAAAATTATTTAATAAATAATTGCTTTAAGGTCAGCAATAAGACCGCCAAAATTTCACCTTTCTCTATGAGCATTTATTTAAATGTATACTGTGTGTGTTGTGCCATAAAAAGTATCTATCTATCTTATATTTGTGTTTACCTAATGTCCCAAGTTATCAGATTGAAAAAAAACCTGATGTAGAAGTAACGTGCATAAAATGAACTGTGGCGCTAGTAAGGTTAAGGCCCTTCGCCCTAATACCGGTATCGAACATGACTATCGATATCAAGCATTGGTAAAAAAAAGACAGTAAGTACCGTTGTTAAATTTTTAATTTGCAGTGAGCTGGCTGTACTTGCATTTGCTCTCCAGGAGATTATCTCGCCCGCAGGCTAGCGCAGTCACCACGTACATGATAGTAGGAAGTTCTTTCTGTTTAATTTACCACAATATTTCTAGCAGTTTGTAGAGCGGAACTGGCTGCGCAAACCACATTAAACGCAAACCACTTTATATTTTTTTCTCTTTGGAGCACAATAAGAGTCTACTAGAATTGCGAAGTCACTACATATTTTAGAACCAATTCCTCCGTTTTGTATGGTATGCGAATACTTACACACGTACACATACACACATTTGTTTTGTTTCAAGTTAAGTTTTTTTTCTACTTTAGTTTTACTTTTTATTTTAGTTTTTTTGTTCCTCTACCAGAATCTATAGATCATGTTATAGGGAGGAGGTTTTATTACTTGAGACACATGATTTATCCTAGTTCGGGTGTCAGCCGACCATAGTCTTATCTTGTGTAACTACTCAACAACTAATTTGTATGAGGTAAGGTATGTTGGCTGTTGTCAAATACTACTGAACCGATTTACATGCGGTCTTCATCTATCGACAGACTGATTACTGTACCGTTACCATGAGTTTACGGTGGTTTTACTCGCTAGCGACGACGTAAAAAAGGGTATGGAAAATTTCAGTTCTCCAAGTAACCGCTAGAGGCGCTGTGCAATTTTCCATACACTTTTTTTACGTCGTCGCTAGCGAGTAAAACCGCCGTAAACTCATGGTAACGGTATTGAACTAAGAAAGGTTTACTTGTATTTGTTAGGGTTTTGTGTAAATTGGTCAAAAAGAGTGATACTATACAGGGTGTCCAGTAAATGAAAGATAATCGTATATCCTAATTATGTAACTTATCTGTAATCTTAACTTATCTTGAAAAAAAAAATGGCACATAGTAGAGCATGCTCTACTATGTGCCATTTTTTTTGCAATTTGTGATTTATCTGTTATCCTAGGGCGAATTATCCTAGCTTCGTCGAAGAGTGTCTTCGTGAGAAGAGAGTCGCAGTATTTAGGTGTTGCGTGAGACTAAAAGTTGCGATCTTTACTAAGGCCACAGAATAAGTACTAATAACGGAGTATTAGTAAACAGAAGTATGACTTTGCAATTAAATTCAAAGAAATATCCACTAAATGTTGTCAACGATATGGTGTAATTCAGTTCGCCTCAGACTCAAGCACATTTTCGTGTAGACACCTACAGAAAGACATTTCAAGATAATTACATTCTTATTACTCTGGAATAGTGACGGACTAACACGCAACGCGATATGGTTGAACACCACATGCCACAAGAAGCTACTTACGCCATCTAGCGCATCTTTATTCATGCTCGTCCAGCCAGCAACCTAGTGCCGCGCACTGCCGGTGAATAAAACGCGCGAGCGTGTCGCTGCCAGCTAGCGACACCCAACTTGTTTAGCCCCTTACAACGGGTCGCCGCGCGTAGGTACGTTTTTGCTACCTACGCGAGTTACACACGCCTGCTAAGGCGTTAACAAAAATATCCTAACGAACTTCATTTCAAAACATTATAAATAACTAACGATATTCTTTTGAACATAAAAATGAATCCGTGTATTCAAAATTAAAAACATTTTATCTTTTTCACAGGTCGTATACATCATAATCTATTAACCTCGACACGCGAAAAGTAACTGTCTAGTTTTAATTTATTAGCATTCTAAAAACATCGGCGGCACTCAGCGCTAATTAACTATTAAATTAATTAAAAATCCCTTTGAGTGCGGAAAGGTGATGTGTTAAAAGAATACTCGTGCGTGTGTTTATCTTATGAAAAAAAATGTGAAAATTTTGGAACATATCCATACTAATATTATAAATGCGAAAGTGTGTGTGTCTGCCTGTCTGTTACCTCTTGACGCTTAAACCACTGAACCGATTGTGATGAAATTTGGTGTGAAGACAGTTCGAGGTCCTGGAAAGGACATAGGCTACATTTTGTCACGATATAAAAACTTTAAGGGGGTGAAATGGGAGATGAAAGTTTATATGGAAAATCCCACTCTTGCGAGCAAAGTCGCGGGGAACCACTAGTATAACAATAAAAACGACATGAGTTGCGAAGGGATAATCTTTTGAAAGTGAAAACTCCTCAGGGAGTTTTGAATAAATTACACTTTGCAAACAGATTGGAATTCAGTATTCTTGATAATCTTGTTCTGTATAGAGGAACGTAGATTTTAAACGTTTTACATAAAAGTTTTAAACTACTAGGTAGTTGGTATGAGGTATTTGCGTATACGACGTCGCGGGGACAAGTTACCTACTGAAACTGTGTAAAGAGGTTCTCTTATAATCAAGACAAATGGCCATAAGCCTATTAGTTCGTTGTCTTGGTATTTACTTTGTAGGCATCGTATGCCTGTTATGTAATGGTGGTTGACGCCTATAATCCATACTAATATTATAAATGCGAAAGTGTGTCTGTCTGTTACTTCTTGACGCTTAAACCATTGAACCGATTGAGATGTAATGTGGGATGGAGATAGTACGAGACCCTGGAAAGGACATAGGCTACATTTTGTCGCGATATAAAAAAATTAAGAGGGTGAAATGGGGGATAAAAGTTTATATGGAAAATCCAACTCTTGCGGGAGAAGTCGCGGGGAACCACTAGTACTATATAAAGCCTAAATATAAAGGAATGTTCCTTTTTTATAAATAGGCAGACATTTGACCGCAATATCATTAATCATCATAGTTTTTAGAAAACACTTCAGCCGGCAACGCATTCCACCCATAGGCGTACGTAAAAGAGGAAGGTAGATTTAAAACGTTTGGTGCGTATTAGTAGTATGTCAACGAAAACGCTTTGTTTACGCCTGAATTTGATCTTTATGGTACTGTTTCACTGAGATACCATGGTGCTTGTGGTCGTGCGCTACCAACAAAATGTATGGGCCGTAAGGGAGTGTATTCCACCTGGTTTACGGTTGGTTGCGCAGCCAATTTGAACAGTTCAAAAGGTAGCGTCCTTAGGGCCTGACTGTTCTTTCGAATAATATTCTGTGATAATATTAACGTTTCAGAGTAATACACAACATCTTTGTATTATAGGCTGCTTACTAATAATGATTATTCCATTGCTAAAACACTTGAATAAATATACCTATGAAACGGCTGATTTGAAATGTTTGTCTTCACTATGTCATGACACCTATCCGTCATTAATTCCAAACTAGACATCTCATATTTATTCAAGTGTTGTAGCAGTGGCAAATTCATCATTATATATTTTTTTAAATAGGCAGATATTTGACCGCAATCTCACCTAATGGTAAGCGACGATGCGGCCGAGAATGGTTCATATCTGTTTAAAAACAGCCTTTTAATTTTTTCTTAGGCTCTGCGCAGATGGGCCCACCGACCTCCGCCACCGGTGGCTACCGCGCCATTTCGTCCTGCGCAAATGACGACCATCTTCGTCTATTTTTGCCAATGCCTTGGCCGCTACAATTGACACTCATCTGCTAGATCCTTTGACAGATGTTTTGTCAAAATAGCGAGCCCGCCACCTTTGGTTTGTCACGAACGCTGAGTCGCGAATGGCTGCCACTCGCTTCACGTGTGCGGCGCAGTAAAATAATGTAAACAGCTTGTCGCTAGCAGAAGCGTAGCGTGCTTTGGCGGGGCCCTGTATAAAAATTTGTTTGGGGCCCCTTATGAAGGGTAAAGATTTCTCACAAAAGAAAAAAACCGGCCAAGTGCGAGTCGGACTCGATTACGAAGGGTTCCGTACCATTAACTTACAACATTAGATAGTATAGGCAAAAAACACTTTTGAAGTTTATACTGTTTACTGTTTTTTACTGTTTTTTATTTTATTTATAATTTCAAAAGTATTCATCACCCGAAACAATTTTAATAAGAGTTCCCGCGCCTGTTTCTTTACGTGAGTGATTTAAAGTTTATAGGTCCAAGACTTTAGAAATTACAGGGGGGGCGACACCGTGTAAACGACTTTGGCGGGCTATATCTCGCAAATGGTAAAGCTGCTGATAAAAAAGTTTTGTATGGAAACTCTGCCTTATTTTTGAAGTACTTTTCAACGATACCCCACACAAGGAGGTGCACTCAAAAAAATAATTCACCCCCCCCCCCCCTTTACATGTATTGGGAGGTACCCTTAAAAAGGGGGTAATTTTAATTTTTTGTATTTTAAAAAATGAGATTTATATGTGAAGTATCCTTGAACCAAGTTACATGCAAATCAGTCCATAAACGTAGAAGATATTCTGCTGTGACAGACTAGGACGGACGGAACGGACGGACTTAACAATCTTATAAGGGTTCCTTGTCGGACTACGGAACCCTAAAAATGTTTGCATAAAATTGAAAGAAATATTTATTTATTATTGTCACTTTTTCTAAAAATTTTCAATTATTTCAAATTAAATATACACTCTCCTTGTCTTTTTTTGGCTAACTGATTTATTAAATCATTTATAGCTGATGATAATTTTTGCTTACGCGCGTTGGAGGCCCCCGTGGCGCGGGGGCCCCGTATAATTGATACGGCAGATACGGCGGTAGCTACGCCCTGGTCGCTAGCCACCGGTGGCTGTGGTCGGTGGCCCAACTGCGCGGCCGCGGAGCCTCGGCCGGAGGCTCGAGCGGAGTTTAGGGATCACTACAGCCGGCTATATTTCAATTTCATTATATCAGTAAGGCCCACTTGCACACGTCCGGATTAAGTATTCCGGACTTTTTCAAGGTCTATTATCTGAGTTGAAAGCCCACTTGCACGAGTCTGGATTAGCTAATCCGGAAGTTCCGTTTGCGCCAGTCCGAACTAGCTAATCAAGCCTGGCGCAAGTGGGCTTTCAACTCGGATAAAAAGCCTTGAACAAATCCAGATTAACTAATCCGGACGTGCGCAAGTGGGCCTAAGGGGGTTAAAATACAAACGTTATCGTGCAAAAAAAAAAAAGATGTCAGTCGACTTGCGCGAACCCTGCCTTGTTAGTAATTTGCTTCCATCATCGTCTATCATCGCGCGTTGTTTTGTTTGCGTTTCGTTCCCTCCGCGTTCCGTGCGAGAATTTACGATTACGCTCGAACGGAACGTAATTTACTTACGACGGAACGTTGGCAACTTTGAGGTTTGAGCATTCGCCCGGCTGGTCGCGGCGTGGGATGCGAAGCGGGCTTCCGCTCGCGGTTTTCCTTCCTTATTCAAAAAGTCTGTTTTAAAATACTTTCTCAAGTTCGCGAGTGGCTCGTAACCATGTTTTTTTTAGGTACTTACTTCCTACTTTTTTTTCTTGTCTCAGCAAGTTGATAAGTACCTAATTCTGTTATTATAAGTGACATAATTTGCTTCGTTGCAAAAATTTACCGGCACACCTACTGTCATGCCCTACGTGCCCCTACACCTGCACACGTGAGGACCTGTACAACGCTACTGATAATGCTTAGTTATTCGCCGAGTATTAGTCCTCAAAAATATAACGCCAGTGTCGACACGACGAGAAGAAGAAAAAGATTAACCGCCGTCCATCCTTTATTTAATGGTTTTGACGCTTCATTTCAATTATCATCAAATAGACATACGAGCTATGCATAAACACCTAAACCTACAGCTTCTAACGCATAATCACAACATTTATTACGAATGCCAACCCGCAAAAATTCCAGTCTTGCGACTATCTAATCCAATCTAACTTTTAAACTCATCAAAGGCGGGCAGCGTGTCAAACCGAATCAAGGCGAACGCTGCTCGGCGCGGAATAAATAAGTTTGCCAGATTAAAGTGTCGAAAAGCGTGCGGCTGGGCAGGTGGTGAGTAATTGGCGCGCGCGCCGATATGACAGCCGAGCCAGATTGGGCCGGACAGCGCCGAGAGAATAGGGATGTGCCTAGGCAGGCTTGCTATCTGTCCCGATTTAATCAGGAATTTTGGCCTTGCCCGACAATGTACTGGCGGGACGCTAATGAGGGATTTAATCAAAAACATAAACCAGCTAAAACCAGCTTTTACCATAAATAAAAATCTACGTGACTTATGTTGTTCAACGCCATCTAGCGGATTTTTAAGTATTGATTTTTGTCACTAGGAAAATCCCTCATTTTCCCATTTTTTGACATTTAATATTTTTTTATCAATCTAGTTAGTTTCGCTATTGTAATTAAAAATCTGTTGAAATGCTTAACAGCATTTCAACAGATTTTTAATTACATTGTACATTTTTGTAGATTTTTAATTACAGAGTATTTCATTGGGAGTAACCTCCCAAAGAAATACTCTGTTAAGAAAAAAATAAGCGTAGTTAAGTACATTTGTGTCTTAAGTATAAATATTTAGTAACTAACTAATAGTTCATAGACTGTGTATTGTTTAATTTTGTAATAGGAATTCGTCATGTGTTTTTTGTTGTTTACTAACTAAGAATAAGCATTATTATTTAGAAATTCCGATTTCAATTTGCTTGTCACGATTAATTTTCAATAAATTCCGTTAAAATCATTGGGAGAGTTGGCAACCCTAGATGTAATAATGTTTTTGTTAGCCGTTGTGTTAAAGGCTTGCCCTAAACGTCTTCATTGTCGATTTATCTCTATTTATTCGAAAAAAAATCTTCTACAATATAATAAAAAAAAATCCTTTTAATTTCTTCTGCACAATGTATCGCTAAGTGTTATGTATGACTTGAAAATCATTAATAATTGTCTGTCATTGTTGACAATTTATCAAACGTTACCGTAAAACCGTTTAATAATTAATAGATTATTTGTGAAATCAAAATCGATTGGAAAATAAATTGTATTAAAGAAATAATAGATTTTTTAATAATCGAGTCTCTCTCACAACTAGGGATAAGTTTCGAAGTGTGCTAACAGTAGACCATCGATGGCCCAAAAAGACTTCTGAGGTTAAAATCTGAAATTCTAGTTCAAGGGTCAGATAGCAATACAATTTATGGTAGGATAACGGCAGGTTATGTATGAGCTTATGGTGTAAATATAATAATGACAACCGCTCTAGATTGAGGCAACAGTGAGGAGCGGCGAAGTGATTGTCAATGTTTTAGATTCACTTAACGAAATTGGATTATATCGTTCCGATTCCAACTGACAGATGGTGTGGTAAAACAATTGTCAATCTAATAATCTGGCATTTTCAAAAACAAATTGTCGCTTGTTCTTTTACCTGAGTATAGTAAAACAATCGACCATCAAGTGGTGATCACGTTTTAAAAAGATATAATTAAAAAAGTTTGGTAGTGATATCAAAGTTAAGCGACCCACGGCGCGGTGGTGATTGGATGGGTGACCATTCCGGCCATTTAAGTGACGTCCATGACAAGTATATCTCCGTGCTTCGGAAGGCACGTTAAGCAGTGGGTCCCGGCTGTTATCTATCGATATTAGTCGTTAAGCCTTGTCACAGACATTAAGGCGGCTTGATAACATCTGACGGTAAGGTTGGTCACTTGCCTTACAAACACCCCTTCACACAATCCGCACTGAGCCCGCGTGGTGAGTATGGCTCGTATAAATATTGCTGAGTAATTGGCGCGCGCGACGATATGACAGCCGCTGCACATTGGACCGGACAGCGCTGAAAACATCGAGCACGTATAATATAAAGGCGTAGTAAGCGCGATTTTTCTCCGAAACCTATCAGTGCTTGGTACTGATACGAAAAGTGACAAATTGAGCGTGTATTTTTTAATAGATATTTTAAAATAGGAGATATTTCGGTTTTGATCGTGAATAACAATCTTTAAAACAGCACCTTTATTAAAAATATGTAAAGATTTATTAAAATATGTAAAGAATTATTAAAATATGTAAAGAAATAAGTGAATTTGTTTGATAAAATGTGTTGGAAAAAGAACGGAGGCATTCAGTGCCAAATGCTCGGTAGCTGAAAAGTAGCACCATTGTTCAACTGGCGTGTTATCGCGTCTTAGGAAATAAACACAGACCACACAACCTAAAGACCACGCTTTTATCAACTCTAATACGAAAACAAAATCGCCAAAAGTTGGTGGGGTGCGGGGAGAGGTCTGCTCGTTCCGATTGGCTAGTACAAGTAGACGTCAAATTTGACAATGGCAGTGATAGCTCACTAGTGATGGGCAAGACATATCTTGATATCGATACCTTAGTTTAAAAAAAAGTAAGAAAATATTTAGGAGCTTTAAAATAATTCATTTAAAAAACACACGTACAACCGACACCGATAAATAGCAATTTAAAAAAAAACTGGAGTGGGCAAAGGTCAATCGCAGGAGATCTCACGTTATTTAGCTACTTTGCATAATTTAGCGGTTTTAGTAAAACAAGTTACCTATCTCACTCAACATCATTTTGTTAAGTGTACGAAAACTAAGTGTGAAAAAAATGGCAATCGTACGCAATGTGAGTTTGATATATTTATTTTAAAAAGTTTAGTTAAGTTGTTTGTTTTATTAGTTAAAGTTTGTTTGTTGAGGCACTTTACACTTATTTCAATTCATCGTAAGTGCTCTTATGTAAAGTCACTTTATTAAAATATATATGAAATAACTGAAATTTAGATACCCACTTATCACTTGTTTTGTATAGGATTTGTCGATATTTTGAATTATAAGTTTACTAGTATGTGTCTCGACACTATTTTACTCCTAGCTAATTGACAAATTGAGACAACATCATTTGAACTAAACTTGCAAGAAAGGGAAATAATATAATAAAACATTTTATTTCATTTTTGATATTGGAGTATTTCAATTAATTTGATAGGAATAATTACTTACCGTTGAAATGTAATGTCATCTTTCGTGAGACTAGATGTTGTACTACACTTTTCACACCATTTCACTGAACAATACGGCATTATTACCGCTTATTTTTATTTTTTTTCGGGAGCAAGGTCAATGTTGTTACTTTGAGTCTCGGTAGCGGAATGAGAAACGAAAGGGGGCGGGGCCGGCTGTTATGCAGTGATACTGCATAACCTAGGCGAATGTAAGTCCCCCGCAATGCGTGGTCTTTAGGTTGTGTGGTCTGTGGAAATAAAGCAGCTGAGTGTACAATGACTTTCATCACTTGTATATGAAGGTACAGCTCGCTTTTCAATATGAAGTTGGCATATCAGCACAATTTCCTAAATGAAAAGTTGCAAGCAGAATTGAAAATCTGTCTTATCTTTGCCGAGAAAGTAAAAGTGCATATTTTAACTAAATTGGACCAACCACGCCAAATGCGGTTTGGTCTGAGGATGTAGATTATGCATTTGAAACATTATTCAATGTTACTGAGCAAACTGATATAATCTTGATAGAAAGCTCTTGGAAAAATATTTTAAAATTAGTTTTAGTTAAATTAAATATGAGTTGTTACAATCATCTTGAATAATGAAATCTGTTCTAACCTAATTTATTATTTTAGAAGATAATTAATTTATTTGATTGGTCGTTTATTTAATAAATTAGCAATGTAAACAGATTAATTAGCAGACTTACCAATTTTTCGATTGCTCCATACATTTTTACAAAAAAATAACCGCACCTTTTGAAGTCCTTGGAATGTTTCCTTTGTATTTCACGGAAGAAGATCACAGATTTACCAAAGTAATTAATAAACTGAATGCTTATTGTTTCTGGCTGGGAGTAGGTACTTTCAAGTACCTAGGTTCGATTCTTCATACCTTAAAGGAGTAATGAATGAGTGACTGATTTTAACTAATAGAGATTTCGTGTTTTTAGATACTCATAATGCTCTTACGGTGAGGGAAAACATCGTGAGGAAATCAGCACATTCAGGCGACTGAATGTGTACAACCATGATACAAACTGATCAGGTTCGCCTGTTAACAGGGTCACGGAGGTCAGAAGGCAGTCTCTCCACTGTAATTACCTGATCTGCCACAACCCCACGGATAACGCTAGGAGGATGATGAGATAGTCTTGTACGATCTACAGTTAAGCCAGAATTCTCACAAATAAAGGCTATCATAATATAGTTCCGTCCGGGAGGAAATTGAACTGTCTTATATCGGAAATTAATCAAAAACTATGAGTAGCTCAAACGTTCTTAAAACAAAAAATATATCGGCCTTTCCAAAGCAAACACTTGGTTTGCTTATCAACAGGCCTATATTCATTTTTTCGACCCTATCTAGGCTTTGTGACTCAAAAAACTATATAATGAGACAGAACAGATCAATTAACCGTAAGGGAAGTAGCGAGTTATTCCCAATGTAAATGCCTTTGACTACTTAAAAGGAAAACTCGACAAATCTTTGTAATAATAAGACTCTTGATTTTTTTTATCTAGGCGAATCTACCTAATACCTTTCCGGGGTAAGTTTAGTTAAAAACTCCGGGGCCAGCGAAAATCTTTAACATTACTCTCGTATTGATTGTTTTTCACAAGGACAAGGGCTCTCCATCAAGTTTTATATTACAGCGAATTTTCGACGTCGTTCGAGGGTTATTTCAGCGGATACTTATTTCTGGAATGAAACGATGATTACAACGTTAGATACGAGAAAACGCGGAATGTTATATTTTGCCAAAATTGAATTATATAAATATACACTAAGCGGTATAAAGTCAAACTTTTATCTTTGATAACACCAAAAATATTTTTTTACGCTCGTAAATATTGAACTCAAAAAACCATCGACCTTCTTTAGGGACTCGAACACACGAAAGATCCTTTACTATGCGGGCGAATGCTCTCTCAACTGAGCTACCAAACAAAAAATATAAAACTAGTTTTAAGCGTTTTGATGCAGACAATTAGGCAAGTACTGAGAAGAGATCAGGTTAAAATTAAGCTTGATTCCAGTTGTTTTACTTAAAAAAATCTCCTCGCTCTCTATACTCCGAAACCTCTAGAAACGAATTACCAACACGTCATCAAAATAAAATTACACAGTGACGACTTAAAGATGGCGAGCTAAACGAGCTATATGATAAGTTAGGGCAAGGTTGCCGGTTTGCGGGGGTAGCTGGTTACGTTAAATATTACGTCGCGATTGAATTTGCGGAGCGCAGTGGCGGCGTATTTGCGCAGCGACCTCCGAGGGCTGGGGACCTCCCCCGGTTGTGACGTAAATACTTGTAGTGTGCCCTCCGATATCTTAGTAGCTGAGTGAAGAACCTCCTAAGAAAATATTAATCTATCCAACCTCCAAAGTAGGGTTAATTGATAGAATGATAATCTAGCTGATGCATCTGGTCGACTTCTTTGTTTGGTTGGTGAATATTTGAACCTCAACTGTGAATATACTATTTGACAAGTGATTTAGGAATCAAGGTAAAGGAACTGAAGGTACTATACAATAATTAAAATAAAATAAATTGTTTTAACAAACACACCAATCACCTAGCCCCAAACTAAGCGTGAGCTTTTGCTATGGTGACGGATAGACACACATCCATGACTTAGGTACAAATGCTCGTGCTCATCACACAAACATTTGCCCCTTGAGGGATTCGAACCCGCAACTGCCTGGTTTAGAAGTCCAGGGCGCGAACCACCAAGACGGTCGTCAAATAGAAGTAGTGTATTTGTCTGATAAACAGAATAAACGGTGGAATTAGGATACTTAATGAAAATTTTGGACTTAGCTTCAATCACATTTTGACCAGCCATCTCCCTATTAGGCCCTTATCAGTCATCAGTCAGTAAAATTAATGTATGTACGAACTTCTACTGTACAATGCACAGATAAGCATATTATTCAGTTAAAATAAATGACATCCAAGCTCTTAATTAAACGTTTGAGTCAGACCTTCGTACAAAAGATTGGCCGAAATTCAGGGAACTCTATGGCTATTAATAAAATCATGAATACACAATAAACTTCGAGTTTTCACGAAGTTGACATTCGGCTAACTTCGCCCGAACAATTTTGCCTGAAAGATTGCCTAATATCTAATATATTCTTTGTTCGGGACGAAAATTGAAAAAGATGGCTTTTGTACAGTTTGTGAACTTGTATGGGTGTTATGTTAAAAGTGGTCGCATCATGATGATGATGATGATGTCCTCCTAGCCGATTTCGACTACGGCGGCCTATCTCAACAGAGATTAGCCAATATATATAATATATCGCATCATAATATGAAATAAACTCGATGCCATGCAGTGTATAAGAAGCTCAGTGAGAAGGAGTGCGTTGAAAAAGTTCATTTTAATGATAGGCATTCGATCGTAAGTATTTCAAACTGATATTATCAGAAACTTCAGAAGATTATTTTGATTCTCGAAACACGTTTAAATAGAGGACTTTGTTTCGATAGAAAATCCTTATAAAGTTTGATCTATTTCTGCCATTTTTGCATGTTTAGTATAGTTTTATATGTTTGTGGTGCTAAAATTTCGGAGCCTTCTCTTATTATATCTTATTCCTCAGTACAACAAGACGAAAACTGTTTTGTTTAAATTTTCATTCATGAAATTGGCAAAACCCATTTTCATGTGCGAAATCTGCGCAGCAAACGACATAATGGCTAAGAATTTTGTTTCGGCCGTATTTTCGTGCCGTCTCACTCGTTCTTGCTGTCGTGCCGGAATGAGTGACAGGGACGGCTACTTTCGAAAATTCGATGTTAATTCAGTTGCGTTATTTTAGTACAGGACGAGTAGTTCGTAAGTAGCCTCTTAATCACCCAACCCTTAGAAATCGATTAGCTGGACCCCAGCCTAAGTAAGGCAAACTTTCTCGCGTCTATAGTCTCAACTAATTTCAGTCTACTTCGGAAAGCCTAGGCCCAATTTTTCAACTAACTCGCTCAAAAATTACTTTTTTAATAAACAAAGTTTATTTTTAGAAATTCGCGCTAAGTGGGGCGGAAGATGTTCTGATGCGGCTTAGTTTACGTCGTTGCGTGGCTCGACTTGCAAAAAGTTATTAGCGTCGGGACCAAAACCGAGTTTGCTCAACTCCTTAAAGGATATGGGCTCCTGCTCCGCCGGATCTGCGGATAATTACGCGTTTCTTATTAAGCCGTCCGAAAATACTCCCCGCGACGGGTAATTTTGTCCCCCAGTCGCGGAACGAGGGTTAGGTTCGGGCACTTGACTTTTTTTCGGGAAGGGCGATTGTAGCTTAATGTGACGTGTTAATCAATTTATTAAGTCTACCGAGTATTTACGCAACGAAGCCTGACATGAGAGATCCATTACGGCCTTTTTTTTCTGCTCATGTTTACTTACGAAAGTGTAAGTGCGCTGAGAAATGCCTGAACGCTACTACCGTAAAATATTATACGGCAGGAAAGAGAAACGAACTTATAAAAAGCTGTTTCATATTGTGTGCTCAAGACGAAGAAATGTCTGCTTCCGTTTATTTACATTTCGTTATTCAAATTAAGAGTTTTCATCATACTTACTTATAAAATGTAGAAACATTCTAAGAGCTCGGAAGTACAGAAATGAACGACAAAGTAAAATTGCGCCCTGGAAGTTTCCGTTCCGTTTACGGAGCAAATATAATGCGACTTTTGATGAGGACAGTTCTCTTTTAAAATGTATGCGTATCTTACACTTTGTAATTTCTTGCGATATTAACTTGCGTAGGGAAATGTGGGTCCGGGAGAGAATTTTCTTGTTTATCACTACGGCGGGCTTATTTATCCCAATATTTCATGCTTCAATATAAAACCGTGGCCCGGGGCGCGCGGTGCCGTATAAATCTCAATTTGCATAATATATTTTCGTCAGTTTAAAGGTGTCGGTGCGGGTACGTGAAAAACTGCCTACGCAGCACCCGACTCATTTGTCATTCACCTCCGGGTCCACATTTAATTTTCGGCATCGCCTGAGGCCTGAGGCCTTACTTTAAGATGTCTATATTTCGACTGCCGTCCTTGTCACGCATGACAGTGTAAGTGAGAGGGGTGATACAGGCGAAAAAGCGAGTAGGGTCCCTAGCCTTTTAGGCCCCTGCCGCTTTAGCAGGGTTAAGGTGGTCGGGAGATTTAGAGCGATCTTATCTTACGCGTTTCTTTAGGAAGTTGACTCGACTGTTGTTCAGTCAAAACATACATAAATCTCCGAAAAGTTTTTCGCCGTTTTTATTTCGGAATGGATAGCTCTAGAAAATACTTTTAAGTGGGTTTTTTCCTGTTTTTTCCGTTTCAATGTCGGTGGGGTGCCGTTTTAATTATTACAGACACCTAGCTAAAAAGTATACAAGAAAGTTTTTTCTATCGGTTTAAAGTTGGTATGGGAACAAAACACAATGACAAAAGTTTTGTTTTCTCTTTAAGAAACTCATCAAAACGTAAAAAAAAAACAACATCCCAAGAAAATTCTCTATGGGATCAGTTTTTAAAAAAATTGTGGATTTTACCCTTATAGCTGATCTAATTGTATGTATTCGAAAATGTATTGACTTTGACTCCTACACTTTTTAAAAGCATTAACCAAATATTTTTCCATTGAGTGAATACTAGATATTAATATTGACTGCCTCGTTGGTCTAGTGGTCAGCACGCTGGGTACTACCCACGAGGTCCTGGGTTCGAATCCTGGGTCGGGCCGAGAGTGTTTGGGTTTTTCTGTCTTGAAATTACTCAGACACAGCTCCGGAGTCAGGAAGTTGGTGGTGTTAATGTTGGAATTATGAGAGTGAAGAAACAGAGAGTGCACCTGTGTACTGCGCACACACTTGTGCACTATAATATGTCCTGCGCAGTTGGCTAATCTTTGTTGAGATAGGCAGCCGTAGTCGAAATCGGCTAGGAGGACATTATTAAATATTAATAATATGGTTTTTGGTGTAGATGTTACTTAAAAAAGGACATTAGACGTTTTGTCGGGACAATATTACTAAAGGGGACTAAATGGAGGACAATTGTCCGAAAAATCTGCAATTTATTGTGCGTTGTGAACTACTACACTAATAAATATTATAAAGAGGAAAGATTTGATTGTTTGTTTGTATTGGATAGGAAACTACTGGACCGATTCAAATGAACAGGTTTTTTTTTAATTTGGTACAGAGATAGTTTGAGACCCTGGGAAGGACATAGGCTACTTTTAGTCGCGATATAAAATCATCAGGGGGTGAAATGGGGGATGAAAGTTTGTATGGAAAATCCAACTTTTGGCGTGGCCGAAGTCGCCGGCAACTGCTAGTCATGAATTAAAATTTCCCAACCTGTCTTCACTCTAGCCGATTAGAAGATTTGTAAACATATCTCAAGATCACAAAACATTTTGCTTAAGATTTAGTTAATCCTTTCTGCTGATCTTCAGAGGGCAGGCTTCGACAAAGGTTTGATCCTGCCTCTTGAGTGGGTTCGGACCCTCTTATACTTGAGGACTTTTGTTATGGCGGCCGATTCACTCGCCACTCGCTTTCGCGATCAGAGGATCCGTATCTGTGTGAAAAGTAGTGTTTTTTTTTGTTATTTTTTCCATTTGTTACTTGCTGCTAGCCCATGTTGCCCATGGATTCTCCAATTTTTTATTCAACACCTTGGTCTAGACAACGGAAATGAAAATTCAAATTCAAATTATTTTATTTGTGATTATAGGTAAAGATGTCAACAAAAAAATTATGTCTGAAAAACACTGAAAAAGATATTAGGACAATAGCATATCCGCATCAACAGGATACACTGCTGCTGATTTATAGTTTTCTTTTTAGTATGTGGGCTATAACATTAACAAACCCCTCAGTGTTAGATTTTATGAGTTCAAGTTCAAACGTTTATTTGCCAAAAACACAGTTAAAAGGTAACAATATATTTAAAGTACATGTGTTCAATCTGCTCGCAGGCGTTCAAAAATTATTATGAGCTGCCTATGGCTATTTGACCTGAGGCCCTATTCCTGTTGACGACGTCCGTACTTTCGAGTCTCGTCATTACGCTCGTTCGCGTTGTCGTTCAGTCGTGAGTAAAAGCGAATACGGACATAGTCAACAAGAGTAGGGCTTCTGTTTTGTTCGGACGGCTTAAGATCGTAGCACATATACGAGTAGAAACACGGAACGTCATCGTATCAGTTCGAGCCATTCAGTATTTTTAATGTTCATCGGAATCGTAAAGTAATCGCCTCGTCTAGGTACATCTCATGAAAAAAGGAATAATGCCGATACGGTAACGTTCCATTTCCGATTGACTGCCTCGTTGGTCTAGTGGTCAGCACGCTGGGCACTATCCACGAGGTCCCGGGCTCGAATCCCGGGTCGGGCCGAGAGTGTTTGGGTTTTTCTGTCTTGAAATGACCCCCCCGTGCCTCGGAAAGCACGTTAAGCCGTTGGTCCTGCGCCTGATCTCTCTACGGTCATTTCGGACTGCCGTCTCACCGAATTATGAGAGTGAAGGAACTGAGAGTGCACCTGTGTATTGCGCACACACTTGTGCACTATAATATGTCCCGCGCAGTTGGCTAATCTCTGTTAGATAGGCCGCCGTAGTCGAAATTAGGCTAGGAGGACATTATAATTTCCGAGTTGATAATATTTTGTGACATGACCTTTTACGTTTCCGTAAGCAGATTACGTATTACATCGGATAATCACGATCAAACAGCAATATTCTACTAATAAAGCTAATTGAGATTGCTGACATTAAAGACAGCTGCTTTTTACATAATTCAAGTTACAGTATGTCTACAATAAGCTGTGTTTCATTCTAAATCACTTCCTTATTTTCCTTAAATTATGATAATGAGGAGCCAAGGAAATAAATCTGCTTCTTAGGGCTTGCTAGTTTGTTTGATGTAGTTTTATGGGCGAGATTTAACGACTTACTCATAGTCTTATGGGTTCGTAATGGGGGATAGATTGACCAACCACTCCAATAAACTTTCAAAGCAGACTACTGTATTTTTATTACTTTTAGTAATATCAAATAATTATTGAATAAACAAACACCTGACTGCAAAAAAAATTATATTTTTGAAATGGTTTTTTACTATTGCTATGGTAAGGAAAAAATCATTCCCCCTCCCCCTTTATTTTCATTTGCGGGCGCCAATTTTTAAATTTATTTGGGCTGTAGGGCGTGCCAAACAATTATACATACATCATCATCATCATCAAATTTAAGAGCTAGACTCTTGTCGGTGGAGTTTTTTCCATTCCTCTCTGCTTTCCGCCCTTCTCTTAACCTCCTGATACGACCCGACATTTATCTTTTCTTTTATTTGCTGCATGTAGCTTATTCTTGGCCTTCCTCGCTTCCTTTTTCCTTCTATTCTTCCTTCTATTATCGTTTTAATAAAATTGTCGTGTCGAATCAGGTGGCCTAACATTCGTCCCCTCCTACACTCTATTGTTTCCATCAATCTCCTTTTTTCCCTAACCATAGACAAAACTTCTTCATTTGTTTTCTTCTCCGTCCAACTTATACGCTCCATTCTCCTCCAGCACCACATCTCGAAGGCTTCCAGTCTCTCTCTGTCCCTCTTTGTCAATGTCCAGGCTTCACATCCATAGAGTGCTATACTCCAAATGTACACTTTAACAAGTTTTTTGCGAACTTTGCTTGATATTCTGGCCTTGAGCAGGTGCTTTTTTGCATTATAAGCTTGTCTCGCCATCGCTATCCTTGCTTTTATATCTGGTGTACATCTGGAGTCACTAGTTATCAAGCTTCCTAGATATTTGAAGGTTTTAACCTGTTCTATTTTTGTGTTATTTATTGAGATAGGGCTATATTTTTCCTTTTTAGAAGCAATTAGTGTTTTTGTTTTATTTATGTTAATTTTGAGACCAAATTCTTTAAAAATAGTGTCCATTTCTGTAACCAGTTCTTCCAACTCCAATCTGTTTTCTGCAATGGCTGCAATATCGTCGGCAAAACGAATGAATTTAAATACGTCCCCATTAATTTTGACGCCCCCCTTTTTTGATTCCGTTACGGAATCAAATAATAACGGAATCAAATAACGGAATTATACATACATACTCTTAAAAACATAACCCTCCTTCCGCAGTCGGGTAAAAACAATAACTATTTTTAAATAAAAATATTAAATATTTAAGCATGCAATTATTACAGACAATTATGCTATTCTCATAATACTAAAAGCTAAATAATTGCTTAAGTTATAAAAATATAATAAGTTAAGCTGATTTCATCTTAACTGTTGGTTAAATATTTGTAAAAATATTTCCATTGGATACATGCGGGTACATTCCCCAAGTATTGATGAAATCGAACGCCGGCTCACTGGCGTAGCAAGCACTTGCAAAAATTCGTCGACTGACTAGCGTCCTCCGTAGCTTAGTTGGTAAGAGCACTCGCCCGGATAGCGAAGGGACGTGGGTTCGAGTCCCACCGGATTACACAGTCGATTAATTTTTGTAAGTGAAATTTGATTTAATTTCGTAAAAACTTGCAAAATAATTGCTTAAGTTATAAAAATATAATAAGCTAAATATACTAAAAAGTCGTCTGGCTTAAAATTAAGCCTTCACAGTGTAATGAAATTGTAGCTATAATAATAATTGTATTATTGCACTTGAAAAAATGACCACCAGAGGCGGGAATCGAACCCGTGTTCCTCGCATACCGGGCGATTTATCGATTCCCGCCTCTGATGGTCATTTTTTCAAGTGCAATAATATATTTAGATTACAAAGTGAATGCTTATCACTTAAAAACAATAATTTATAATAATAATTGTGATTGTTTGTATTTATTGTACACTCAACGTTTCTTGTTTTGTCACAGTTTTGAAGTTCCTGCCCTTCGTCATTATTAACGAATATAACAAATAAACACTTGTAACAATCGTTGACATCTAAATTATCGTCTGCGGAGTGCTTTTCTTAGATAAAATCTTGAGACTATTTCTTTCAAGTACCATTTTAATCTAAATAATTGTGCCCACAGAGCGTGAAGTGAAAACTTAATGGAACTTATCTTTTGTAACGTTAATTTTGTAAAACGTAATAACTTGAACCCACTAAACTGTAGGGAGTTGGCAATGGGTGCGGGGTTGGCAAATACACGGTGCCTTTTATAATAAGTGTTAAAATTTATTGTAAGCCTGACTTAGGGTTGTCTCTTGTCATTTCATTTTAATTTAAATTTAAAATTGATGAAATGAAACATACCGAAATAACGTTAATCAACAATAATAAAAGTAAATATAAATAAATAGTGTGGTATGTAGGAGATATTAATTTTTAAAAGTGTGTGAGCCCTACATAAATGGACTCTCCTACTTTTGTTTCTTCACTCATAGATAGATGGTACATCTTATTTGCCCACCATAAAAGAAATAGCTAATGAAAGGGCAATCCGTCATGATCGGAAATCATTGAGAGATCAGTCGCAGGACCAATATATGGTCAACATGAACAATGAACCAGTTGGGTAACACCGCCAACTTGTGAAAGGTGTATGCTTAGCAGCGCCGAGCCGCAACAGACGTATCGGAAACATTTGATATCTTTTTACAGGTTGTTAGTGTGAACAGTCTTATCCTTTATGAAGGTGAATATGGCCATCAATACCTAACACTTTTACTATGAAGTCAACGCTGAAATCGTGAAAGAAAATTTTGCTCTCAATACAATGTCACCCAGGATGCAGAATTATTTGTATGGAGCATCAGATTTTTTTAAAGATTTCGACCATGTTCCCATAGTAAAAGTTGTAGGTATTGATGGTCATAATCAACGTCTTAAAATATAAGACTGCTTACACTAACATACTGAATAAACGTATGCAGCAACGCATCAGCCACCAGCTCCAGTGTAGCTTAACTACGAGCTTTATCTGATAAATAAAAAAAATGTATATTTTTACCTCTTCAAGCAAGCCAACCCTAGCCAATAGCTCACGGTAACCTCCACCCCGAAAACACTTGTATAAAATCTGGCCAAGTTGTTCGAAATACAATCTGACATAATGCCAAGATCTCAATTGTTCCCGGTGTAACCGGAATGGAGGATCCATTCGTTAGATTCTAACCGTTCAAATAAATTCACATTATGGGGTTGGTTATGTGACTTGGACTGTACGAATTATTAACTGGAGAGAATTTGTTAGATACGCGTACTAGCGAGTTAAGTAAGTTATGTTCTTGTGCGTAACAAGGAGTAATATAATGAACTGTTTACAGGTTGTGTATTAAATCTGATGTTAAATGCCCTTAGTAAATCTTATTACTTATTCTTCTTAGTCTTAGCTATATATCCTGGGTAAAGAGGAGTGCCTGTGATTGGAAAATGTAGTCTTAAAAATATTACAACTATATAACCATCGTTTTAGGCAAATGTTTCGATTTTAATTTATTAGCCAATAGCCAAAGTCTTAGCCCGGAGTTCACCAACTCATGTTTAATTTTTAATCATCCGGTTTAGCATTATTTGACATAATTTTGTATGGGAATTCTGTAAAATAACCAACAATTGAAGTTTCCCGGCTGTTTAGTACTTGGTGAACTTGGGCCCTTAACTACAATTTAGTTGGCATGACTATTTAGGTATATACCAAAATACACAACTAATTAATGAACATTAGCTATTAACTCACATTCTCTCTTTGCTGTTCGTTCCCGACGAATCCAGCCTCCCTTGTTAAAAAAAGATTATCCACCCGGCATAGTTACGAACAAAATTTGCACGGATAAAAAACGCCATGTTTTTTGCCTTGTAAAAGATAGCGTTCGTATAAAGGTTATTACTTACTAGTAGCAATATTAATTCGCTTCTGAATGTTGGCTTACAATAAAGATTAATCAAGTGCACAAGAGATTTGATATCTCGATGGGACGACAAAAGGACAATATGATTTGTCAATTCAGGGCCAAGTTCACTAATTTAAACAGCCGGTAATCCTCGATGGACGGTTAATTTGACGGAATTCCTATACAAATATGTCATATACATAGGATCATAAACCGGATGATTAAAAAAGTGCTGGTGAACTCCAGTTTTTGTTCGTTTTTAGCATAAATGCTATGTAGTCCCAGGGTATCGCCTCAGGTTCATGACTATAGATGAGTCCTAATAATCACTATTAACATGAGTGACAGATTGTTCAGATACTTTTTGCAAACACAATCTGTAAAATAAGTTTTTTTTAATTAAACACCGCTGGGAGAAGAGTTACCTACCTACTTATTCGCCTTCGCCAGAACTTCCCTGACCCTGACTCAGAAGCAGGAGCCCGGATGTGTGAAAAGGAAGGCCGAGGAGAGTGTGGTATTTCTGGACCAGAGCGGGCAACTTTAAATTGCGACCTTGGCCTGTTAACCTTCGACCTTATTCCTAATTTAAATTAAATCTAGTTTGCCGCGTTTACTAGTTGTTTTATTTAAGTAAATGGGACAGTGGCTTTTTTTTAGTTAGGCTAGTTACCCTATTAAATTCCCTTAACCTGTGGAAGGAACACGAGATTGACATATAAAACACAGGAACAGGGGCATGACACCATCTCAACTTAGGAGGTTTTACATTACCCCGTATTAATAACCGGTGCTGATTATAGAAACAAGGATTCTTTTATAGTCCGACCGCTTAACTGAGACCTCGTCTGCGGGGTACAGGAGTGCGGGGGTAGACGAGAACGAGAGAGAGAGAGATCCTATGCGGTGAAGCAGGCAGACGCTTGTGATTTAATTTTTGAAATTCGAAATTCGCGTTCTTTTTAGGGTTCCGTACCCAAAGGGTAAAAACGGGACCCTATTACTAAGCCTCCGCTGTCTGTCTGTCACCAGGCTGTATCTCATGAACCGTGATAGCTAGACAGTTGAAATTTTCTCAGATGATGTATTTCTGTTGCCGCTATAACAACAACTAAAACAGAATAATAAAAATATTTAAGGGGGGGCTCCCATACAACAAACGTGTTTTTATTAGAGTTTTTTACTCGCTGTTAATAACGGCAACAGGTAGACGCTTGAAATATTCAGGGATTATTAAATTGTATATTTACTTTGAAAATAAATAATTAAATTATAATAATGATAATATTTGAGGGGGGCTCCCTCCCATACAAAAAACATAAATTTTTCGCCAGTTTTGCTTAATATTTATAATGGCAATAAGTAGAGGCTTAAAATATTTACAGAATAATAAGCTGTATTTCACTTAAAATTAAAAAAAAAAATGTATTTAAGGGGAGGTTCCATACAAAAGTGTTTTTATTGCCTATACTGTCTAATATTGTAAGTTAATGGTACGGAACCCTTCGTGCGCGAGTCCGACTCGCACTTGGCCAGTTTTTTTAAATTCAAATCACCCAATCAAAACCCTGTTCTCGTCTATCCCCGCATCCCTGTATCCCGCAGGTTTCATATAAGCGGTCGGACTAAAGTGATGGTATCTAACTACTTAAAATAAACAGTACAGGCAGACATCGAAACAACTGTGTGTTGGATTATTTGTGCAAATATTGAGTGTTTGAAGATCGTTCTGTTTGCCTCGCCTCTCGAAGCGTCTGTAAGCCGACAAACAGCGGGTAACACCGCGCGCTTGCGCTTGTATAGTAGAGCTATCTAGGGAATCGTGTGGCTGTGTTTATCTATCGGTAGAATTTGTCGATGAAACGACGTGGAGGTTAAAAAGTCATTAAAGTCATTTATTTATGTATGTAGGCCAACAGGGGGCACTTATACACGTCCCAACATATTATTTTTTAATCCGTGCAGATCCGTAAAGTGCAGTGGAGAATCGCACTGGTCGACATTGGACTTGAGAATCGATTCCGCAAGTTCTGAAGAAGATGCAAGTTCTTTAGTTGTTAAAGGTGCAATATTAGAAAAAAATGACTCAAAGGCATTTGCAACTTCTTGATTGGATGTGATCAATTTACTTTCGACTTTTAGTGAGAATGAGCTACTTTTTTATTTATTTTCACAAGTTTCCTTGTTTATTATGTTCCAAGTAGCTTTTGCCTTATTGTTGGAATTTAAAACTATTCTACGAATATAGTTTGACTTTGCTGCAGCACATACTTTTTTAAATATCTTAGAGTAATTTTTAACATATTCATAGTATGTGGATCCTGTGAGTATTCTCTTATACTATATAAGTCATACAATTTAATCCTACTTTTATGAATACCTGGTGTAGCCCAGTCATTAAATTTACATTTAGCTTGATTTGTCTTAACCTTCTTCAGTGGAAAGATTTCATTGAATTGATTTTTTATTAATTCAAAAAGGTCTTCGTATAATTTATTAACATTATCGCAATTATTGGGTATAGTTGAGTTTACACTATTACAAATTGTATCCCTAAATCTGTCTAACCTATTTACTGTGACAGGCCTATAAACATTCTCCACAACACTTGAGGCATGACTGTGTTGAAATGAGACCTTTTGACCTCTATAATCGGAACTAAGATTACGTAAGATACATTTGTCGATTACGATTGCATTGGAATCACAAAAAATATTATCTAGACAAGTTGCAGTATTGGGAGTCACCCTAGTTGGTTCCTTAAAAAGGTTAAATAAATTATAAGATGCAAAGAGATTGAGAAATCGGGTAGATATCTGTGTTTGTTTTAAAATATTAATATTAAAGTCTACAAATACAACTATTTTTTTGTTTGATCTGCAAACTTTATCTAATGCTTCTTCCATAATGGGTTCAAAAAGTTGGTAATTTGCGTCTGGGGGACTATACACACACAATATAATATACTGATCCAGCTCCGCACACGCTAGTTCAATAGTTCGTTCCATCGAGAGTGACACAATATCCTTGCGATCTTTCCAATTTAATTCATTTCTTTAGAGTATGAGTGACCCCCCTCTAGTAGTGGTCTCTCTTGAAAACGAACTACTGACCTTATAATTATCAATACTTATCATTAATTTAAAATGTTTATACCAATGCTCTGTCAGACACATGACATGCACATTTAAATCTTGCAAGACTAACGAAATTTCTAGTTCTTTGCCAGCCAAGCCTTGTATGTTTTGGTGAACTAAGTTAAAACTAGACCTGGCTTTTGTCTTCCCTCTTAGTTTAAAGTCTCAGAGGTAGTCAAATTTACAATATTTAAATAAGTATTACTACTAACAAGTTGAGAACCATGTGATATGATGGTTTTGTTTCTTAAACAATTAATATTGTATGCTAGCAAAGTAGCTATTCGTTTTTTAATTCTATTAGGCAGGTGTAAAGAGCCGCCAGTCAGTGAAAATAAATTGTTAGTAAATTAATTTGTTTCAAAAAACACAAATTTGTCACTATGACGCTGGGTTAAATTGAATAATAAAGTATTTATTAGATGAATACGGTTATTTTCTTGGGCTGTATGATTTTTAGAAAATGGTAGGGCACAAAAAATGATTTTATAAACATCTAAACTTGACAATATTGAATAATTTTTTATAATATTTTTTTTACTAAGATTTTGACAATCTCCTATCATAACTACAAGTATTGAATTGGAATTTAGGTCAGTACTTTGGATACAGTTTACTATATGATCTAAGGAGGCGTCGGGCATACAATTATTTATAATATTACAATTTAATTTCTTATGTAGTAAGGAACCAAGGTTACAATGCAAGTTTTCATGGAACATGTAGGATATTGGGTTGTGTTGTGGCTACACGATTATAAATAATAATAATAATAATAAATTGTTCCAACAAACACACCAATTACCTAGCCTTATACTAAGCGTGAGCTTGTGCTATGGTGACTAGGATAACGGATAGACACACTTAAATACTTTTATAAACATCCATGACTTAGGTACGAATGCTCGTGCTCATCACACAAACATTTGCCCATTGCGGGATTCGAACCCGCAACCGCCTGGTTTAGAAGTCCGTGGCGCGAACCACTACACCAAGACGGTCGTCTACCGTCGCCTCAGAAACCGGGCATGATACCTAATTAACTTGAACTAGGCTGAACTATCATAAACTAACATATAATAAGGTATTACATTGTCAATCATCATTATCACTGTCAATCGGTCTTACCTAGCTCCGTTGTCAATGCGTCTCATTCATTTACAGCTATCAAGAAAGGGAAACTAATAATATAGAACACTTCAGATGTTATTGATATTATTTTAAAGAGTAAGAGTAATCTCAGTCTGGCAAATACGTACTATTTCAGACAGCACTATGTCATAGTATACGAAGTCTACCGCCACGAGTTTAATTCCTCTTACAAAAACGCTTGCATTCACTTCTCCTTACAAAATGTATCTTCGAGTTTTATAAAGTTTGTTTTTTATAATGTTATATTTCGTTCCGTTTCAGGTAAGCCCTGGTTTCAGCGAGTGCCGCCTCAAGTTTTCAAACAATTAAAGGGAAAAAGTCGTAAGTATATCTTCAAAGTTTCTCGGATAGGTGACTCGGGGTGAACGGGTTCGCATAGAAACTGCACCTTAAAAAAAGGTTTTCGTCCTAAGTTTTTTTTGTTTTTAGGATTACAGACTTAGACTCGAGGCCATACAGCCAATGCTTTAGTTCTTCTTTCCATTTGATAAGGATGTCAATACAGGGAGATTTGAATCGTCCCAAAGTATTTGCAATTGAAACTTGAAAGTAATAGAGGTATAAATAACTATGAAACTGAAAAATGTTAAATTGTGTAAAATTATCTCATAATTTCCTTTGTCACTTTGTTTCTTCTTTGCCTACCTGCTACGCTGGTAGCATTCATTTATTGTAATATGCAAAATAGGTATATCTGTAATTAATCACATAATTAAATATGTAAGTGCTATTTTTTTAGTTTATACCCAATCTGTAATGGAGGGACCGCTCGTAGACCAATAGCGACGACCCCTTCAACTTAAATATTTGTTATTAATTAATATTACATGATAGGCTTAGTTTTAAATAATGGTCTCAATAAACGAATTATCAAAAAAAAATTGTGTAAAATCTGAATCTCAAAAAGGAGACGAACAAAGATCCGTAGGAAGTTGGGACTGTTTAGCTTTTACCAAATCAAGGATCACTTAAGTCTCGTAGCAATCAATTTTCACACCGGTTTTTTACACACTGCTTTTTTTAAACACTATATATGGTTTACCGTTGTACAATCATCAGCTATATACATTTTTTTTGTACTATTTACATACAAATGCGATGCCGCGTGCTGCCAAACGTACAAACGACAGCTCATAAAGGTACACTTACACTTCTTCACTTCACTATTTTATGCTGTAGTAATAGGGACGATATTGCAATAAAAATTAATAGTCTTATGTGTTGGCCACTGTACTTCTATCCTTTTAGTACACCGCTGGCGTCGATTTCCGATATCGGGAAGTTTGCCGTGTCCCCGGTGCTTCCCGCAATAAACTCAGCTTCTAGAAGATTCCGAATATCTACTTTGTTGACTGACTCGTTTCCCTTAGGTTGCGCCTTTCGCGGCAATTTTTACCCCACTTCTTCAGATGGAGGGAAATGTTTTTAATGGGTGATTTGTCAACTGTTGGTTTATATAACTATACAGCTACCTATAAAAATATAATTCGATTTAGAAGTGACACAGATGAGGTGAAGTTCTTAAAATGAAATGGAAAATACTGATTTTATTTGACAATTATTGAAAAAAAAAACAGCCCTTCATGTAGTAGACTTATTTTCTTAACTACCTTTCAGCCACCAAACAGATTGTTTAGGGCATCCAAAGTCAAAACTAACTTAGGATTCGTACACACACACATATACAAATGTTAGCAGAATTAAATTTACATTATGAACTTATTTTTGAGACTAAAAGGACTTGTCCTCTTTTTGTATGGAGACTGGTTTTTTATTCCAAGATATCACCAACCACCAATAACCTATATTTATCCTTAAGCTACAAAAATATGAAACACGTAACCATAGAAATTAGAATTTTGAACGCCTCCATTTTTGAGAAAAAATATTTTTTGTAACAGGCATCATCCATTGATCACTTACTTGTATTTCCTGGCTGTATGGCTATGTACCATTGCCTTTCTACTGGTGGATAAATACTACTAGGTACTACCACAGATTATATAATAGGTACTACTGTCAATGGAATGACAATTTTGCTGTCAATTTTTTTTCATGCGTTAATTGATATAGGCGAAGGTGCGGTTTATGTACAGACAAAGAGAAAAATTAATTTCAATTTTTCTCTAAATCGGAGGCCTTAAAAAATGTATTAATTATGCAGAAGGGCTAGTTTTTGTGAACTCTTTCATATAATATTTAGTTTATTCTGGTTAGAAATATTGACGAATAAAAAACCATTAATGGACAAGTCCTTTAAACGGATACACTAAGAAGCAACGCTAAATTTAAAAAAAAATAGTATAAGGCTAACTCGATCTTTATTTTAGCCCGAGAGCAAAGATAAGGTCTACGGTGGAGCGAGCTTGCCCAGGAGAAGCCTATTTACGCGACCGTAAAGAGTTTTGGAATTAATAACAATTAAGAAGATATGGCAGTGTACCTAAGCGCTGTAACTCCTAGCCTTTTTACTTAGATTTAATCACTTATCTATCAACAGAACTGTCGTGGGATATTCAGATTGGATTCACTCGCACCAACCGCTTAGTTGGTCGCATGTTCCTAAGTATTGCTACGCCCACTCTATCTATACTGCGTTTGTCTGACGATATATTTAGGCTCTATCCACGCTACCACAGAATAAATACTAGACGCTAAGTAGTAACTATAATTATTCTATAATCTGTGACGCTACGTCAAAACCGGCCGTTTCGCTGACTAGGAGATAGTTCCAGGCTATAACGAACGTATCCGTCCGTTTATCTGTATGAAATCAATTGAAAACTTAGTTAACATAGTTACTTAGCGAAAAATGAAGAAATCTATATTAACATAGCACCATGAATCTGTAAAAAGGACTTGTCCATTAATGGTTTTTTATTCGTCAATATTTCTAACCAGAATAATTTAAATATTATATGAAAGACTAGCCTTTCTGCATAAATAATATATTTTTAAGGCCTCCGATTTAGAGTAAAATTTAAATTAATTTTACTGTTTGTCTGTACATAAACCGCACCTTCGGCTATAACATTTTTTTTTTTTGTTAGCCGTTTGTGTCCCACTGCTGGGCAAAGGCCTCCCCCAAATTACTCCACGCGTCCCTGTTGCCGGTAAGGGTTTGCCAGTCCTCATAATATTGGTCAAGATCGTCGCGCCATCGCTTTCCGCTTCGGCTACTTTACGGCTATAACAATTTACACATGAAAAAAACTGTCAACAAAATTGACAATTCAGGAATGAATGTTTGAATGAAGTATCAAAAAAGAAAACAAAAATACTTTTTAATTAATTCACCCATTTTGAGTAGGCCAAGGATTGAGCCCAAACAGCCAGGACATATAAAGGAGTGACCGATGGATGATGCCACATTACAAAACATATTTTTTCTCATAAACGGAGGCGTTTAAAATTATGATTTCTATGGTTACCTTTTTTATATTTTAGTAGCTTAAAGATAAATATAGTTTATTGGTGGTTGGTGATATCTTGGAATAAAAAACCAGCCTTCATACAAAAAGTGGCCTTTTCGCCAGATCCAAGTTAGTAAATAGGCGCCCGAACACCACTATTCATCCATCACTTACCATCAAACGAGATAGACATATGAATGAAGCAAGCTCGCAAAAAAAGAAAAAAAAATGTCACCGTGTCAAAGTCGTGTCACCATCAAGCTTCGAGATTCCGTCTTACAAAGTTTCATCAAATAGAATCTTTTTTATTAAACAACTAGCTAACTTGGCGAACTTAGTTTCGTGCCGCCCAAACAGATTTTATTTTTACTATATACTCCTCGTAAATTTTCCGTTTTTTCTCGCGATGAAAACCTTCAGCGAACTTCAAAGAATATTTAAAATTAAATAGTCGAATAATTAATTGGTTCAGCCGCCTAATGGTCTAATAATAAACACTTATTAACATTTTGGGATCTTAAGATGAAAAAAAATTTTTTTCAATTAACTTCTTTATAACGTACCTATTTACTTAAAAAACTTTTTATTAATTAAGAAAATAATTTTCTTGTAATCTTTACTATCCGGAATTTACGTATGAGTTCAATTTGCTAAATCAATAACTATAATGCCGATGCTGTCACTATAAACAGTACTTTACTGTACCCGGTTGAATTATAAATTATGTTTGAGTTCATAGTGTATTTTTCTATAGTTTGGTTAGGGGGCGTCCATAAATTACGTGAGGTGTTTTTTTAAATTTTCTGCCCCTCCCTCCCCCCCTGGTGAGATGTCGTGAGATTTCATTCAACCCCCTCCCCCATCCCCCAATCTCACGTGAGATTTTTCAAAATGTGAGTTTCTTAAGTAAACGCGTTGGATTGTTATTGTAATAAGAAAAAAACAAATTTGCTTCATGCTTTTATTTACGACTATTTAAGACTAGTAATCAATATTGCTGAGAGTTTAATTATAAGTGTAATAAAAATTTAACAATAGAATACTTAAATCGTAACTACTGTGGTTTGACAGTGAGTAACTATATAACGTCGAAGTATGAATTAAATTATTTTCTTTCGAACGAATTAATAAATGATCTTAATCGTATTACGATTACGCTTAAGATAAAATCTTAAGCATGTACAATCTGGATTAAATAGACCAAAATAGTATAATTTTTTTTTGTTTCAATCAGAAAAAAGATTGCGTGATATTTGCCGAGACCCCCCCCCCCCCTCTCTCCAACGTAAGATTAGATGAGATTTGACTCGACCCCCTCCCCCCCTTAAACACCTCACGTAATTTATGGACGCCCCCTTACCGGTGTTGGAGCTCAAAATGATTCGACGAAGGAGCAAAATTGTAACAACATTTTTTATATTATCATCATGAAGCTGAAGCTCACCAGTGACTAAACACTGTATAAACCTTTCTTTTATGCACAGTCGCCAGCACATCAGGCTATACACTTTTGTTTCAAAATCAACCCTATTACAACTGCATAAGATGTCACAATGTGTACCTTGACGTGACCGTACACACGAAGGCCGTTCAAGGACCTCAGAGTTCAATACTTCATGAATCTTATTCGTATAGTGACGTAACACGCAATCCAGTTTCATATTGGCGTTTAAATTTTTTGCTTAAACCACATCTGTCTTAAAACTCGCGCGTAAGCTGTAAAACTTTACTAAGCCTGCATAAAAGTAATGAAATATTCCTTATTTATACAAATTAAAATATATTTTTTTTGTGGCAGAGTTAAAATTATTATTTTATAAACAGCATAATACTTAAGGGAGAAGATAAGATTTCACACGACGGTTATAAATAATACTCATAATGAATTTTCCTTGACCCACGAGGACAGATTGATAAGCAAATTGAAGACATAACGTCTTCTCAATTGCATTGTAAATATAAATAAGTTATCTAATTTATAACGGCGCGCAATCAGCCAACATATTATAACTATAAGGTTACTGGTAAATGGTCTGCCTTATATAAGTATAAGTATGTGTAGGTATTGTAATTATGTTCTATGAAGTTCGATAAAATACTTCTTCGACTTTAAGAACTTAAACTATTGTGAATTTATCGAAGGGTTTAAACATCGACATTTGATGATGATGATGACATCGAGATGTTTAATACGTACCCATATTTCTTATTTTGAAATAGAAGAGCTATGAAATTCTACTTAATGTAGAAGAATACAGTTGCACAGAAACGTATACTTTCAGTTACCTTGGCTCTGCAAGCAAAAAGCATTCAATTATAAGGCTTCTGTACTTTACACAAGTACTCTAATAAAATTGCAATGTAATATCTGTGTATCTATCTAGGTAAGTACTAACGGTATATCTAAGCATCCTATATGCAAAATCACACTGGTTAAAATGTTCAAGTGAAGACATGATGTAGGTAGACTGAAAATTGTTCCTAAAATTTCAATTTTGCATACTTTAGACGCTCGGCTAAATTAAGCTAGCAATTGAGAAGTTTCGCTGAAATAAAAGTTTCTCTCATAACTTTCTTCGTTACGCAATCGCGCTGAAACGGAGGTGAGACGCTAAAAACTCTGCTTATAAGTTAGTCTTCGTTGAAAAATAATCGGAGCTGAATAAAATTCAAGTTCCTCTCGAAGTAAAACTAAGTGAGCAACTTAGGGTAGGTGTGCAGACCTTTCTAGTAAAATTCGAACTTTTTACTATCATTTTTTAGTAAAGAGTTTAGTTTGAAATCTAATAGGTTTAACTTGAATTACTATGTTGATTTGTGTACTTCACCTGGTTATTGCCAGGTGCTTAGTTTACAAACCCCTTTAGGCGGGCGGTCCGATAACAATTAATTTTCTATTGTGTACGAAAATATGAAACGTGAAGGTTTAGTAATTCATACATTTTATTTTGTGTTTAATGTAATAATAATACTACACTATAAGGTCATTCATGACTCAGATGAACAAATATTACGCTATGTTATCTTTGTAAAATCTATTATTTCTTTTCGATTTGTCCGCGAGCCGTAAGCGCCACGTGTTTTGCAAGACATTGGATTAAGCGCCACGAAGCTGGGCGCGTCAGTCCGCGTGCGTAGCGCGGTAGCTGGGTTAGTGCCCCATACGACCCGCTTGGCGCAAGTGACAGACTTACATCGCATTTTATAAGCGCTACATGGTTTAAATCCAGATACTGTCCTATAGCGCCACTACTTTGGTGCTCAGTCTGCGTGGGTAGCGCGGTAGCCGGGTTAGTGCCCCACACGATCCGTTACTTGGTGTAAGCGACCAGCGTTCGTCTTTTAATTTATATCGTAAGTTTTTTATTAAAAAGTACGCTAAAATATCGTTTTTAAATAATTTTTAAAATAAGTACATCGACATTTTGCAATCATTCAGCGACATATTATGATCTGTTGAATTAGCATGAGTAGTTCATTTAATCTACAGATATTTTTTTCGTACCTATTGCGTTAGTTATCAAATGCGTCGTTACAAAAAAAAAATTGTGAGTTTCTGAATTAAAATATTTTGGTATAAAACACCTACTGCTTATTTGAATAAACTGTTACAAAATTTTGGATCGAAATCCTTTGAGTTACCCCTCATTCGACTGGCTTAGAGCTGGATAACAACAGCGATGAGGATTATCCGCGATCCGAGGCGCGCATGTTCACCCTCTTTGTTTAGTAATTACTAAGGCTTTACTGTAGCCATGGTTTCCAAGAAACAGCGGAATGGTGGCCCGATGCCTGTCGCTCGATTAATGTTTCACCTTTGCTTTACCGTAGTAACTAGGTGTGGGAATTACAGGTCTTGTAAAGATTTGTAGTTGTTAAACGCGAGCAGCTCTAACTAATCTACATTATTATTAGCTCTCGCGTTAGCATATTTGACAGAGGCAGAACGTTTACGAACTGCAATGATATTGAGAATTAAGTGAAATAAACAAGAGAATAGAACTCCTGTTGTTAATATTAGGATTAGATTGGCGTACAACTTATGTATACATAAAAGATACATTGCAATAAGCATGCTTTATAAGCGTAAGTAAAACGTGTTAATATTATTTGGACTAAGTGACATCAAATAACTGTACAACATTAAATGTAAAAAGCTGTTTTTTCGTTTCTTCGTAAATAATTGGAAAATATACCATTTTATTATATTTTTATAACTTAAGCAATTATTTTGCAAGTTTTTACGAAATTAAATCAAATTTCACTTACAAAAATTAATCGACTGGGTCATCCGGTGGGACTCACTGACGTAGCAAGCACTTGCAAAAATTCGTCGACTGACTAACGTCCTCCGTAGCTTAGTTGGTAAGAGAACTCGCCCGGATAGCGAAGTGACGTGGGTTCGAGTCCCACCGGATTACACAGTCGATTAATTTTTGTAAGTGAAATTTGATTTAATACCATTTTATACTTACCACACACTTACTTGCTTAACACACGATTAAGTTAACAACGAATTCGTATTTCGCTATTATTCAGATACTTAAAACCAGATATATCTTTTAATTGCTTGCCACCACAGAGGGTCAAGGGTTTCGATTCATACATCTCGAGAAAATTTAAAATCTCGTTTTACTTTTGAGAAATTTTATTAAGTTCGAGACTTCAATGTTAGTGACATTGAGTGTTTGGCACCATGATGACATTAAACACTGTTTGGTCAAATTGAATTAACCGCCAAAATACGTTAAGTGGGTTAAGCACAGCTTCTATTGCTCTTTAAGATTACATTATTTTAATCTTTACTTTAAAAGTGACATCTGATTGTTTGACATAAGGTTAAGCATCATTCAACAGTAGTTTCTCCCTTTTTACAACAAGTAAGTCGGATCTCGCTCAAAAGCTCGTTGGGCTTACGTAAGACCCTTGACATATGCCTAAGAGTGCTCAAACACGAGTCACATGTGGAGGCTTTTGTGGTGGAAGTATTGACTACCGATACGTACTTGTATCTGGTTTTGTTTGCTTTGACTAGTTTAACGGTTATTTATAAACTAATAGCAACGCAATGTGATTATTATTCTTTACCAAAAATGGCTAATAGTTTGTAGAAAATAATAGTTGTTCACTATCTTGCTAACACTATTAAGCTACCAGCTTCCAATTAATTACAGTTATTTATGATTTTATATTCTTACAAGCGGCCTGCATCCAGTGCGATCCTGCGACCTTTACCAGGTCGTCCGTCCATCTTGTCTATTGCGTACTATTATTTATACTGTGCTAAGGGCAGATATTACTGATTTTTAAATTTTGACGTTCATAAGTGGCATTTTCTGTTTTAAATTGAATAAATTATTTTTGTCTTTGACTTTACTATGCCTATGGCCCATCCATGTGCAGCATGATTTTATACTAGGGGTTCCCAGCGACTGTACACTGCAAATTTTAGATTTTCTCATTTCACTCCCTCCAAGCTTTAATTTCGATACAAATTATATCAGAGTAGGCCGATGTCATAACTACCATTTAACGCGTTAAATGCCACCTTGGTTCATCAGCTTAGCAGCGCGTCGCGAGCGCCATCTTTAGTTACGAGTATTTTACTCCCCAATATCCGGCGGGCACGCAAAATGACAAATCAAGATCTCATAACAATCCGAACAGATATAAAACGCTTTACGAGCCAATGAAATAGTCATTACTCGAACAGTAAATAACGTGGCGGTATTGATTGCGAGTTTTTGAGCTGGAAGCGACTTTAAGAAAGTGTTTTATATTAAAAAAACTGTATAGAACGATTTTTGTTAAAATAAATAAATTTATTGTATTGTAGAAATAAAAGATCGTTTTGGTTAAATAATGTAAAGTCAGCCTATTAGATCCCACTGCTGGGAAAAGTCCTCACCTCAACTATGAGGAGGAACGAGCCATACTCCACCACGCAGGCTCAGTGCGGATTGGTGGAGGGGTGTCTGTAAGGCAAGTGACAAACCTTACTGTCAGATGTTGTCCAAGTCGCGCTAGGGCCTCTGACTAGGCTTAACGACTAATACCAAGAGATATTAGCCGGGACCAACTGCTTAACGTGCCTTCCGAAGCACGGAGATGCTTGTCATGGTCGTCACTTTAATGGTCGGAATGGTCACCCATCCAATCACGACCGCGCCGTGGGTTGCTTAACTTTTGGTATCACTACCAAAGCGCTGCCGCCACTGCGCCACAAGCACCTCGTTAACGGTAAATGAAACAATGTACACTCTACAGATACCATACCTAAAATTATCATTTTTATTTTATTTCTTATCAATCTTATCATTTAGTTTACAATTATTTTAAATTAAGTGAAAAAAAAATTGTAGTGTCTTGACAATCTACAAATATGGCCACCATGCATGACGAATCAAGACGTGTCTCCATACATAATATACTATAGACTTATGTATATCAAAAGAAAAAAATCGGGAATAAAATGTAAGGATGTTCATTTTGCTAGATTTTATTATTTTGCATACTTATTTGTACTAAAGGTCAAAGGCTCCCTTCAATCGAAAAAATATAAGGACGACTGAAGTTTCATTAATATTTATATTATTTTGAAACCCAATTTTACTCAAACTACCTCAAGAATATTATTTAGTTCTTCTATAAACGTGTTTTAGCAGGATCCGGCTTCTATTACCACAACTAGAACATTTCTGACATGTCGTATGAGAACCGTAATTTATTACATGAACTAAAATAACCGTGTAATAATTTCAGCGATATGTGTGTACAACGGAATGTACAAAAATCACGAAACTTATCTTGATTATTAGGCTGTAACTGTTGCGTGTAGAAATGTACAGTCGGAAGTAAGATTTAAGAAATTATGGAATAACATGGAATGCATTTTTTTGCAGCAGGGATTATTACCTAACACCATTTTTGGTTTTATGATGCCTAAAACTAATTGCTTCTAAAAAGGAAAAATATAGCCCTATCTCAATAAATAACACAAAAATAGAACAGGTTAAAACCTTCAAATATCTAGGAAGCTTGATAACTAGTGACTCCAGATGTACACCAGATATAAAAGCAAGGATAGCGATGGCGAGACAAGCTTATAATGCAAAAAAGCACCTGCTCAAGGCCAGAATATCAAGCAAAGTTCGCAAAAAACTTGTTAAAGTGTACATTTGGAGTATAGCACTCTATAGATGTGAAGCGTGGACATTGACAAAGAGGGACAGAGGGAGACTGGAAGCCTTCGAGATGTGGTGCTGGAGGAGAATGGAGCGTATAAGTTGGACGGAGAAGAAAACAAATGAAGAAGTTTTGTCTATGTTTAGGGAAAAAAGGAGATTGATGGAAACAATAGAGTGTAGGAGGGGACGAATGTTAGGCCACCTGATTCGACACGACAATTTTATTAAAACGATAATACAAGGAAGAATAGAAGGAAAAAAGGAAGCGAGGAAGACCAAGAATAAGCTACATGCAGCAAATAAAAGAAAAGATAAATGTCGGGTCGTATCAGGAGGTTAAGAGAAGGGCGGAAAGCAGAGAGGAATGGAAAAAACTCCACCGACAAGAGCCTAGCTCTTAAATTTGATGATGATGATGATGATGCCTAAAACAATGAAAAGACTTGTCCTCTTTTTGTATGGAGCCTGGTTTTTTATTCCAAGATATCACCATCCACCAATAACCCGTATTTATCTTTAAGCTACAAAAATATGAAACACGTAACCATAGAAATCAGAATTTTAAACGCCTCCATTTTTGAGAAAAAATATGTTTTGTAACAGGCATCATCCTACTCACTTACTTTATAATCATTGAAATATTGGGTCATATATCTCATTTACATAAAAATAATTAATTAATTAAATATGTACACTTAACAAAACTTAAAAATCTACTTATTCAAAAAAGTAACCGTGTCCATGAGGCAAGGAAGCGAGAATGCTAGCTGCGTTTCCGCGTTGGATAGCCAAACTTAGCCTCTGAGCAAGAAACGAGCCAGCTTTTTTGTTTTCCAGAATTGTATTTAATTTAAGGGCTATTTTTCTAAAAAGTAATTTGGCGTTAGGTCCCCATGGTCCAAAAGTTTCAACGCCAAACGGTGCAAACACATAATCACCTGCAAGAGACTCGTATTTGCGCCACTTGGCGTTTTCTGCCGACTCAGCGGCACACCCAGCTTTAAGAGCTGATTCCCTGAGATGAGAAGGGGCCAAAGTATCAACACAAGTTGCGTCCCATACCAAGGCCCGTCCCCGCTCCCAGGGAATGAGCGTGAGGCCATCAGGTCTCTTGCCATCATCACGGACCAACCCACGAGATTCTAATGTGGAAGGAACGTTAATGCTGGCAAGAGCTCTTCTGATAGCGTCATTAAGTGCTGCATGGCGGGCAAGACGCCCCGCACTTTGCTGGCAACAAAGACTATGAAGACCTAATTTGTCGACCTCCTTGCCACAGGGACTCGTAAATGGTTCACAAACCGGGGCCCCGATTCGCAAACCCACACACACCCGGAATGTCTCGCTGTCAAAAAGTGTACCTATATTTTTGGAAGGGAGGGCGTGAAGCCAGTGACCTGATTCCTTGCCAAGAGCCTTGCACGATGACAATCACTGACTGAATTTTGAAGCAGAGTGTTGAAAGTCTCTCTTGCTAGAGGGACATCCCAGAGTTTTTGGTTGTGTGTTTCCTTTGGGATGTCTTCACTAGTACAGAGACTTTGCCAACATTCCTCCGCCTCTCTCAACTCAGTTAGCTGGCGAGGGTGTTTAAAGATTTTGTCTACAAGACCAGCAGTGCTATGAAGAGAGGAGAGAAAGGCGGGAAGGGCAATACTAGAAATTTTGCGAACGCCGATACCACTAAACCGAATAGGAAGCGTTGCTTGTAACCAAGAGTCGTTTTTAGCTGCAAATTCAGAATTTTTTCAAGATATGTTCTAAGAGTGGTATCGATAAGTTCTACAAGTTGTAGTTTTTTCCAGATTGGACTTGCGCGAAGGTAATATGTAAATTTTGGAACGAAAAGGCAGGATTTTAGAATGGTGTAGGCAATATGAGAGTTTAGATGTTCCAATCTGGGGGCTAACAGGTTGAAATGATTCAATTTTTTATCGAGAAAAGGTTGGATGCTGGCATCTAGAAGAGGAGCTCCTAAAAGGCAAAGTGATTCAGAATTTAGAATTTTGATGTTAGGAGCGAGGACGTTAAATCTTTCAATTATATTTTGACGGGATTCCGCAGAAACATTGTCATTAATATAAAGTTCGCACTTTGAAAGATTGAGCTCCAAACCTATTTTTTTTAATTCTTGAATTATCCGAACGAGGTCTTGATACACAATATCAGCTTTGCCTCCGAGAGACCCATCATCAAGATACCAGACGTAAAATTTTGAATTTAAAGACGAAATGACGGGATGAATGCCCAAACTAAAAAGTGCTGGACCTAATGGGTCACCTTGCTGAACGCCGACGGCAGAATCAATGCAATGGTCATGATATAATAATTTGGATGGGCAATTGTAGCATTGGAACACAAAAGGATAAATTTGGGAAGTATGGGCATGAACTTCATTCAGCAAGGCGGATCTATCAATAGAGTTAAAAGCATTCCTCACGTCAACTTTCAGAAATACCTCTGATTCGTTACAGGCGAGAAAATTTCGGGCTGCATGAACTGCAGCTTCGCAGCCTCCTCTACTGCCAAAGCCAAGTTGTATGGGCTGAAAAATGTCTTTGAGCGGAGAAAAAATATTTCGGCAAGCTAATTTCGCCGCTAGGCGTCGAAACGTAGAGCCAATTGCGATTGGGCGGATACCGCCATCTTTTTTTACAAAAACACAAAGTCTTGCGCCATACAATAAAGGAAGAAAGCTATCAAGCACTTTACCTGACAGGAGGAGGTTGCAAAGCTTCGTGATGTTAGAAAGTAAGGTTCTGCCGGCGTCAGCGGCGGATACGCTAACCAAATCCTTAAGATGTTGAGGAGTGATGCCGTCGATGCCCCCGGCAGAACCAGACGGGAATGACATAATCGCAGCAAGCGTATCGCTGTCATCAAAAACCTGTAATGGATGAATGTTGTGAGGTGGTGGAATAGGAAAGGTAGGAAACAGAAAAAATTTACAAAATTAATTAAAAATTTGTTTTTAATTAATTTTGTAAATAAAGTCTTGTACGTGTTTATTGTTTTGAGATCGGTGATTTAATTAAAATAAATAAATTGTTTCAACAAACACACCAATTACCTAGCCCCAAACTAAGCTTGAGCTTGTGCTATGGTGACTAGATAACGGATAGACATACTTATATACATTTATAAACATCCATGACTTAGGTACAAATGCTCGTGCTCATCACACAAACATTTGCCCCTTGCGAGATTCGAACCCGCAACCGCCTGGTTTAGAAGTCCGGGGCGCGAACCACTACACCAAGACGGCCGTCAATTACTAATTCAATTAAAAAAAATTGTTTAAATGAAATTTAATAAATTACTACAACGTTATAAAATGTTAAGGAGTAATCATACTTACCTAATTAAACTTTTGAACAATTTTATTTTTCTCTCGCTTAAAAATTGCAAAACAATTTTGCGAAGAAACAATTTTCTGAATTTTTACCAGCACCAAAAACTTAGGCCTGAATGAGAACTTTAATTCCTAGTTGATGCTATATCTCCATAAATGTTGATTGTCGAACTAGTTCTGCTCACTCAAGCATCCAAGTGTGAGGAAAAAGATGAAAAGGTCGAAAATATGGATCTGCTTACATCGTCCACTTAATTCGCGCAGAGGAAATGCTTAAAACATACCTGGTGCCTCGGGGATGGTAGAAGGTCATAGGTCTACTTGACGATTGGCCAAGTATACCCAGTAAAACCTTCGCATGGTTCATCGCTGCTGGCTCGCGACACCCCACTTGATTAGCCCATCACGGTAGGTCGCCGCGCGTCGGTACGTTTTTGCTACCTACGCGGGGAGTTACACATGCCTGTCTACGGCACAGAATAATAATTTAAGTATCTCTTAAGTTACTTCCAGTGTCTATAGCTTTGCAAACTCGATGGAGCTCTAAAAGGGAAACTAAACGCAATAAGATATAGAGTCGGAGGTGCCGGCAATAAAACGCTTTACAGCTGGTTGTCATTCATGAACACGTTAGTTCCGTAGAAATGGCGCGTTTAAATGGTATAGTCGGCCATTTGATTGAATGACTCATCGAGATTTTATTTAATTAAATGGTACTGGTATTCAGGCAACTGAATGTGTAACCATGATCCAAAACTGGTCAGGTTCCTCTAACAGGGTCACGGTGGTCAGATGGCAGCCGCTTCGCTATAATTACCTGATCTGCCAAATCCTGGATTATGGTTAGCGGGTCCTGGGCCCTCGCGTGCGAGTGCACAACCGTGATAACGGTAGGAGATGATGATTATGAAATGGTACTGGTGTCCGATGTACGTACAGTAACTGAAGCAGAAAATATAAAGAAGGATTTAGTAAAACTGTATCTATTTTTTGGTAGAAGAAAAGTATTATGACGAATTGGAAAAATTCATTTAGTAAAAAATAAATAATGATGAATCTTTATTAAATGTAAAAAATATATTTAAATAATAATGTTTAGGTTGTGACAGCGAACACGAGTGCAAATATCAAATTAACTAGTTCTTTTATAATGAAAATAATACAGTGATGTAACACTCAAAGTGACGACCTTTAAATGTCATAATTAATAAAATAATTTAAATGCCACTTTTAATAATGCCATGCCAAAACAGATTTTGTACGAGTATGCTGTCATGATTGCAAGAACTATTATCTATAGGTCCTTACTTTTTCTTTGCGTCGGCTATCTATACATACAGAACGGTCTTCTCACTCGTATAGATAAATATTTTATTATTTCTTACAGCTCACCTAGATGCACTAACCATTGCATGGTCTAACTAAAGCTGAGTTCACTTTAGACCCGAGTTCACCAATCCTTAAACAGCCGGTTAACTTAGTTCACTTATATTAATTCCAGACACAATAGAAAATTAATTATTAATTCAACCCGTTCGCGGGCCTTATGGGGTTTGACAGGTCAAAGGTTAATTTGACAGAGTTCTCATACTGAATATTTCCTTCTAATCCAGCTGATTAAAAAATAAACATGTGTTTATAAACTCCAGGCTTAGATTACAACTATTACCGATATACATAAGGAACTACTCCCGCCATTTTTGCTGTCAAAGTACCTCTGATGGTAAACTTAACCTTTTTGATGGCAGGACATTGATAAGTAAGCCTCGTCTTGGTTTTTATTGCCGATTTGGGAAGGCATATTTTACGACGTGCGGCCATAGACCCCCACCATGTATGGAAAAGTCAATACGCTTAGCTCAATCCGGATATCGAACTTTGTGTGTGCACAGCTCAAAGTGAATAGACAGACCATTCCGTTATGTTAAAAAGTTACTTATATTTTATGGTATCGGTTTTTCATGACATGTCCTGACGTGGTCAGGAATTCGTTCGTTACGCTATGTGGAATGAAACGCACACAATCTCTGGCAACTGCCACATCCAGATGACTGACCAGAATTCCTCATAATGTTTTCCTTCGGAAAAACTGTAATAATATTTTGTACAAACTCAGCGGAACCCATAACCTCACGGTGATTAATCAAGTTTTCTTTTCTCGACTTTTATTTCACACTACAAACAGAAGACGTTTTCAAAATTGTCATACAGGTACATTTGTAAAATTAAGGGGCTCTTATTAATGCTAAAAGTATTTTTTACAGACAAAAATAAATTAAATCCGGACGGCACTGAAAACTTTTAACAGCTTTGAGTATCATAAAAACGCCGTCGGCGTCCCGATAACAATTAATTCCTGTTGAGTCTATGATATTGAGTTGAGTTGATGATATTGAAGAATTAAGCTCAGGTCTATTTATATAAACACAATTATTACTATTACCTGTTTATTTACACGACTGTTTAATGCCAAAAAAAAATGAAAAAATATATGTCACCTGTATCTGAGCTGGCTGTTCTCCCTAGCCAGTGTTTCAGTTCGCACGTCGTTCCGCTAGCAACACGGCCGCGGTTTATTACGATCTTTATTGTTCAAACCAACCTTTCCAGTTTTACTGCCACACCACTCTTTGTATGACTAAGGAGAATCCGCTCACAATTGAACGTGCCTCATCTTTTTATTAGATATCGGGATAGATGAATTAATATAGGCATAAAGGTTCTTTTTTTTACCCGACTGCGGAAGGAGGGTTATGTTTTTCGTGAGTATGAATAATTGTTTTGCACACCCTAAAGCCCAGACGGCTGGACAGTTTTTGACAGAGGTGTCGTTGAGTTTGTCAAAATGTGAGAGTGACATAGGCTATATACATTTTAAAAATGGCGCCTGCAAATTGAAATAAAGGGGGGAGGGGGATTGATTTTTTCCTTGCCATAGCAATATGGGTATCAAATGAAAGCCAGTAAAAAGACCATTTCAAAAATATAATGTTTTTTGCAGTCAGGTGTTTTGTTTTTTAAAAAAAATATGTTTTTATAAGTAATGGGCTAACTCTTGTTCTTCATCTTAGACTGAGAGTGAAGATAAGGTCTACGATGGAGCGAGCTTGCCCAGGAGAAGCCTATTTTCACGGGTTATTTTATACTCGGAAAAACAGACGCAGGCAGGGCATTTTACTACTTAGCGTGCGCATCCAAAATGATGATGAAAAGCGCTTGGTACAAGTGATGGGAATGTCAACCAAGAAAGGATAATATCCCGCAGTACGTCTCGTGTTCCGTTGGAATCAAGTTATTCTATACAAAAACAAAGCTCAAATGAACTACTTTTAATCGACGATTCAATTGACTGTTAGTTATATATACATATATTACTAACAACAAACGATAATTTACACCAGTGAATTTGAGCGACAATGTGTTCGCAAAATTGGATTTTAAGTCCCCTAAAGTGGTCTTAGGTTTATAAGGCTTTTTAGGCTCAGGATTCTATTGGGACATGACCTTACTGTTAAGGATTAACGTTTTATTGCGTAGATCTCTTGTCGTCTAAAAAAAGGCGTAAAAAGCGGTGTCCTTATTTTCTGTTTCTATCCTGTCAAACCTATAAGACCCGCGGGCGGGTCTATAACAATAAAAATTTCTATTGTGTCTGGAAACATGATACGTGAACTTTTAATTAGTCTTACCCTTCTTATTCAAAGCGTGAATTTAGGTTTTAACGTTAATTTTGTTTCAATCCGACTATTCTTAAATTGCTTCTCGACGGTGCTATTTGATATTTTTAAAATTGATTTTGTATAAATAATTGGTTTCTACGAAAACGGTGTGATGATCGCATTCGAATAGATCTAGATAAAGGTAGGTACCATATTTGGTGACGATGACGCAGAAACGAGTCTGAAGAAAACATTTTTACTTACATTAATATTATTTGATTCTTCTGACCAAATTTTACTTGCATTCCTTATTTGTGATCACTATGACACCAGAATAGAGCCTCAAACAAAACTTGTTCAAAATTCACTCCATATTTCATTGTATTTCTTATGAGAATGTTTCGTCAATCTACATTCATGAGATTCATATTAGAACTCAACTGTTATCTGCATATACTTTATTGCTTTCCGAGCGATAGTATGTATGTAGCGTTGGGAGCAAAAGTTATACATAACCTATGTGTTGATATACAGGGTGTAAAAAGTGATATTTTTAGGGTTCCGTACTCCGAGAAGGAACCCTTATAAGATCGTTCAGTCCGTCCGTCCTAGTCTGTCACAGCAGAATATCTTCTACGTTTATGGACTGATTTGCATGTAACTCGGTTTAAGGATACTTCACAAATAGATCTCATTTTTAAAAATACAAAAAATTAAAATTACCCCTTTTTAAGGGGTACAACAAAAGGGGTCCCAATACAAGTAAAAATACAAGAGAATTATTTTTTGAGTGCACCCACTTGTGTGGGGTATCGTTGAAAAGGACTATGAAAATAAGGTAGGATTTCCATACAACACTTTTTTATCAGCTTTACTTTTTGCGAGATTTAGCCCGCCAAAGTCGTTTCTCGGGCTTTGAGAAACGACTCGCACTCTCTGTTCCTTCACTCTCATAATTCGGTGAGACGGCAGTCCGACATGACCGTAGAGAGATCAGGCGCAGGACCAACGGCTTAACGTGCTTTCCGAGGCACGGGGGTGTTAACACCACCAACTTCCTGACTCCGGAGCTGTGTCTGAGTAATTTCAAGACAGAAAAACCCAAACACTCTCGGCCCGACCCGGGATTCGGACCTCGTGGATAGCACCCAGCGAGCTGACCACTAGATCAACGAGGCAGTCATATGGTGCAAAATATCAAGTTTATAATCCTAGTTAGTACTTTAGGCTGTGGGTTGATTTGTCAGTCAGTGATTAAGTCAGTTTGTCTTTTCATTTAATGTACGTATTTAGATATTTAGCTTTCTTCGCCGTTCTCATTACATTGTTGTAGGTAATACACGTCCTATCTTGTGTGATGTATGTCATCCTGCTCGTACTATCATTTATTGTGGGTAGTTGCTTCATTCAAACTGCTATCTCCGTTTAAATATAGCGTGTAGTAATTACTACTGACAGTTTATTGGCCACATTAGCATTGTCGACGCGCATGCGTCGTGCATTTGAACATTATACAGGCTGACCTAGACCAGTTATTGATAAAAAGTAAAGTAAATATGTTAGAGGTTACTGGTCCAATTTAAAATATATAAAATTATTACTACTACTGCCTCGAACAATAGATATTAGATAGAATTGAGTTGAATATAGTCAAGTATCTCTGAGGTCCCGGGTTCAATATATTTATTTATTGTGTAATGTGAAAAAGTTTTAAATTCGACTCGTTTTTTTTCACAATTTTACGCTTTCACGTCCATGCATTTAAAAAAAAAACAAGTCCCACCGAATGACTCGATTGATATTTTTTTTGTGTGCTTAATTTATTGAAAATGCTTAATATTTTAAAAGTGTTTTTCTAACAATCCAGATACCCCTATAGCTTATCGCAGCTATTAAGGATATCATTTCTATTTGTTCAACCGTTATTAGCTACGCACTCGAGCCAATATATAGACGATCGTTCCCTCGATGTTATGGACTGTATTCTTCAAATAAAACGCTTCTTGTTTCTTTCTTCTTTATTGGAGACCGATGACCGTGAGAGCAGCTAACAAATTCCGGCGCTCACGGCCCTATACTTATACTAATTACATAGGTCTTACTTAGTGACTAAAGCACCCTAGTGTTTACTGGCGAAAGGATAAGGATAGCACCTACGTTACTCTTTCCAACGCGTTCAACAGCCACCCTCAAAACATCGAAATACTGAGGGAGGCAACCGATGCGTATCTCCTATCTCTTTCTACAATATTTCACAACTACCTACCGATAGCCTAACAATTCCCACTCACAACATTCTACCTCTGCGGGTTTTCCTACCTACCCTCGGAATGTGCGAGATGGGGGACAGGGACAGACTATTGGTCTTACCGGTCCCACACTGCCTGAGTGGGACGACCAGATAGGGTCTCCTTCGCCCCTGTACCAAACTACCTACTTTAAATTTTATTATTAGTTCCTACCTGCCTAACTTACTGCAAGTGGGAATCACCTATAGATAACCGGTTTGCTATCTTTATTAAATAAAACAAGCCCTGAGCTAATTTACATTGTTTCTTATGCTAAGCCCTATGAGAAAATTAAACTTTATTGAAATCCACAAATATCCTATACTAAATTACAACATTCAAATATAAACATAAAGTAACTGATTGGGTGTCCGTAACAGTCTCCCCCCGGTGAAGCGCTGCGAAGTGCGAACCTCTTCATTCCACCGGCAGGACAGCCAATCTTGACGTCGGTCGACGAAACACGCCGCCCTTGGTCCGAATCTCGACGTTCCTTACTGCTCCGTCAGGTCCGGGATGTACTTCAGTGACGACTCCTCGCGGCCACACATTGCGTGGTAGTGTGTGGTCCACCACGACGACTACGTCACCGGGCTTAACAGCGACCTCGGTGACGTCACGAGCTCCTCTTCTTGGCACCAGGTTCGGTAGGTATTCTTTCAGCCAGCGGCACCAATACTCGTCGGCTAGCGCTTGTGCCGCCCTCCACGTCTTCTTCGACGCCGGCTCGCACGGCCCGGTGATGGGTAGGCCGCGCGATCCCCCCAGGAGAAAGTGGTTTGGGGTAAGCGCCTCCGGGTCGTCAGCGCTGACAGGCACGTGTGTGAGCGGTCGGGCGTTCATAGTGTGCTCGACCTCTACCAGCAGAGTCTGTAGAACCTCTTCCTTCGGTGCTTTCTCGTTCAGTGTTACTCGTAGCGCGTTCTTGACTGAGCGTATGAGTCGCTCCCATGCTCCCCCCTGATGCGGCGCCCCCGGTGCTATGTAGCGCCAGTCGATGCGCTGGGTGAGCGCGAAGTCCCGTAGAGCGGGCTCCCACTCATTCATCGCTGCTCGTAGCTCCTTGTCTGCGCCCTTGAAGTTCGTCGCGTTGTCTGAGTACATTACTTGTGGCCACCCTCGTCGCGCTCCCATCCGCCGCAATGCCATGATAGCTGAGTCGGTCGACAAGCTTGCTACCAGCTCTATATGGACGGCTCTTGTAGTGAGGCATGTGAATAACGCCCCCCACCTCTTCTCGTGACGACGGCCCACGGTTATTATCATGGGACCAAAGAAATCTAGACCACAGTTAGAGAATGGTCTGGTGAAAGCTTCTACTCTAGCGCGCGGCAGATCTCCCAGCACTGGTCTCACTGGTTTCGCCTTCCTCATTCGACAAAAGGTGCACTTGTAGGCCACGGCACGTACTGTAGGTCGCAATCGTAGGATCCAATACTTCTGTCTCACGTCGTTAACGACGCGTTCGTTGTGGGAGTGGTGGGCGCGACGGTGTTCCCGATTGCACAACAACCGCGCATACGGGTGGCTGCCGTCCAATATTACGGGCGTAGTATCGGGGGCAGACGCACCCGCTGCCCTCGTTCGTCCTCTCGCCCGCAACACGCCCTCCTCGTCGATAAACGGATCCAACAATTTGAGGCGACTTCCTGTCTTCAAGTTTTGGCCTTTTCCTAGGCGCTCTATATCTTGTTGAAATGAGTCGGCCTGCGCTCGCCTTATCAACCATCTTTCTGCTCTATCTATGTGCTCTTTGGTCATTATAGATGCGCGCCCACGACATTTATCTATAAACAACAACACGTATGCCATCGCTCTCACTAGGCGCTCGTGGTTAGAGAAACGCCCGGCGTCTGGCACGCTCCATTTGTCTTCTGTCGTGACGCTATATATTATCTCCTCGCTGCTCTCTGTGCTGACTGGAGATGGCCATGAATCTTCATGTTGATACAAAAACGACGGCCCTGTGAACCATCTGTCTTCTTGACATTTATTTTCTGTGACGACTCTCGTCGCGTCGTCTGCTACGTTTTCTTGCGTCGGCACCCACCGCCATTGATTGGGACTTGAAAACTCGCTTATCTCTCTCAGTCGGTGCGCTACGTAGGGGGTGTAACGCACTCTGTCGTTCCCAATCCAATATAGAACGGTTGTAGAGTCCGTCCAGTATGTAACTCTATCTGGTTGCCATCTGTGCTCTGTCACTATCGCCGACGCGAGCCTCGTTCCTATTAAACACGCTTGTAACTCTAAACGTGGTATCGTTTGAGTCTTCATCGGGGCTACTCTAGCCTTCGCTGCCGCTAATACAACACGTCTCGACCCATCTCCGTACTCTATAAGCCAGTAAGTTGCCGTCGCATAAGCAGACTCGCTAGCGTCGCAGAACACGTGCAGCTGCTTTCTAGTCACTCCCCCCGTTAAAGAGTAGAGACGGGGTAGACGCAGTCTGCTAAGTGAATCTACGCTACGTAGCCATACGCCGAATTCTCTCGCTATTTCTTCAGGTAGAGCCTCGTCCCAGCCGGTTTGTAGGCGCCATACTTCCTGGATTAGAATCTTCGCTCTAATCGTGTAGTAGCTGAGCAGTCCCAACGGATCGAAGATAGACATTACTGCGCTCAATGCTTCCCTCTTGGTCGGCGTTCGCTCTAACATCTTCACCTCCCGCGGCACTCTAACTAGGTCGGTGTTGAAGCCTAGCTCGTCTGCGTTAGCGTCCCACACGAGGCCCAATGTACGCCCCTGCTGATCCCCACTAGAGCAGAGCTGTTTCGGTGCGGTTGCACGGCTTTCTAACGGCAGCTCACGCATGACGTCAGGCCCGTTTGAGTTGAAGGCCGCGAGCGTGAATCCTGCCTGCGCGTGCACGTGAGTTACGTCTCTAATGACGTCACGGGCTTCTTCTTGTGTATCGAAACAGTCTACCCAGTCGTCCATGTAGTGGTTCTCTGTTATGGCTTCGTACGCTCTCGGGAACTCTCTTGCGTGCTTCTTCGCGTTGTGGTTTCTTACACTGTGTGCTAGAAAGGGTGAGCTCTTCGCGCCAAATATCATCGATGTCATTTTATATTTCTTCGGTGGTGCTGCTCTGTCATCGCCTCTCCACAAAAACATCTGAGCTGGTTGGTCTTCCTGTGCTATCTTTACTTGTAGAAACATCTCTCTGATATCTGCAGTTACTGCGATAGCCTTCTCTCTGAATCGAAATAGAATTCCGGCTAAGTCTCTAAGCAAATCGGGGCCTTCTAATAGCGCGTCGTTCAGGCACACCCCGTTGCTCTTCGCTGCGGCGTCAAACACTAGTCTTATCTTCTGTGGCTTGTTTACATTTACCACGGCAAAGTGTGGTAAATACCAGAGACGTGGGCTCTGTGTATCGCTCTCTCGGCTCTCTTCTGCGTAGCCCTTTTTCAGCATACCGTCGATCTGAGCAGTGTATTTACCTTTGAAGTCTTCTGATGCGTCCATCTTCCTCTCGATTGACATGAGCCTCCGCTTCGCAGCATCGTAGCTTGGCGGCATAACTGTGTTAACCTTGCGCCATGGCAATCCAACTTCGTATCGCTGATTGACACATCTCACTGTAGACTCGAAAGCTTCTAAGGCGCGAACATCTTCAGGGTTTTCGCGTTCCTTCTTCTCTATGCCCAGAGAATCGATCTCAAAGTATGCCTTCACCATATTGTGTAACTCTTCGTCAGGTTGCGTAGACCGAGCCTTCTCATGGCCGTCGACGAATAGCACCGTATCTCTCTCCCTTATGATCCGGGACGGCGCTAGACCATGTATCACCCACCCCAGTCTGGTGAGCGATGCTGCTGGCTCGTGGCGCTTGCCTGTCAACAGCTTCCTGCTTACTATAAGATGCCAATTATCCGCGCCTATGAGTACACGCGGCTTGGCGTTTACATAACACACGTTACTCTCGTTCAGGTTACGCATGTGTCGATAATTCAAACAGCTTCGATCTACCGTTTGACTATTCAAGCGGAGGTTCTCCATGGTTCTCGCTTTCACCTTATATTCTTCCTTGTTACCGGCGATAATTCGAACCTCTACTTCTCTGCTTGCGTGTGGTACGCTCTGCGTGTTCACACTACATATGTGTAAGTCTCGAACCGGGCCTTCTGCGCCGACGTAATCTGCTAAGTCCTGATCTATCAATGTTACGGTGGACCCTTCGTCAAGTAGAGCGTGTGTAGTTACTCTACCCCGTGGCCCCTCAATGACGATCGGACACACCTTCAACAGCACCTTGGCTGCCCCAGCAGTGTGGTTAACTGAGGCTACCACTTCCTGGCTTTGTTGACTTCCGCTGTTATTACTCTCTGTGTGTAACAGCCTGTGGTGACGTCGGTTACAGCCATTCTCATTACACATCTGCGCCTTACATTTAAACCGCCTGTGTTTACTATTCAAGCATAGAAAACATATCCTTTCCTCTTTTAACCAATCCCATCGCTCGCGCACTGTCATGGTTGTAAACTTCTTGCATTTCGGTACTTCGTGGTCCCCGCCGCAACATAAACAACACGGTTTCTCTTGTGACGCCATCGTCTTCTCGTCGGCTGTGGCGTACACCCCGGTGTTTCTTCCTTTCGTGTTTGCCTTCGGTTTACCTTGTACGACTTCCTTCTTGGCTGCGGAGCTGCTAGGTTGCGGTACGTATGCGAAACGAATCGCCTTGTTAGCTTCTTCCATTAAAAAGTGCGATAATGTAACGATCTCTGGCTCCGAATAGCTTGAATACTGGACCGCGTAGTCGCACCATCTCGCCTTCAGGTGTGGGCTAAGCTTCTCGACTATGTCTCGTATCAGCATCGGATTTCTTAGGTAACTTCTATTGTCTACAGAGTCCAGTGTACACACGATGTTTTGTACCTTTATAGCGAATATGTTCAACTCACTGGCTGTGGTACCCACTCGCGGCAGGCTCCTCAGGTCGTTCAGTGCTCGATCTATAATCACTTCCGGTCTTCCGTAACACTGTTCTAGCGTCCGCATGATTTTATCGGGATCTGTAGCACCGTACAACAACGCCGCCACTGCTTCCTTGGCTTCTCCCTTTAGACAATTTCGTAGTCTAGCCAGGTTCTCGGCCTTACTGAAGTTACATGATCTCGTTGACTCTTGCATCGCAGCTTTAAAAGGCAACCACTCATTTGGATTTCCATTAAATATCGGCAACTCAATAGCTTGACGTGGGGCCGGTCGCTTTGACATAATCCTCTCTAATGTAGTAGCAAGTCGTTCAACCCCGTCCATATCACCTCGGGGCCCTGCCTTACATTCATTGTTTTCGTTGATTAGTCGCTGCTCATTATGTTCACTAATGTTGTTAACTTGATTTGGTTCTATGCTTGGCGAGTTTAAATGTCGGTTTCTGTCCATTTCCATATTACGCGCCTCCTTTTCCTTGCGACGCGTAAACATATGTCTGTCTCTTTCATTCCTCTCTTCTCGGAGGGTAGGAACGCCGAAAGACATTTCTGTTGTGGGTATCTGCACATTTTCGTCGTGACGCCGGGACTGGGTTCTGTCCAGCCAGTCATCCACCCTCGCTTGGACTTCACCGGCGGGTAGGCTCTCACGGTCACGATCCTCTTCATCGGTCTCCATAATCGTAGCTATTTCATATTCCAATCGCTTTTGAATTAAATTCTTTTCTATCGCCATCTCTCTTCGCTGTATCTCCGCGAACTTCTCGGCTGCTAGTAACTCCGCTTGTTTCAAACGAGCGGCGACGCTTGAACCTCTCGACGACGGTGGCCTTGTCCTAGGCGCGTCGGCGTCGGCGTCGTGACGCCTCTCCACTGGTTCGATACGTCCGCTTTCTGCGGGTACTACGCTTGTTTGGGCTTGTGGCATGCTTGCGGTGGCTTGCACTGACGGTGATGCGGGTGGCTCTTCAAAGTTGCGTTGTCTTGAGTCTTCCGTCTCTTTCCTTCCAGCTTGGCTTCTTGTCGTCGGCATCTTCTTTCTTGCTGCCCCTACTCCTATCAATCTCAAACAGGTACGCTACCAAGGGGAGCCTGTTCGAGGATGGATGGTCGTGCAGGATCGGAAGGGAAGGAACCGCCCAGCAGAGAATGTACGCATCCGCGGGGTGCTCAGTCGCTGGCTGGAATGTCCAGGACCCTCAGCAATGCCTACAGTCCGGCCCCCACGCTTACGCACACCGTACTGGCGCGGTCGGACTGGTTCACAATCGCTTGCGCGATATGTGGCAGCTCGCCCGACAGACTGCACCGCCTGGAAACGGCGTTAACTCGCGACAGACACCGTTTGGCACCGTTAGGTGGTGAATGCCGGAGCCACGGTACACCCGTGTAAATGTGATCGTCTCTCTCACAGGAGTAAGTCTTGATCGCGGCTTCGTTGATCCCTCGTTGCTGGTTACACTTTCTTCACACACGAAGTCGATGCCGCGATGCTGATTTCTTCTTATCCGGCGAGCAATGGACCAGACGATATTAGCTACGCACTCGAGCCAATATATAGACGATCGTTCCCTCGATGTTATGGACTGTATTCTTCAAATAAAACGCTTCTTGTTTCTTTCTTCTTTATTGGAGACCGATGACCGTGAGAGCAGCTAACAAATTCCGGCGCTCACGGCCCTATACTTATACTAATTACATAGGTCTTACTTAGTGACTAAAGCACCCTAGTGTTTACTGGCGAAAGGATAAGGATAGCACCTACGTTACTCTTTCCAACGCGTTCAACAGCCACCCTCAAAACATCGAAATACTGAGGGAGGCAACCGATGCGTATCTCCTATCTCTTTCTACAATATTTCACAACTACCTACCGATAGCCTAACAATTCCCACTCACAACATTCTACCTCTGCGGGTTTTCCTACCTACCCTCGGAATGTGCGAGATGGGGGACAGGGACAGACTATTGGTCTTACCGGTCCCACACTGCCTGAGTGGGACGACCAGATAGGGTCTCCTTCGCCCCTGTACCAAACTACCTACTTTAAATTTTATTATTAGTTCCTACCTGCCTAACTTACTGCAAGTGGGAATCACCTATAGATAACCGGTTTGCTATCTTTATTAAATAAAACAAGCCCTGAGCTAATTTACATTGTTTCTTATGCTAAGCCCTATGAGAAAATTAAACTTTATTGAAATCCACAAATATCCTATACTAAATTACAACATTCAAATATAAACATAAAGTAACTGATTGGGTGTCCGTAACAACCGTGTTTACATTTATATAATCGGTACATTGTTTCGACGAGTGCTTGCAATTCTATCACGCGAGTTATGTACACTTTTGATTTATAGCGGATTCTTGAAACATAGTTAAAATAATTGTTGTTTATTTGACCTGAAAATATACTATTCGATATTGCATGCTAGCACATTGGTGTTGCATGCAGGGTATCTAACTATCTCTGTACCAAATTTCATTTGAATAGGTTAAGTAAATTCGGAGCCTGTTGAATACAAACAAAGAAACAATCAAATCTTTCCTTTTTATAATATTAGTATACAAGTATAGGTTACTCTTTTTATGATAATAAGACTAGAGTTCACTGACACGTGTTTAATTTTTAATCAGCTGGTTTAGCGTTATTTGACATATTTTGTTAGGGATATCCGTCAATCGAATTTCACTGGCTGTTTTAAAATTGGTGAAGTGGTGTCTTAGCGATTTATGCTACGCATATTGCGAGAGGGGACGCTCCGATTACAGTTGACAGCTCGCCCGTAGGGATGTGCGTCTCTCGGCCATAGGGCTGTACAACCCGTCGATATCTGTTTAACATATGTAATAATGTTCGTCATTACAATCAATAAATAAATCGTGCTAACAAACACACCAATTACCTAGCCCCAAACTAGGCGTGAGCTTGAGCTATGGCGACTAGGATAACAGATACACATACATATATACGTTTATACACATCCATGACTTAGGTTCAAATGCTCGTGCTCATTACAAAAACATTTGCCCTTCGCGGGGTTCGAATGCCGCAAGGGGAAAATGGTTTTGTAGTCCGGAGCGCGAATCACTACACCAAGAAGTCGTCTCCCACCAGACGATAGAAAGAAGTCATTATGTATGTAAAGTTCATCTAATCTATACTAATATTATAAAGAGGAAAGATTTGTTTGTTTGTTTGTTTATTTGCAACGAATAGGCTCCGAAACTACTGAACCGATTTGAAAAATTCTTTCACCATTAGAATCCTGCATTATCTGCGATGGACATAGGCTATATTACATTATCAAAAAAGTTAGGGTTCCGTATGAAAACTTCGATTATGTAACCAAAGGTGTAAAAGGAAAATCATTATATTGCGAACGCTGCGAAAACTATTGACAATAGAGCAAGGTAATGCTCTACAGTTTTGTAGAGGACATTATTATCTACAATAAAGTCTGCGATAACATATGTCTAACTATAACAGTTAAGTCACAATAACTCCTTTTTTAGGTAAAAAAACGAAATTTTTGCGGCGGCACAGAGAAAGCCACAGTTTCAGTATGTCGGTATTAATCCTTATCCAAATAAATAACGTCATATTCAAGGCTATATCAGTACCTGTAAATCACTTTTTGAATTATTCAAATCGGACATACCATTAAAAAAATTTCACGAGTAATATAATATTGTATCGAAGTTAGGACGGCAGCAAAGTTGGCCTTTTGCTATATCGTCAATAGATTTATTTTTTTATTTAAAAACTTTATTGCACTAAGAACAGTGTACAAAAGGTGGACTCAATGCTAAAAGTATTCTCCCCCAGTCATACCTAGAAGTCATGCAGAAAAATTTTAATGGGTGCAGGATAATGTAGTAGAATAGATATTAAAAGACGCAACAAAATATTATAATGTAGATATGGATGGTGCTGTACGCATTAAACACGCGGGTCAGCTTGAGTTTTTCCCAAAAACCTAATAAGTAAGTAGGTAATTACTAGGACGTTCCATGTGTTGAATTGAAGTTCAAGCAAAGAGGTCTCTCCGCCTGCCTTAACTACACTCACCTATTGTCGCTTGCACACACAATACGACAAGACGCAATGCTCTTTCTTTGGCCATCGTGGTAAGGCGGTGATGACCAGGATAGTTCTTTAATATTGCTGATTTCTTCTTGACTTTTGTCTAATTAATTGTTTGAATGCACTTATCTCAGATCAGAATTACCTATTCATGGTCCGATTTTGAAAAAAACCTTTGTGTAAGGTACAACGTATCTAGCAAGGCTATAAGATAGGTAATTTGAAAAAATCACGTTTTGTCTTTCAGGAATGGAGTAAAATCAATAGGTGCGCATGAAGTCCTCGGGGACTGCTATTTTTTCTATACTAATATTATAAAGAGGTTAGGGTCGGTTGCACCATATCTCATATTATAACGGGAAAAACGGAGGAATTATTTTTTTTGTTTAAACATGCTAATCACAGGAACTGCTGAGCCGATTTGGAAAAAAATGTTTTGTGTTAGATAGCTTATTTCTCGGGGAACGCTTTGTATGAGCTATAAAATGCATGATACCTACCTAGAAATCAACGGGGAAGCAGTTTAATCAAAAAGCACGGACGAAGTCGCGGGGGACCGTTATAATTAATATGTTCATATTATTCACACGCGTTTTGATTCTTATCTTAAAAGATATCACAGTTTTAAAAAATGATCCGCTCCTAACAATGCCCACAGGAAATCCTAAATTTCCGCGAACGAAGTCGCGTAGGACCGCTAGTAGTTAATAAATCTGTTTCTTCCTTAATACGCTTGCCAATCGTAAGCATGCATTGAATACATACCGATAATAATCAGCGATCAGTCTGCATTCGATCTATTTCAGAGCTCGTGCATCTCTAAATTCCGCCTCTCGAGCGCGTATTTTCGAACAGCTATTTCGGTTTCGCCCTTGACATTGACTAGTCGCATAACGCTCGAGTTCTCTACTCTTGACTCTCAACTGGATAAAAATGAATGTTAAATGCTGGAAAAATCAAGTGGAGAAGAACCTACGTGAACTAATCATATCAGCCTATTGCAGTCCACTGCTGGACATAGGCCACTCCAAGACTGCGCCAACTTTCACGATCCTCCGCTTCTCGCATCCAGCCACCACCGGCCACCTTCCTCAGATCATCGGTCCACCTAGCAGGGGAGCGTCCAACACTACGTTTTTCGAGACGTGGCCTCCATCCAAGAACCTGCCTACTCCACCGCCCGTCGGTTCTTCGACAGACATGACCAGCCCACTGCCACTTCAGCTTACTTGCTTACGTGAACTCATAATACCCGATTGGCAAGAGTTTGTGCAGGATAGGAAAGAGTGGCATCATCGGGTGTCCCAAGCCAAGTTCCACTTTTGGTCGCTGAAAAAGCAAGGAAAGTATTTAATCAAGCAATTTTCACCTTGGCACACCGTTATTCATCAACGTTAGGTTGGCACCTGATTCTCGCCAGAATTATAGAAGGGTATTTTAAAGCCTGCTGCCACTTATGGCAAGATATCAATAGATCTTCGTGCTTATTATAAGCAATAGGGTTCAGTCAAGTGCCGCGCTTACAATATGACATTAGTCATCACTTGATACATTTTAAAATAGTAAAACAGCTCTGATTTAGTTTGCTAAAGTTACTACCTTTACCACTTAGTCGATTTGCCTATCTCAAGTTTGGATTCCTGTGGTTTTGTTCCACTTACACGAGATTTTTTCATGATAAGTTATCCTATCAGGGAATATGCTTGATACCAAATCTCAATTGGTTAACATCTTCAGGGAATACAGAAAACTTGTTTTAGGAATACATACATTACCAGCAGCAAATCTGGTCACCATAAAATACCAAATAGCAAATAACCAAAGGTTGTCTGGAAGAGCTCTTAGCGATAAGACCGCCTAATTTGTACATCTTTCTTCGTAAATTGTATTGTTGTTACTTCAGGTGTGCAATAAAAGTTATCTATTTATCTATCTAAATCTGTCAACCTGCCGGTTCCAAGCTACTCTGCTTTGTTTCATATAACCGGAGCTAATTTGGTGTCAGCCTTGACATTGCTCTCCACACGACTATGAGTGTGAATAGAATACCCAAAACATAATGAACGTGCTGAAAAACGAGACACGTGATAGTTAGGAATATTTTAGGCTTCTTTTTCATGTTCCCTCAGGGTCTAATTTACCGCTCTAAAGAATTCGGAATACTTTTGTCTCACTTAATTGTGCGTGTATACTTTTTGAAATACTTGGCTGTTAGGTTCTGTGAGATAACTAAGGTACCATTACATTAGACGACCGCCTTCGTATAGTGGTTCGCGCTCCGTACTACAACTACTCCGTACTAGAAGTTGCGGATTCGAATCCCGCAAGGGGCTAGTTTGTGTGAAACGAACGTTTGTACCTAAGTCATGGATAGTTATAAACGTATGTATGTATATCCGTTATCCTAGTCGCCATAGCACAAGCTCACGCTTAATTTAGGACTAAGTAATTGATGTGTTTGTTGATACAATTTTTTAGAAAAAATTGCTCCCGTGTCGGCTTATTTGTGAAGAATGGCTTATGACCGTTTTGTATATTCTAAATACGAATCGTTTTGTTCTTCAAAAACTGACTTCTGTTAGCAAAAATCTTCAATTCTACAAATTACACAGCGCTCACCAACCAATCTTCGACTACCTAACAAGTGTAACAAGGTTCAAAATATGGTGGCCTTTGGGTTAAGCGCATTATGTCAGCGCGGCCTTGACATTGGCTCGGTTCGTCGTCACGCATCGCTTAGCCGCGAGCTGCGCACGAGTTTATTCGCGCTTAGCGAGTTTTAGACAACGCGGTATTCAGACAGTCTTACTGAGACAGTCTATATTCCATCTCGCTCTTTCATACTGTGAGTATGAAAGAGCGAGATGGGGCAGACAGACTCACAAGCTAACTCTTATTACACTATGCTGAGTCTTAGTAAGACTGTCTGAATAACGTGTAATGTGATAACCCCTTTATTTTATGTGTGTGCTGCAAAATAACTTGACGGTGAAATGCTGTCACCTCTCATGATGATAGCTTAAGATTTGCATCAATGAATGGTTGCTGTGATACGTTTACAGTGGCCTATATATTTGTATGGCTATCGAATTTACAAACCGCTGCCCTTTGACTTTACCGTTGTCAGTGTATAGAAGCCAGCACATCCGAGTAGATATACCTACATTTTCGTAGCAAAATCACTCCTATCACGAACTCATAAGATGCCCAGTTCAGCTTGATGTGTGTGGGAAACCTGGAATTTGTATGACAGGAATAGATTATAAACGTGTGCTGGGCGTAGGCCTCACTACAAGTATGACATGGAGAGAGCCATACATAAGTATTAGGTGTATGTAAAGCAGTGACCAACCTAACCGTCAGATGCAATGTGATCAAGCCTAGCAAGCCAAGTACAATGCTTTCGAAAAAGTACGCCTCACGCCTCCTCATAACTTAATTGAGGTTGAGAGATCATGCTACCACACAAAACGCAAAAACAGCCTTGTCCCGTCTCTTTTAAAAGTTCCATTATCTTATTTTGGAAACTTGATAAATATTGTAAGACTCGTTATGGGAATAAAACAAAAGCCTCTGGGCCGGATGGGCCTGCCTATAACCCTCTTGTCACTCCGGATAACTTGCCTAGTTGTCCTCGCGGCCTCCGGGGGTTGATAAGACCCTTCGTGTTATTTTTAACCGACTACGTACATTTTCTTTGACATGACATTTCTGGCATTTACGTGCCGCTAGTGTTTATTTGTTTTGGTAAAAAAAGGGCAATGAATATTTTTAAAATCGGTGCGTTACTTATTTTAAAACTAAGTCATTCTACTAGCGTTATCCCGGTTGTGCACTCGCACGCGAGGGCTTAGGGTCCGCTTTGGACTATGATCTAGGATGTGGCAGATCAGTTGGTTGCAATGGTACGACTGCCCTGACCTCCGTGACCATGTTAAGGGGAACCTGACCAGTTTGGATCATGGTTACACATTTAGTCGTCTGTATGTGCAGGTTTCCTCGCGTGGTTTTCCCTCGCCAAAAGAACATCGGTTAGAGAAACAACTAATGTACATAACTCAGAAAAAGTCACTAGTACATGGCGGCACGTAGTGTCGAACCGGTACCTCCCGCATGAGAAAGAGACGACCCGCTAGCCACTGCGCCACCGACGCTCAACTAGGTATGACTTCTTTTCGCTGACAATTTTCAATATCAGCCCCTAACAGCAAGCCTGCGTTCCGTTCCTGCTACACCATTTCCATTACGTAACATACGCTTTGATATAGTGCCTTCGAGAGCCCAGTTCGGACAACTATACGTGGAACGGAATGTTATGAAAAATGTGTGACGTTTCCCAACTGACATTAATTTTTCGAGTCGTGTCGCTTGCGTGGAACGGATCTCGCGAGTTGGTGACAGGAAATAATTTTAAAATTACATGCCTCCTTTTGTACAGGAATGTTAGAGATCGTTTAACATGCAAGCAATGTAAATCTTGCATTGCAGGATATTAATTCGAATTGTTTGGCAACCATTTGGTGTGGCGTGTTCAGTTGAGCCTTTTTCGTTTTCGTCCAACCGGCCCGACGGAAATTGTAAACTTTGATTTAGTAAACACGATTAAACAAAATAAATAGTCTTTTCAGGACATTTTTGTATAAATAAATAAATTGTTACAACAAACACACCAATTACCTAGCCTCATACTAAGCGTGAGCTTGTGCTATAGTGACTAGGATAACGGATAGACATACTTAAATACTTTTATAAACAGTCTTTATCAACATCCATGACTTAGGTACAAATGCTCGTGGTCATCACACAAACATTTGCCCCTTGCGGGATTCGAACCCGCAACCGCCTGGTTTAGAAGTCCGTGGCGCGAACCACTACACCAAGACGGTCGTTGTATATTTTATTTATTCTTGTATTTTTTCACGGAGCTTATTTTAGACGTTGCTTTGGGATTTGAGTCTCAAAATACATATACTTACATCTCCTATCACGAACTCATACAGCCAATAAGAAAATAAGCATTTATATTCTAACTAAGTAAGTAGGTAAAGATGATTCAGCGATGCTTTTTAGGGTAATTTTAAATATTTTTAATTTTAAAATTTAAATACTTAATACATTTTATGTCTCCCGAACAGTTTTATTCTTAAAATGCCCCTTCGTTCTGGATCACGATCAACAGATAATTCACTGTTTGACCGGGAATCGAACCCTGGTCTCGGTATTAGGGGTAGAAGGGTGTTCTAGACCCGCTCTGGTCACAATCTTGATCTATAAATTACCACACAACTTTATTGTTTGCTTCTAACCCCCTTACTGGTGACACAATCAGTTTAGGGTTGGATTGGGGTTGCACACATTAAAAATTATAATAACGTTGTAACAATAACACATGGTGTATTCGCCCTATGGAATGTCGAGCCCACGGGAAAATACGATTTTTATGCCTTAATTAAGTTTCTAATTCTAATTTATAGTGTTATTACTAAAAAAACATACGTGTAAATTGATTGAATTACTAACAAAAGAATTAAACTCATTAAAACACAATTTTACGGATTACTTCGCGATTTATTTACATTTTATTTTAAACCTGACGTTTCGAACACTTTACAGCGATCGTGGTCACAGGGAGATACGATCGCTGTAAAGTGTTCGAAACGTCAGGTTTAAAATAAAATGTAAATAAATCGCGAAGTAATCCGTAAAATTGTGTTTTAATGAGTTCAACAATTCGCGTAAACGTAAGAAAAAAAAAGAAATAAAGTTACTGCTAGCAACAAGAAGTTTTTGTGTGCATTTCTCCGTAATATGAAATAACTTCATGAAGCAGGCTATTTGACACCACCAATCGTTGATGTACTTTTCATTAGCTGTCAAAACGCTCTGTTCCTTATATTTTGTATGGGCAAAGTATACTGTGACGTCACATTTTACTGTACTCAGCTACTGTTTTTGAGTTTAGTTTAATTAAAAATCAAATATTTTCCAGGAATAGGATTTTGAAATTGTTTGTGGATAGTATCAGTACCCAATTGGTAAGGTTCGGTTACAACTTATAAAATAAGATCTTTCTTAGTAGCCTCTAAAAGAGTGTTTCTGATTAGAAGCATGAGGCGTGTCTGCCGGATATTTCATAGTTATATTCATATTACGACAACAGCAAATACATAAAGTATCATCATTAAGCCCGGCAGATATGATTCGCATGTCGGCAGAAGCGCTCTGTCCCAACTTAACCGCCAATGAAATGTTTGCGCTGCACTTTATTCGTTTGCCATAGAGCGTGCAAAACGGCCAGACCTTTACGTAACTTGACTAAACATGTGTGAACTTTTTACAAATGCATTGTATTAGCCATTGACCATGCTCCGCTTGGTTTAACGTGAAGCGGCCAAAACGTGGTGGCTTCAAAGTATTAACATTTATTTCAGGAGTAGAATCACCTAATCCGCCACATCCTGGATCCATGGTCAGCTGACCCTCGGCCCTCGCGTGCGAGTTCACAGCCGGGATTACGCTAGGAGGATGATGATTTCTGTCAATCACTGTATTAGTGTGACCCAGGTCATTTCTTACTAACTCTCAATGCAAAATGCTTCGTAGTATGAGTAACAATCACTTTTTAACGAACATGTACTTATACAAGTTGGCTATAAAACCAAGATATAAATATGCAGTACAGTAGCGATAGCGTGACTATATACAGTTTATATTTGAAAACCACAGCATATAAAGCTCATTAAGCTTTGTAATATAAAGCTTTATATGCTGCGGTTCTCAATATAGTTTTTTTTTAATCAGGTTACATTCGGAACGTACTTTGTTCTTTCTTTATGGGCTTACTGCAGCAAATCTGCCATAAAATTGCTCCTCCATTTTATATTCCGCAAGTCGTAACTACTTTTTCTGTGCTGGCTTATTTACTGATGCTGCAACTATGCTCGCATTACATTAAACGGCGTTCTCGTTATAGTGAGACGGCGACGGAAACACGGAATAAGGAGTTGTATAAATATTTCCACCGCAACCCGTACCACGGTACCTCATCCGCGGACTTTTCAACGACAGAAGCTATCGCAATCACCCCGTCCCAGTACCACGTAACTCGCACCGATGACTTTTTAACGACGAAAACGATCGCCAACCGAATTTACAATTCAATCCGACGAAATATGTGGTCATTAGGGTGATGCAGAGTATGGGGCTGGTCTTTAGCGACGACTGTTACTTAAATGTGACGAGCTTTAGAGGCGAATTTATTTGCTTTTGTGTTAAGACACCGACTTTTTCCACAGGCTTATGATGAATATTGTTCCTTTATTTGGGGCTGAGTCAAATTAGAAATATCAAATAACCGTCAGATAAAATACAATACAGCTTAATTCGAAAACGCACCAACCTAATTTGTGGATACTCATAAGGAATGGAATTCAAAACATGTAAACGGCCTAATATAATGTTAGATGCCTTTATTCCGTAGGTATAATAGTTTTCAGTATCAGTCCAAAGTCGAAGGAGTCATGATTGCTAAAATGCTTGTATGTGAGGTTGATTCAGAAACCTCCAAAGTGATAATTTCTGTTTCCCAGACTCCACATCACGTTTCGCACAGACAAGTTTAAAATAAAACCACGTAAAAGTGCTTGATTTCCAAGAACGAGCGAAATCCTTGGCCTGAAGATTCTGATCCGAAATTCGACGACGCAGATATATCTTGCCGTCGAAACGCCAAGAAGAAGAATGCTCTAACGCCGAATTTCAAGAATTTCCATTTGCAAATAGTAGCGGTTCGGTGGTTCGGAGGCTTGCGGCACTCAATCCCAGCTTGTAATATCGGTGCAATAGGACCGCTTTGTTACCTACCCCGCTTTCGTTATTGGCCTCTCTGGTGCATAAAGCCAAGTTTACATTTGGCGATTTATGACCGTTTTTGAGGTCAATGCCCCTAGACTAGATGCAATCGTCGTCAAAGAAATTTTAAAACATGTGTGCGAAATTCACATGATGTTTCGAAGGCTTCTGTCTGTTTTTCGTCATTTTGTCACCGTGGTAAACTTCGCTGTAGAATAAATTGCATCTTGCCTAGGCTAGGGCTAGGGGCCAAGGTGATGATATGGCATCAAAATGTTGTATTAATAATAGATTACCAACATGCTCCACCCTTCATACCCTTCATAAACAAATGTAGTAAAGTTTACTTCTGAATGTATGAATGGCCTAGGTATTTTTGACAATGAAAAATGATTATTAGGACTAATATTAATAAATAATGCTGCGCCGAGAAAACATATAAGTTGCCTGGAAAATGCGTAATGGTTTTGTATTTGTTTCAATATAATTAAAATTCATTCATTTTGTGGCGTTAACCACAACATTAGAATGCGGCCCTGCCTTCCTTAGCTGGGCCCTGGTGCACCATACCCCGCGCGCACCGCGCGCCGCAGGCGCAGCGGTCGACTGGTTCCTCCGAGCGACCAGAGGGCTGCGCGACCACCTGAAATCACTCCCGGCCACGACTCCGCATTAGACGCACGCCGCTCGGGCTCCCGACATACGTTACGTAGGATAATTCGTTTCTGAAAGTTTAGTATTTCTTACCGCTGCTCCTTCCGAGATATAGGGTTTGTCTGGCCGTGGAAATAAATCACATTAGCATACTCAGTACGCGTTTTTTATTTCATGCACCAGTTAGGCTAGGCACCCTAAAATTTATTTGGATTTTATAGACAAGTGTGTGCCAAAAAGGTCCCTGCTCCGCATTAAGTCTTACGGTTTGTTATTATGGGGATCTGCTGCAGATACAGAACCAATATTTGTACTGCAGAAGCGAGCTGTGCGAGCCATTTACAACCCCAAATCTCAGGATTCACTGAGAGAAATATTTAAAGAAGTTAAAATATTAACACTAGCTTCCCAGTATATTTATGAAAATCTGATTTATGTCCGCAAAAACTTGCATTTATTTTCAAAAAAGAGCGACGCGCATAACTATAATACAAGAAATAAAAATAAACTAGCCGTTCCAAACTATAGGATTCAAAAGGTTGGTAATTCATTTTTGGGGAGATGTATAAAATTTTTCAATAAGCTACCCGATCATATTGCTGAATTACCTATACATAAATTTAAAACAACTGTTAAATGTATTTTAATGTCTAAAGGATATTACAAAATAGATGAATTTTTAAATGACAATGATAAAAATGTATGGAATAGTTTTAAGGAACACAAATCTTGTAAAACTTTGAAAAGAGGCTCTGACAATAGTGACTGAGTTTCTTTGCTGCTTCTTCTCAGCACTAGCCCACAATTGTCCCGAAGCAGTGGTAGGGTTCTATTTTATGTTGGGGCGTGTATAAGTGCTCCTTGCGAGCCTATGTACAGAAATAAATGAATTTTATGAATTATATTTTATTAATCGTGACAGCGCGAAGCATTTCACGATACTGAATTTGAGCAGATTTTCAGCAGTTTCATAATTAATGTAATCTGCCCCAAATAAGAGCTAAGCAGAGCGCTTATAGCAAAAGAATAATCTTCGAAATATTAGGCTTCTACCTTGACATTGAAATAGAGTTACGCTAGAGCATCAATCATACTAATATTATAAATGCGAAAGTGTGTCTGTCTGTCTGTTACCTCTTGACGCTTAAACCACTGAACCGATTGAGATGAAATTTGGTATAATGTCAGTTCTAGACCCTGGAAAGGACATAAGCTACATTTTGTCGCGATATAAAAATATTAAGGGGGTGAAATGGGGAATGAAATTTTATATGAAAAATCCAACTCTTGCGGGCGAAGTCGCGGGGAACCACTAGTATTAAATATAAAGCAGAACTCCAAGTAGTAAAGTATTGTCTCGCTGTGACCTTGAGGATCTGAAACGCGGTGCAGCAAAGACGGCACGTATAAAAGCAAAAGGCGTTTGTGCAATGAATGGCCAAGAACTCAGCTTAGCAAGTATTTTTACTTCGAATTGTATAGTGCTTAAGTGCTAATAATAATTATTTTTACTAAATTTTTCAGCACCTATGTCTTTACTAAATGACTTTACAACCGCAGTGATTATATTATTTATAATTTTGTTAAAGGCTATTTCATTCGTCATGAAGGTCGCTCAGTTTAAGTACCTACTTAGGGTCTAGTTCACCAACCCATATTTAATTTTTAATTTGTGAAAGGAATTGCGTTAAATTAAAAAAAAGTTGCTTAACTAAAAAAAAGGCTGTTTAAAAATTGATGAACTCGCGTCTTAGCCATAAATTGACATTTGAGCTGTCAAACTTTATAGGAGTCAGTGACCCATACTTTCGTTTAATTAAGGTAGCACTTAAATTAGTTTACTAATGATAACGCTCGTGTTATTATTATATTATTCTGTAGAGTCGGCGCGTGTAAACCCAAGATGCAACAATGCTCAGAATTGAATTGATATTATATATATATCTTTTCACTGGTTTCCGTAACGAGGGTGGCGCCATTGTATTTGGTTTTACTGTTATCGGAAATAGCATTAATGAACTGCATTCTACGTACATTGTACGGTAAATACGTAAGCTGTGCTGTGGCAGCCATTAACTCTCGGACTTTTTGAGATTTTATCGTCGCTGTAAAAAGGCGAGTTCGTTACTTTGACAGCGAACGAAAGGAATAGATGCATCCTTTCATATGTCAGACGCTGACTTAGTTGATAAGTTTTTCTTTACGCTGGGTCTTTGCCTGTTAAGGCAATTAATAGTTTATTTCTCACCAATTACTACCTAAGTAACAGAACAATTCAGATACAAACAAAAACGTACTATGTTGGGTTGATACCTAAATTAGGATGGTTTCTGTAACATAGATTATCAACCCACCACCCCATTTTGTGATCTAATATACTCAACAACAAATTTTACACAAAAATTACGAGGGTACATTTACAATTTTACACTAGCAACCGCGCGCAACGCGCTACTTGCATTGTCAAATAAATTGACTTGGTGCACGTTCAATGTTAGATGTGTTTAACAGCACGCTTAGCTGTTGGTCCTGCGTCCGATCTCCCTCCGGTCATGTCAGCAGTCAGATAGCCGTCTCACCAAACTATGAGATTGATGGAACAGAAAGTGCACCTCTGTATTGCGCACGCTATTATTAAACTAGCCGGTGCCCACAATTTCGCCCGCGCAAATGTCGAATTTACCATACTTAATTCCACCCCTCTTCTCACCCTCCTAAAGGTAGAATTTTCAAAAATCCTGAAATACGTCATTCTTAATTTCCTGCCAAATAGCTAAATACCATTTTTTATCGATTTAGCTCCAAAACCGATGGAGTTTCATACAAACTTGCCCCACCATTTTGACCCCCTTAGGGTATGAATTTCCAAAAGACCTCATAACGAACCTATGTGCAAATTTAGAGTCTCTCGACCCAGCGGTTTGGACTGTGTGTGGGGCTGTGCGTTTATATGTCAGCCAGTTAATCAGTCAGTTTTAATTTTGTATATTTAAAAAATGGTTATCGATTCAAAACTTCTTCTATATTCTTTCCTTTCCTCCAGACGTTTCCCCGAGGTCCCGATTCCTTTGATTCCGATCTTATGCTCGCTGTTGATTGCGGGACTCCTTGTTAGAGTAATACGTTTGAGGATTTGTGAGTCAAAGAACTTCTTCTAGCACACGTCTGCATGTCAAAGAGTCGCCTTGAAAAGGCGATGAGGTAATACTAGAACGTCTAGCTGTTTTTGTTAGAAATGTTTGATCTTAAGACGTAGAAACGACAGTCTTTTTTTTATATATCCAATTTTTTTCGAGACATTAGGTATTGTTTACATAATAAAGATCACGGGAACGCACTGGATGCGGGTCGCTTGTAACAGATCACTTTGGAAATCTATGGGTGAGGCCTATTTTTAGCAGTGGACTTCTTGCGGCTGTGGTGATGATAATGAGGTATCGTTTATAGAGCCTATTTATGTAATAAGATAGGTCGATGAAGTTGTCAACATGTATATTTTTTCCCTATTTAATGTTAAATGTTGCGTGAGTTTTTGAATTTTAAAATATCGATCGTTAAAATATGAATGTAATGCGAGGGCAGGCGAGTGGGGATCACGTCTCGTGTTCGTTTTCTTAGTATTTAATTAGATATTTTCTAGTTGCACATTGTGAAATGAAAAAAAAAACTTACTAATATTTGCAGTTCTGACAAAGAACAACATTACAGAACAGTATTGTTGCATACTAGCACTCGCTTTGTCATACAAGAGAACCGATATCAGTAGATTCATGCTTTACTACTCCGATTGTCGATGTCCTTATTTTCGACTGTCGCCATCCTTGTCACTCATGTAAACATGACGGCGCGAATGAGCGTGATGGCTGGACTAGAAAACATATAATATAAGGGTCTTTTGTCAGGACTACGGAACCCTAAAAAGGACATCGTCTTCCGGAGAAAGGACTCAGAATAGTCAAAAAAGTAGTAAAAGACTTCACACTAAAAAGACCGCCAATTTTAGCAAAATATATATTTTAAAATCTTTATTTTCTCTTTGCTTTAAATAATACTACTCAATACACAATGGTGCATTTAACGTGTCAATATAAAGCCGCGTGCACACAATCCGACGGCCTATGAGAATGGTAAATAAGTTAATGTTATTCGTTCCGGTGTTCGCGAGGCGATAAAACGCAGGACACTATAATTTTAAAGCGTTTTTATGGCGCCCAGTGCTGTCAGTCAGTCGACAATTCAATATCGATAATTATAATCGTATTAATGAAAAAAAAAACGGACATTTTAACACCTAATGTTTAACTAAGCTCAGCTTTGTCGGGTTTTTTCATGAATGTATGTTGATATGATTGATTATTAACGAATGATTGATTTTACAACTGTTACGTCTTTTTTGCCATTGCCATACACAATCCGATGAACATTAGCGATAAAACATCACATATAAAAATAATTGTAAGTTTTTTACTTGATTGGTGGGTGTTTTTGAATCAAGTTAAACCGGGGCATGTTGTAATTATCGACAACCTATTTTCACATTACACTAGTGACGCCCTCCGAAATGGCGTATTTTAGGGCAACAGTGCGTTGGTGGGATAATTATAACCTTAAAATCTACGATCTTACGTGCACGTCAGTCATTATATGACATTTTGAACGTTATCGTCGTGTTTTAGGCCGATACTTATTTAGTAACTGCCAAAAACATAAATGTGTTTCGGGAAGGGAGTGTTAGTAATTTAAATGTCCGATGTTAGTGTCAAAAATTATTTAAAGAGTCGCTATACAGAATGTAAAGACTTTATACTGTTTAAGGAATCAAATACAGACGAGGGTTAAAACAGCTTTTCAAGTGCAGTGTGAATACAAACCACATTAAAAGTGTTAAAAACATGTATTCATAAATACATTATCAAGAAGTTGACTGAACATTTAATTAAAAAATCATTCTAAACTCAACCTTAATTCGAGTAACGAAAGTGCATTCCCAGCTTAAAATTTTGAAACATCGCTTGCCAATGCAATTTCGTTTTTATCTAATCTAATCATAATAGAGTGCATTATAAGAATTGACAGTGAGCGCATGGCATTGGTCCGTCAATCAAAAACACACGAATCAATAACAGCGAGTTTGCATGCAAACACTTGACAGCGAGAGCATGCATGTAAGTTGCCCACGCTATGTGGAAATGCAGCGAAAATGTATGCAATATTTCGAAAAATGCACCCGCTACGTAACGTGTGCCTTCAGTATTAGGACTGAGTAACTCTTAAAAATAGAAAATAATAAAGGTTGTAATACTCACCTGGTTCTATTGAAGATTTGGATAAAGAAAAATTGCAATAAGAAAGAACACATCACGAATGCACTAACGGAATGGGAATGTGGCAGCAAGTAGGTACTAATTACTTCCATGGTATTATTGTCACGTTACATATGCCCAAGCCCAAACTTTATATTAAGAATAAACATTCAGTCTTAGCTTTGTTTTTACCCGACTGCAGAAGGAGGGTTATGTTTTTCGAGAGTATGTACTATGTATGTATGTATGTATAATTGTTAGGCACGCCCTATAGCCAAAACGGCTAGACGGATTTTGACATGTGAGGTTTCGTTGAATTTTTCAAGATTGTGATAGCGACATAGGCTACGTAAATTTTTATAATGGCGTCCGCAAATGGAAAAAAGGGGGAAAGGGTAAGGTAAAACAGGGTAAGAATAACAATATGAGTATCATATAAAAGCTAGTGAAAAGACCATTTCAAAAATATAATACATTTTGCAGCCGGGTTTATAGTTTTTTAAATAATTATGCGTCACTTGTTTATTATAGGGTTAAACTGCATAGTCTAGTCTCCTAATGTGACACTGTGTAATCAGATTTAAACAATTGTACGCACTCCGGCAGACCGCTTAAAAATTATTAAAGTGCTTAATGGTGCTAAAATAATATTTATTTGGTCAATACTACGGCCACAGACTAAATCCCTTAATGGTTAAGCCGCCACAGATTAAGGATTTAAATATTGGGGCGATATTTTGTGGTGATTTAGCTGTAATGCACGCAAATTAATTCTGTGAATTTGTGATGTCAATATATGATTACCGCAAGTTGTTTCGTAGTGGTAGTAGGATTTAAAAATTAACAATTTTTATAGTTCGATTTCAGGTTTCAAGGGCTTGTTTACAATTTATTTTTAAAGCGAAACTGCCCGTATTAAAACAGCTGAACGTACCGCAATGTATACCTTGATGTGCTGTCGTTCGTGTACGTACAGTCTGCAGCACGTCAAGTTACCCAATTGAACTCCGCAAACAGCTTTGTTACGTAGGAAATCAATTTGATCTCAAGGTCAAACTGGTTTGGTCTGACGTGCGGTCGTGTGTTCCACCGCTCCTCGACTCCTAAAACTCACACCTTTGCCATAACATAGTGTCACACACACACTTCACTAATATTATAAAGAGGAAAGATTTGATTGTTTGTTTGTATTGAATAGGCTTCGAAACTATTGGACCGATTCAAATAAAATTTGTTACAGAGATAGTTTGAGACCCTGGGAAGGACATAGGCTACTTTTTGTCGCGATATAAAATCATCAGGGGGGTTAAATGGGGGATTGTGATGGTTTTTCTCTATTGCGATACACTATGAAGCAGCATTGGAGGGCTTGGCAAGTTAATTATTGGATGAAAGTTTGTATGGAAAATCCGACTTTTCACGCAAGCTAATTTGCGGGGAACTGCCAGTGTATTGTATAAAGCCAACAAAGTTGTCTGGAAGACACAAAAGAAAAAGTTACGTTAGTTTAAAACAGCACGTTCCGTAAATTAAGGGAAGTCTTCCCAAAAAAATCTCCCGACTCCTAATTAAAAGAGCACATATTCAAGAGACACGTCTGGTCGGAACAACGCATTGTGTACGAAAACAAAAACTGTTCCGGCTCGCGTCATGAAATAATTCCGTGTAGGGTTCAGTAATTGCAGAATAATAGGAGCGGTGAATTTATTACGGCGAAAACACGAGCTTGGCTGTATTAGCGCTGCGCTTGAATTTGATAAACAGCTAGTAGGCATGATCTTAGGACCATTTGCCACGTCCGGGTTAGCTATTCCGGACTTTTTAATTCCTATTATCTGAGTTGAAAGCCCACTCGCACAAGTCTGGATTAGCTAATCCTCTCGCGATGTTAACCTGACACTGCCTAGAGAATTCTGAAGAGAGCGAAACAGGTGGAAATTTGAAAGTGCAAGGTCAGGACTATACGGCGGATGCATTAACACCTCCCAGCCAAACTCACCTAATTTTTGCTGAGTGGCTAAAGATGTGTGAGGTCTAGCGTTATCATAATATCGAGCTTTTTTTGTGTACCTATTTTTTTTCAAATGCGCAAAAACTGTTTTGTGGTCAATTCCCAGTTCTTCAGCTACGTCGTAACTACTGATATGCCGATCTTGCTCCACTTTTTCAAAAATGGCGTCGTGCATCTTTGACATCAAAATTTCTGGATTGAAAAAGCTTAAACCAAATTTGTGCTATTCTCACAGACACTGCACTAGGTCCATAAACATGGCAATTTTTTTTCGCGGCTTGCGTTGCATTTTTACCTTTTTGTAGTAAAATTTTAAAATGTATCGGTTTCTTCATTAGATTCACTCCTATTGACAGAACGAAAAACAAATGAAAAACACACGTTTTCCTAATTTGAATTTGAAATTATCTTCTTTAAAATTTTAACTTTTAACGATACCAAAACCAGCCAGATACAAATAGTACAGCCAAAGAGATTTTATTACAAGTTCATACATACTGCGAAAAGACTTTTTCATCTTACCTGTTCGGAAAGTTGAACTTTCATGTGTAGATAGCCGGGTGAGAAATAGTATTTACCCGACTGTGGAAGGAGGGTTATGTTTTTCGAGAGTATGTATGTATGTATGTTTGTATGTATAATTGTTTGGCACGCCCTACAGCCCAAACGACTAGAACGTTTTTGACATATGAGGTGTCGTTGAATTTGTAAAAATTGTGAGAGTGACATAGGTTATATATATTTTTAAAATGGCGCCCGCAAATGGAAATAAAGGGGGAAGGGGGGATTGATTTTTTCCTTACCATAGCAATATGGGTATCAAATGAAAGCCAGTAAAAAGTCCATTTCAAAAATATAATTTTTTTTGCAGTCGCGTGTTTTGTTTTTTCGAAAATTATGTTTCCCTCCTACTTTATACTCCTTCTATTGAATAAATTGCCACTATCGATAGTTCTTGCAATAGTCAGACTATTGCAAGAACTATCGATAGCTGTATCAGCTATCGATAGTGATTTTAATATTGAACTTTGATACTATCGACAGTATCGATAGTATTGCTATGTTTCGATAGTATTTATATTAACGAAGCTATCGATACTATCATTAATATCGATACTATCATTAATATCAATACTTTCATTACTATCGATACTATCATTACTATCGGTAGACTATCGATACTATTGCTTTTGCCTAGGCTATCGATATTTTATCGATACTATTGTTTTTGCCTTAACTATTGATACTTTCGATATTTAATTGATATTATTGCTTTTGCCTTAACTATCGATAGTCTATCGATACTATCGATATTATTTTGCTTTTGCCTCAACTATCGATAGTCAATAGACACTATCAAAATTCTATCGATACTATTGCTTTTGCCTCAACTATCGTTAGTCCATCGATATTCTATCGATACTTTTGCTTTTGCTTCATCTATCAATACTTTCGATATTTAATTGATATTATTGATTTTGCCTTAACTATCGATAGTCTATCGATACTATCGATGTTCTATCGATATTATTTTGCTTATGCCTCAATTATCGATAGTCTATCGATATTTTATCGATACGATTGCTTTTGCCTCAACTATCGATAGTCAATAGACACTATCGATTTTTTATCGATACTATTGCTTTTGCCTCTACTATGGATAGTCTATCAATACTATCGATATTTTATCGATAGTATTGCTTTTGCCTTAACTATCGATGGTCTATCGATACTCTCGATATTCTATCGATACTATTGCTTTTGCCTCAACTATCGTTAGTCCATCGATATTCTATCGATACTTTTGCTTTTGCCTCAACTATCGATACTATCGATATTCTATTGATACTATTGCTTTTTCTTCAACTATCGAGTCTATCGATACACTATTTCTTTCCTCACAGTCGAAATTAAAAATAGTATGTTTAACTCGGTTGAAAGCACCCATTCCACTCTCAAACTATTGGCGCTCTCACTTCGTTCGAGCGCCAGAAACTTCTCTAGTGGAATGTTCACTTTCTTCCCTTGTATAACAATTTACTATTTCCCCAACGTAATATTATAAGTTGCATTTAGCTCAAAATATTGGTTGTGCGAATGTGTATATCATGTTTATTTATTGATTATTGATATAGTAACTGGTCTACAGAAATCAATAAATTAATTAAGAATTTTAAATTTAGTATTTATTCAGTTTTCGGTATTCTAAGGTTAACAACCTTAGACGAACATTGTCAATTTTGTTGATACTTTTTCCTTAAATGACTTTTTTCAATCAATATATGTAAAATAATGTATTGATTACAAATACCAAATTATATAATTTTAAAAGTAATGGTTGGTAGGTACCTTAAGTCGTGATAGTCGAATGAAACCGCAAAATTCACCTCATGTCCCATAAAAAAAACTTGAGTAAAGATATGTATCACGTAAAACATTTCCACTTAAAATAATTGCTATCTGTTACCAAAAGTGCGATATCACGATCGTGTCAACGATATTCCGAAATATAGTTTTACAAGATCCTTCATGCGTGGGTTGGTAGAAGCTGCCGAGTCATAGTTTCATTGTTTCTTTATCGAACGATCAAGTGGGAAAGAGTTGAGTGACGACCCATATGGAGTAATGCTATGGCAAACACTTTTGTAAAGCTACGTCAAACGATTGTTTTTAGTTTCTTTCTGTTACTTGCAAGTTGTACGGAAGAAAATTTTGCAACAAAATTCACCGACCATCTTCAAAAAATTGCTTATTAATAATAAAAATAATATAAGTTTTAGATTCGCCAAGTTTTAAACAGCCGGTAAACCTTTATTGACGGTTAATTTGCTAGAATTTCCACACAAAATATGTCAAATAATGCTAAACCAGCTGATTTAAAATTAAACATGTGTTGCCGCACTCCAGGCTTAACCTGATTTCATCTTGACTGATGGTTAAACAAACTTATTATTTATTTTGTAAAAAAAAGAAAAACAAAGACATGCATGAAATAAAAATAAATAACTTTAAAACCTACTTAATCAAATTTAAACCCGTGTCCTTGAGGCAAGGAGGCGAGGATGCTGGATGTTTTACCGCGTTGGATAACTATACTTATCCTTTGAGCTAGAAACGAGCCAGCTTTACTATTTGCCAAAACAGTATTTAATTTAGGTGCAATTTTTCCAAAAAGTAATTTAGCGGTTAAATATGGTTAAATATTTGTAAGAATAAATTCGTCGAGTGTCTAAAGTCCTCTGTAGTTCAGTAGGGCGAGCCCGGATAGCGAAAGGTTGTGAATTTTAGTCCACACCCACTAGTAGAAAATATGGTAAAGATTTTGCTAACATTGCAACTTGCTATCCTGGCAAATGTAGCTTGTAGCTTCATACATTTTGACGTTACGCTCTCGATTTTCAGTTACAAACTCGACTTAGAAATGTGTCCGACTAGGCTGGTTGGTAACATTCTCCCATAGTCCTGTCGTGTTGTAGCTCACGTGACACGGAACAATGGCTGGGTTTTAATGCATTTGCATAATTGCCGAGTTTCCCTGTTTATCTGCGACGGTTTTAAGGGTCAGTGCACTCGGCGCGGTAATTAAATTGGACATTTAAACAGAGGTGAAGTACAATAGGTGCTAGGCTAGTTTATGTGGAACGAAAATAAATGGCTTTGGACACATAGGTCAGGTATTCGCTTACTTTGATTATTCATCCTACCTAGTAAACCACCACAATGCATTGGTGACTCCAATTAAACTATTTAACTTGTCGGTATATATTTTGATTTGGTATGAGTTTTCGCGTGCGAATTCGTAAAAACTAGCAAAGAGTAGTTATTTGGCTAGTTTCTTTCCTCGTACTAAATGTTGTTTGAGAAATACAAGCAAGTTTGATGGGCCTTGTGAAATGAATGATCGTCGCCCGAACCCAACCTTAGGATTGAAGCATTTATCTCCGATAAATACCCTTCTGATTGGCAATAAGGGAGGCAGAATGAAGCAAAACAAAACCTACGTTTTGCTACAGTCACAAAGCGTCCCCTCAAATGGCTAATCCGGCCGATGTTGCCAGTAATCTTGCAACCGATAACTTTTTGTATGTTTTTCGAAAACTTTGATTAATCCAGCCGGCCGGGGAACGATTGGTAGTTACCGTCGTAATCACTCACTCGAACTTCACTCATAAAAGTCAATCTATCTCTGTCGATTGTCGTTACGTCACAGGACTTTTTACGGAGCTGGGGTCCTACTTTGGGAGATGTCGTCCGCATTTTCGACACTAGCCATCACCATAAAGTTAAGCTTGTACTAAAATTAGAAATTACTGTTTTAAAATATCCTTATAGTCCGACATGTTCAAGCGCGACCTTCCTGCGCTGCGGTCGCCAGAGGTGCGGGGGGCGAGTCACGCTAGACGTCAGCGGGTGACGGACGGGTTATGGAGGGAATGGATTTGCTTTGACAATCGCATGTAATTGGCGCTTCCTCGCCCCCTGCACGTCTTGCAGGGTATTGGCAAGCAAGAACTTTTCGGACTATTATAGTATTATATTTTATATTTATTAAGTATTATATTTAACCTCAGATTTCAACATCTGAATTAATATAGACTAGTAGTTCCCCGCGACTTCTACCGCCCTAAAGTCGGATTTTCCATACAAACTTTCATCCACCATTTCATCCCCCTGATGATGATCGCACCAAAAAGTGTCCTTCCCAGGGTCTCAAACTATCTCTGTACCAAATTTCATTTGAATCGGTCCAGTAGTTTTGGAGCCTATTCAATACAAACAATCAAATCTTTCATCTTTATAATAGTGTGAATATCTAAGTATCTACCGTTAATAACAATATTAAATCAGTAATTTCAGACATTGATGATTAGCAAGTATTTAAAACAAGCGTACTTCAAATCAATGTAATAAAATATTTTGTTCTGGAAATAAATACTTTTTACTTCATTTTCACCCATGTGCAGATAGATGCAGGTTGAAGTGAGTGGGATAGCGTGATATGGATCGTGTGTTAGAGTAGGCCCCTGATATTTCTATGGCGTCGGAAAAATTGGGATTGGGGAGCCAGGACCGATCAGCTTCTTATTTTTGCGTGAATTGGAGCGGAGATGTTTTTTTTCTGTCATTTAGGTCTGCGCATATGTTTCTAATTGTCTGGTGACTGGTTTGCGTTGGGTTGGTTTAATAAAAGAAAAAAATATGTAAAAATCTTTATTGTGTTTACAAGGTAAATGTTACATAGGTTAGATCTTTTTCTTTTAGGTTTTATACAAACCTGTCTTAGAATGGAACCCTCAAATCTTTAGGTTTAGCGTTCTAGGAGTATTGATTTTTGGATTAGTAATCAGAGGAGTCTCAAGTAGAGATGATTCCTAAATTCCTAAATGATTCCTAATTCGTCATAATGTCTTATTTGTTTGATGTCATCAAGTGCTTAAGCTTCTAACTTTGGGATTTTGATGCGATGTTTAAAAATACAATATTTAAAACTATAATATTTAAAAAAAACAGTTTTGTAAAAAAAAACACTAATCATATTATCCAGGGTAAGTGTAAGAAACCTAGAAAGCTAACTACGCATTTTGAACTGGAAGTTTTGCAATACAGAATGTGGTTGCCCAACCAAGGGTCATCGGCATCGTTAAGTTGGAAGTTTCCAAATTATCTCACTTGAATAAATACTAAATTAAGTTGAGGAAGTTTGGACAGTACAAAGGGAGATTAGGAACAGTCAGCAGAGCAAACCTATGTTGAAATTCTTATCCAAGTTTCCTCCTAACGTTGAACACAATAGAGTTGAATTTTGATTGAAAAATCACGTTTTATACAAAGATCATAGTCCATTGTAAGACGTTACTATCAAAATATCGGGAGGCAAGGGCAGAAATAGCGAGGTCTTGTCAAATAGTTGCTTATTACATCCCTAAGGATTTCCTGTTTAGAGCTTTGGTTAAGTAACCCACGCCTTGGATAATTTGAATTGATAACCATTTTAGTCATGATATTTTGTAACAATTTTTAAAGCATTTACTAAGCTACAAAATGAACTGTCTCTGCAAATACAAATCATTATTAAGCGTAATTCTTATCGAATGTTCGTTCCAAGTTCTAAATACTTGGTGGTATTTGACTTCCAAATCAGGTTAGATACTAACCTCACAGACAGCTTTGGACCATTCCTCCTCAGGCCAGTGTTGTGGAGTTAGTGTTGAAGCGATACTACAAAACATACCTCCTTTTCACAGTCGCTTAAAGACAGACGTGTGTGAACACGTGTACGAGTACATACATTCCAATCGATTATGTGGTGGAAACAAACGATGCCTTTAATTTGCAAATAGGTTAGGGATCGATACACGATTACAGCAATTTTCTCGATTGCTTACTCTTTGCTTGAATGTCGTCGCATAGAGCCACTCTAGCAATGGGCGATTGTTGGAAAAAATGAATCGAATGAATTGATAATCGACCATTCAAACTATCGAATGTCGATTTAGTATATCGAAAAAAATATCGAATAATAATCGACAATCGAATGATAATCTATACTGGGCCTTTCTATGCATTTGATCGAATTGCCGTGACTGTGGTGCGCACAGGACAGGCAGTGACCGAATGATTAATCGACGCGACGAATGACGATTCATTCGTTAGTAGTACGGCCTGCGAACTGCTCCGGTATTGCTCGCCGCATAATCGAATGACTGCGGTTGCTTATCGAATACATTCGATTGCAGAGACCATTCGAATAATTCGATTAATTTAGTAATAATCGCCCATCGCTAAGCCACTCGAGTATGAGAATCTGCCACGAAACAGTGCGGTGGGCTCGAAATGTTACCTTATTTTGTATCTGCCCATTTCAGAATATTTAAACTCGAATCCTGTTGCTCACGGATTTTAAAATTGTCGGTTGAATCTTCTCCATTCCTTTCTCTTCTATGCCATCTCCTTGACCTCCAGGTACGACACGACACTAAATTTTAACATGGCATTTAATCATTAAAACACAATTTACGGATTACTACGCGATTTATTTACATTTTATTTAAAACCTGACGTTTAGAACACTTAACAGCCTCTGTGGTCACAGGGAGACTTAGGTATTATTTCTCATTACAATGTTTTTTAAATTTAGCTACCGTCGCTCATTAGTAGGTATTCATTTACATTCCTATTTATGCAAAAAAAGCTAACCGTGTCTTGAGATCCCAAAGTGCGCGTTGTTGTTTTAAATAAAATGTTAATTAATCGCGAAGTAATTCGTAAAATTGTGTTGATTTCGATGATTCGCGTAAACGTAAGAAACAAACATGGCGTTTAATTTTAAAACACCACATCATAGCTAATTAAAGAACACAATTGAAATATTAATAGATTTGTAGCAAACATCTATTCCATACGATCTTACTTTGTCATAAGTTACCCGACATGCCCACTCCACAGATTTCCACGCTCCATTGCGCAATATTCTGTTTCTACTTAGGCAGAAGAAACTTGCTCCATCTTGGAATGTTATACAGTTGAATATTCCATTTGTAGTTCACTAAGCTAGTTCGTACTTGTATATTAACCCTTCTGTTCGGCAACTTCTGTGGCAGTTACGCAGTGCCTCCAGGCTTTCTCATATTTTATTTTGCCGCTGAAGCCTTGTAGATGTACAGTCGGGGACGGAATAGTTTATTCATTTTTAAATCGCAAAGTTGAAATTAATTCGAAACTTCAAAAGTGCTGGTAGTGTTGTTTGAGAACCATTATCAATCGTTATTGGATTCGGCCGAAGACTAATAGATTCGAAAGTTTTTTATTTTTTTTACAGAATTCAAGTTTCTTTAATTATCTCTTATTCCTTCTTATACTCAGCTACCTATGGTAATACAATGAAATAAGTTAAATTTGTAAATTAGATGGACCACTTACATTGCTCCGATCCCAAAGAAAGTCGCTAAAGCACTTTTCCTATGGAAATCAGATAAAACGGTGGTTGCCATAATACACAGACCCGAGACAATACATATACAAAGTTGCGGATTTATACTGATCTGGGGATCGAACCCAGGGCTCCAGAGATGGCGGCCACCTTTAGGACCAGTGTGCGAACCACACATCCATACTAATATTATAAAAGCGAAAGTGTGTCTGTCTGTCTGTCTGTTACCTCTTGACGCTTAAACCACTAAACCGATGATGAAATTTGGTATCGAGACAGTTCGAGCCCCTGGAAAGGACATAGGCTACATTTTGTCGCGATATACAAACATTAAGGGGGTGAAATGGGGGATGAAAGTTTATATGGAAAATCCATCTCTTGCGGGCGAAGACGCGGGGAACCACTAGTTACTAATATTCCTCAAATTATTATTTTTCACAGTTTTCATAAAACTAGACCTGAGCAACCGAAAAAGCTTAACGATTTCCTACCCAACTGTACCTTTACGCAAAGATAGTAATTTCACCTAACAACGATGCTAATGTAACCATGCCGCCTAGTTTTACTTTTCAACGGGGTATTTTATGCTACAAGATTACGTAAAGGAGTCTTTTATAGTTCCACTTCAAGGTATATTTCTTTTGTTAGCGGCATAAAAAGTTTGTTGTTATCAGTTAACACGCTGATTGAATCTATCCTTTATGCTTCTCAATAATGGTCTGGCTACCTTCGATTTTGTATCGAAAGTGTTGAACCTATTTCGCCGGGAGACAGTCTGTGGTAGATGTCAGGATACAGTAAGTCAACGTCACAAAAGACGACTGATGCAATGAGGTTGTTGTTAGCTTAGCTCAACTTTGTTATTTTGCACTTAAATTTTGAAAGGCAGACAGGAGTTAGGGCTGAGGATTTTGCAGCGTTTCTTTTTTAGAAACTTGTCTCATACAGGATGTCCAGTATGATGAAAAATCCTTGTACTACTATGCCAAATATTAATTATTATTTTTAGGTTTTTGAGAATTCATAAAAGGTGATTGCCCGTTTCTGGCCCACTCTTATCATGCTCGATAAGCATGAAATAAAAACCAATATTTAAGTTATATACTTGTCAAAACAAAATAAGGGCCACGATGTATTTTTTCATTTTGGTGTAAATTATTAAACATTTTCATATTGAAAGTAGTAAAATATTGAGTATGATACCTAAACTTTTTAATATTGTAGTATTAATCTTATGCTGGCAACAATTTTAAATAAAATTTGATTTCAAATTCTTTTTGAAAATTTTGTTTCCATTTTCTTTGACGTTTTGCTTTCCTTAGCTTCTTGGTTTATTAGAAATTATCAGAGTTCATTGATATCTCGAGTCAGAAACATCTTTTGCAATATGCCACAAGCACGCAGGCGTCATATGGACTCGCTGACAGCAACCAGAGCCGTTACAATGATTGAAGAAGGTCATTCGCAGCGATCTGTGGGTTTGTAATTGGGATTTTCTCGAAGAGCTATTCAAAATCTATGGAATCGTTTCCAAGAGACCGGCAGTGTTAGAAGAAGACCTGGTTCGGGCAGAGTTCGCATTACAACCTCTCAAGAGGATTGTTACATTGGATTAAGTGCGCGCCGAGATCGCACAACGACGGCCCGCAAGCTGCAAAATCGTTTACGGCTCACAACGGGTACTCGTGTCAGTGACCAAACTATTCGTAATCGATTGCATGAAGACCAGCAGGCATCAAGAAGGCGAGTTGTCCGTGTTCCATTAACCAGAAATCATCGTGCAAATCGTTTAAATTTTTCCCGTCAACATTTGGACTGGGACATAAACCAATGGGACATGGTGCTTTTCACACACGAATGCAAAGTTAAATTTTTTAACGACGATCGGCGTATTAGAGTATGGAGAAGACGTGCATCCATGAAGTCGATCGTTTTGATGGTCAAAATGTAATGATTTGGGGCGGAATAAGCTTACACGGCAAAACTGAGCTCGCTATTTTAAATCAGGGTACTGTTACTGCTCAGCGGTATATTGAGGAAGTTGTCAGACCACATGTGATCCCATTTGCCCAACGAGCGGGTCCTGGATTCATCTTGATGCAAGACAATGCTCGTGCACACACGGCTCAAGCGACTCGGTTTGAACTGGAAGCCTCTCAAATTCAAGTCTTGCCGTGGCCGGCGAACAGTCCGGACTTACATCCAATAGAGCACATGTGGGATCAGTTGAAACGAAGAGTTAGAGACGGTGATCAGGAAATCCACAACCAACAGCAACTCATCAACGCTGTTAAAAGGGCCTGGGAAGAGATTCCAATGGAAAATGTCAGGCATTTGATTGAGAGCATGCACTCCAGGATTCAGGAGTGCGTAGCGAAACGAGGGGGGCATACCCGTTACTAAAAGATGAGCATGGAGTATTTTGTTTTCAGTAACTTTACATTCTTTTTATTTTTAACCTTAAATGAGTTTTTTCTTTCAAAAGCAAATAAATTTTTTAATCATTATTATTGGAATAAATTTATTGGTCTACACGTTAAAAACAACATTAGTTTTCGTTATGGAGACAAAAAAATTATATTGGTATTATTATTTTAATGGTACAGACAAAAAACCTCGTGGCCCTTATTTTGTTTTGAGTAGTATATTTTTATAATTAATGTGTGTTAATTACAAACGAAAATTTTGTGGGGTTTTAGTTTGATTTTTCTACATTTACTATCAGGTCCTATGTCTAATATCTTAGGTTCTCTTTATCAAGAAAACCCCACAAAATATCAAAATATCGGAATAGTTTTTGGTTTATTTAATTTTATAACATCACTCTTGTTTTATCTCAAATTTTGGTAACCATACTAAATAGGTAGTTTTTTGAGAGACGAAGCTTCATAGTGCAATGGGCGATGTCCTTTGGCAAGAAGTAAGGTAGTTAGCATTAAAATATAAAATTCAAGAAACTCATAGTGGTTACGTCCTAGAATACAACCTTTTATTGCAATTACACCACTTTGTATAGTAGTCTGTCTGATTTTTTAGGTTTTTTCACTAGATATTTTCTTAATGAACTTTCAATGAGCTTCGTCGGCTCATTTTGAAATTAGGTAAGATTGCAGTGGCAATGCGGTGGGAAGCCTTACAGTACAGTACGCGTGCGGCACTGACGTCATCCCCCCGGCTTTCCACGCTTTTTGCTGACTCTGCCGGGCTAATGATACTGATTCAGTGTTTGTACCTTTGACTATTAACGGGCTCGTGTATAACCTGTATTTAAATGTATGCCCCGATTTCACTACTCCATTATATTAAATAAATAAAATGTTTCAACAAACACACGAATTACCTAGTCCCAAACTAAGCCGTGAGCTTGTGCTATGGCGACTAGGATAACGATAGGATAATAGTGTGACAGTGGTGGCAGAGTTTGTTCCGACATTTCTTCTGCATTTTTCAGATTGTCTGTGTATTGTTTTGAAGCTTGGCTTCTACTTTAAAAAAACATTCTTAGAATGAGTACACCTGTTTAAATGCACTTTAACTCTGCAAATACATAATGGCAAAAAAACTGTAAACACTTGAAGGGTCTGTGAAGACACATCAACATATGTGATATGCCAGGGTTAATAACTTACGTAGTAATGTCAGTCAGTTCCTCTCCAGACCAGAGGTTCCCGATCATTTCTTGGGAACGGAAACCTAATTGAGCATATAGCTTTTCCCCTATTTGGATTACAAAAAATGAATATTAATATCATATCTGACTTGTAGAGAAATAACAATGTACTTCTCTACGAACATGAACGTTTTATTTAACTCTCGGAATCCCTGTGATCCCTTCATTAATGGAACCCCAAGGTGTCGCGGACTGACAATTGACAATCACTGCTCTAGATGTCATCTCATTAAAACACAATTTTACGGATTACTTCGCGATTTATTTACATTTTATTTTAAACCTGACGTTTCGAACACTTTACAGCGATCGTGGTCACAGGGAGACTAAGGTATTATTTGTTATTACAAAGTTTTGAAAAATTTTAACTACCGTCACTCAATAATATTAATTTACGCAGAAAGAGCTAACCGTGTCTTGAGATCTTGCAGTGCTAGGTGTTACTTTGGTTTTTGCTAGAATAGGATCCCATGCCGGTGGAACTTTCCAACCATCTTCTCTATTAAAATTTGGATGTTTTCTAATTTCAATGGCTTCACGTAGCATTCGAGGAATAAAACGCCGTTCTTTTGCAAGTATTTTAGGTTGGTCAAAACGAATGAAGTGGTTGGGTTTGTCTAAGGCATGTTCATGGGATCCTATTCTAGCAAAAACCAAAGCAACACCTAGCACTGCAAGATCTCAAGACACGGTTAGCTCTTTCTGCGTAAATAGGAACGTAAATTAATATTATTGAGTGACGGTAGTTGAAATTTTTCAAAACTTTGTAATAACAAATAATACCTTAGTCTCCCTGTGACCACGATCGCTGTAAAGTGTTCGAAACGTCAGGTTTAAAATAAAATGTAAATAAATCGCGAAGTAATCCGTAAAATTGTGTTTTAATGAGTTCAACAATTCGCGTAAACGTAAGAAACAAATATACTGCTCTAGATGATTTGACTCTTCGGCCGGTCCACCACGAAGTAAGTTTATAGTTAATTTACTGTTAAGAAAACCGACTTGAAAATTACTTAATCTATAATTGGCATCAATAAAAGTGTAGGTTTAAAGATCCCACATTATGTATCACATAAAAATGGCTTGCTGTTGGTGTACCTTTTAAAATAAATAAATTAAATAAATCTCTTTCAAAAAGTTGGTCGACAAATTCGAAAATATCAACGAAAAATCTAAAGAAAATTAAAATAAAGTATAATGGTTATCTTACATTTGTAACTAATATTTTCAATGACCAGTACTTTTAGACTTTTTTATCTCTAAAGATAAATAATTCTAATTTATAAAATACAGCTTAATATTACGGTTCATTGTGTAACGAAATAACTCCAACAGAATTATCTGTTCCTCCAAAACAAAGAGATATCGTAAATCACAAAAGTTAAGAGCCCTAATCGAATAACTTTGGTAATTATAAACAGGCAGATTAACTCAAAGTCAAAAACTAAATAGATTGACTTTGAAAAAGACTTTTGTTACGCAATCCATACCAATAATATAAATGCGAAAGTGTCTCTGTCTGTCTGTATGTTACCTCTTGACGCCTAAACCACTGAACCGATTGAAATGAAATTTGGTATGGAGACAGTTCGAGACCCTGGAAAGGACATAGGCTACATTTTGTTGCGATATAAAAACATTAAGGGGGTGAAATGGGGGATGAGAGTTTATTTCGAAAATCCAACTCTTGCGGGCGAAGTCGCGGGGAACCACTAGTTACACAATAAAGGTGGAGAGAGAAACAGTACATTCAATGTTCATAATAAGTGATGGTGGAGCTTCATAACTCAGTAACCTAATTATATTACGTTCTGCGTTCTTTAATTCGGAATACGTACAGCAAATTGTTTACAGGTTACCTTAATTTATATTTACACGTCAGACTACACTACATTGACCTTGAGACCACCTCTATTCCCTAGTTAATTTAGGCTGTTTTCGTAGTTCACATGGATAACTTGATGTGCTGCCGACTGTTCATCTCACACTTTAGTCGTTATCTCGTGTGTTATAGGTATACTAGCTATTGCCCGCTCTGTATTTTTGTGTGCATACTCTCGTGTAATGAATGTATAATTTTTATTTACTACATACAGAGCACGTCTACTGTATCTAGTTTTATTGTATCTCGTGTTTGTGATATGTCTTCCTTTATCATCGTTATCACGACTATCACGCTATCGACTTTCACCGATCACATTTGTCACGCTGTTATCACGGTTATAAATATCGTGCTGCTTGTTGCTAATTTCGGGGTTTCTTGTCTGTTTCTTAGCGATATTTAACTTTTTATCATCTTATGGCAGTGTTTTGGACTGATTTTCAATAAGTGGCGTAGTGACATTAAAAGAACATTATTTTCAAAAGAGAGTGTCACATACAACATTAAATTGGGGGTCTCTGCACTAAGCTTGTTGCTTGTACTGTAGAGGCCATGTTAGGATTGCCTACAGGTTTACCGACACTAGGCTAGGCTGGCATTATTAAGTTAAAGAAGACATTAATAAAATAATAAAACACAACAACAAAGCAATTATTTAATTACCTACATTATTTTTATGTTGGTGTAGAGTGTGTGTGTGTGTGTGCACAATATAATTATGCTTAGATTTTAACTTTATTTTACTTGGTCTTGTTTTGTAGGACCGAAATTAAATCTTAGTAAATAGAAGTTTATCTACATCAATTATGGGTTATGGCTTTTAAATCTGTCAAGTCCTGATCTGAAGATTAGTCTGAGATATGTATGTCGATTGCTCGGTTTTTTTGTACTTATGTGTTTCCCTTAATTCGTTACATTAATACAATTTTCGAGCGAATCTCATTATAATTCGTCCCAATTCTCAAACCACTCGTAACGCGTCGAGTCTCTCGCAAATAAACCATTACATCGGAGCCCGAGGCAGCTGTATCGATCACTCGATACGCTCCCGACTCGATACTCGTATTCGGATGAAACTTGACACTAACGAACACCCGGTTCGGCTGATCACTTTTCGTTCAAACTGTGGTTACTACTGCACTAATATGAGTGGTTTCTGATTTAGTACCTATTTTGATCTCGTTAAGTAAAATATTTTTATTATTTTTAACACTTTTTTATTTTATTTTATAAAATTAAATCAAATTTCACTTACAAAAATTAATGTGTCATCCGGTGGGACTCGAACCCACGTCCCTTCGATTAATTTTTGTAAGTGAAATTTGATTTAATTTCGTAAAAACTTGCAAAATAATTGCTGAAGTTATAAAAATATAAAAGGTTATTTTTATAAGTTTAAATAAGGAACCAAAAATCAGCATACGGGTAGGATTTGAACTCACAACCTTTGGCTGACCGGCCAACGAATCGAGCTACAGTGTAGTTAATCCACCCGTGCGAAAGTCCTAGTCAATTTTGATTGCCATGATTATATCACCTAGCTTTACAACTCCTTTAATTTGCTATCTAATTCATTTTGTTACGAGACCACAGATAAACACTTTGTACTTGGGTCTGTACCCTTCACTACTGCAGGCATATCGCCTTCTATGAGCAAATAAGACATCAGTAAATAAGTATAGTAAGATGTCAGTAAAAGCACAGAATAAATAATAGGTAAAAGTAAGACGTAAGCAATAAAAATACGACGACCGTCTTGGTGTAGTGGTTTGCGCCACGGACTTCTAAACCAGGCGGTTGCGGGTTCGAATCCCGCAAGGGGCAAATGTTTGTGTGATGAGCACGAGCATTTGTACTTTAGTCATGGAGGTTTATAAATGTATATCTATCCGATATCCTAGTCACCATAGCACAAGCTCACGCTTAGTTTGGGGCTAGGTAATTGGTGTGTTTGATGAAACAATTTATTATTAATTTATTTAATAAGAAAACCATCGTTAAAGCCACCAACCAGTTAGGCGCTACGTCTGCTGGTAGGCTTCACATTTTACACCTACCTTCATTATTGGTGATTTTCATTGCGTCATACTGTGTAGGGATAAATCTCGTTTTACCTCCTGAAAACATTAATACAACTATATTTTTGGGTAGAAATTTCAGGTTCAGCGTACTTCGTTTATGCAGTCGCTGATTTGAGCGTTGAAGATACCGCTTTTGAGTCGGCCGTTCAATAGTTTGGCGTTTCAACAAAACATTTACTAGTTACATTTTATAAATATATTATGTAACAATGTAATATTGTTTTGAAGTGTACACAGCTGATAAACGTTATCGAGTTACGTGTTTCACGATATCATATCTCAATTTTCACATTTTTCTAAAAACTTTCTACTAAAGGTTACAAGTACATACGAGTAGATAGGTGATCGTATGATCTCTTTAACCAGTTATATTAGGAGCCTGTCATATCCCACTGCTGGGCATTAACCTTCCTACCCTTTTTCCACTTTCCACGATTTGGGGCCACTGCTTTTCAGGCTTTTTTGTATGCGTCCAGATCATCACAAGACCACCTTCTAGATCTACCGATTCTTAATTCTCTAAACCAAACTTCAAATATATTAAAATGTTTTTAAACAGCCGATAAACGCCGATTGACGGTTAACTTGCAGAATTCCCATACAAAATATTTCGAATAATTCTAAACAGCCGGTTTAGTGCCACATGTATGTTAAAAAATATACATGTGTCGGTTAGTGTTGCTGCAAGACATTTAAAAAATACTTAATGAAATTTTCGTAACTATCAACAAAATGACAAATATTTGGTGTGTTCCATAAACATTCGCCTGTGAATGTACTTGATATAATATTTGTGATGTAAAATTGCAGAGAAAATATTACTCTGCATTTTACACGAGGCCTTTAAATAAATAATAAGTCAGCCTATTAGATCCCACTGCTGAGAAAAGGCCTCACCTCAACTATGAGGAGGAACGAGCCATACTCCACCACGCGGGCTCAGTGCGGATTGGTGGAGGGGTGTCTGTAAGGCAAGTGACAAACCTTACTGTCAGATGTTATCAAGCCGCCCTAGGGCCTCTGACTAGGCTTAACGACTAATACCACAAATATTAGCCGGGACCAACTGCTTAACGTGCCTTCCGAAGCACGGAGATGCTTGTCATGGACGTCACTTAAATGGTCGGAATGGTCACCCATCCAATCACGACCGCGCCGTGGGTTGCTTAACTTTTGGTATCACTACCAAAGCGCTGCCGCCACTGCGCCACAAGCACCTCTAGCCTTTAAATTACATAAACTTGAACGTATAATATTCATGTTTATTTTCTACCAGGTTGACATAATGTAAAATGTCGAAAAAACGTGCAAGACTGCCCCGCCGAAGTATGGCATGCAATATTTGCATATGAATGCATGCGATTATTATTCTAAATGCTTTCCTTAGTTTTCACCCGATTTTCACTTATATTCGTACTTTTGACTTTAATAAATAAAAATCAATGGAAAACATGCTAATTTATTTAGTTTTCGGAGAAAATTGTTTAGTATCATACATCGAAAAAGAATTGTTAGTCACAAGAGTGTAGTATACTGCTGCTGTGATTAAACTATCCTTAATTTTATTTTCCATTAAATTATTTTATTTTTCATATCTTTTATTGTAATTATATTTTCATCTTTTATTGTTATTATGAATATGGATCCTGTATCTTCAATAAAGCATTACTATTATTTTTATTAATAAAACCTACTTAACTTATTTGGTAAAAATTTTTAGAAAATGTAAAAAAATAATAGTTTACAACTATTTTTTTCTTATAGAGGTTACCAGGGCAAAGATGTACACGTACTTGATAATAGTACTGTATTATTCATCTGGGACTTGAAAACTCTTCGTAGATGTCAAACTGTCATTCGTACGACCACAAAACTAATTCTACTTGGAGACCTTGGAGGTTTTATAGAGTTCAAATTTGAATAGTCCTGATAAAGTCATTGTATAGTTGTATGTTTTACTGTTGTTGATGTCGAGGTGTATGGCTAATATGAATTCACAAAATATTTTGGCACTTGCGGACAGTAACCCAGACACAATATATTTTTTATTGTTTTAACGCCTGTTACCGTTTATTGTCACTGTATTTGCAAATTGTACTTGTACAACAGTAGAATGTGAATTCCTTCGTCATAGACATTTGTTAATAATGACTGTTTTTTTGTTGCAGGTAAATATTTTTAGTTATCTGTGGCGAGATACTGCACTTTGTAAGTTTTTTTTTATATTGAAATGGGTTTCCTCTTGACTCTAGACTAAGCCAGACGTAGCGTAGACAGAGTCGACGATGAAGCGAGCTTACCCAGAAGCTTCTGGCACTCCCACTCCCCGACGGAACACAGCAAGCTTCTTGATGCCGGGCCCAAGGCAGCACTTTAAACAATATTTTTATAACTGAAAATATATCAGTGAAAAAAAATAATTAACATATAAGATATAAAAAGTTAGGTGTGTAAGAAGATAAAATACCATAAAGTATATTTTTTTATTTTATTTTAAATTGAATAATCTCGATAAAAAAAGGAATTTCAAGATTGTTTGCTATATTCGCCATCCATGCAACAAAAAAACACTTAATAGATAGTTATAACAAAAATGTTATTACGATGTCACCGATGTTTTCACAACAAAATAATCATTAAATACCGTTTACGACTGAATCGCAAACTTGAAAGAGAAGCTTCAAAATAATGGCTAACTACTCTCTCGGGAATGAGATGTGTTCATTCGCACTTAAGACGCAAATAAAATGTTTAACGTATGATGTAACTGTTTTCTGTCTTGAAATATCTTGGAAACAGCTCCGGAGTAGGAGTCAGGAAGTTAGAACTGTTGAAAAACCCTAGTGCCTCGCAAAGCACTTAAAATTATACCCTTGGTCTCAATAGTCCGGTTATCTATACTCCGGTTGACGATGTCCGTATTTTCGAATGTAGCTGTCCTTTTCACTCGTGAGTTGTCATTCTGTCGTGACAGAATGTCAACGCGAACGAGTGTGATGGCTAGACTCGAAAATACGGACATTATTAACAGGAGTAGGACCTCTGGATCTCCCTTCGCTTATGTCGGATTTCCGTCTCACTAAACTCTTAGAGAAAGTAAAGCCTGTGACAAGACTGTTTCTTGTCGATCTTGGGGGCCTATAGTTCCTGTATTTTTTTCCCAAATACTGGTTTAGGCTTTGTATAATTTTAGTTCCTTCTAACGGGTTCCAATGAAATGTTACAGAAAGAGTGAGCAAAGAATTCCAGAAAATGATATTATTAATTTCAAGGGTGTTCTCGAAACAAGTCGTCTTAATTTCATAGCGGCATTTTAATTCTGATGATATATTTGACATGTCGGACGTCAGCGGCCATGATGAACGCTAACGAACGTCAAAATGACACGACAGCTGTTAACGCGCCTGTCAAAATTACGCGGGTGTCATTTTTTTAACGAAATGTAAATATTGCGTAAAGTTTTTAATCTCAGTCCCATTTTAGTGTCAAGGACGCCGTTTGTGTTAGTATTTTAATGTACACACGCCGCACGTCAGACTACCCCATTTTGACCTTGCTGCCTCTATACCCAACTTAATAAAAGCGGTTTTTATAGTTCACGTGAGTAACCTGATGTGCTGCCGGCTGTACCTAGGTTTAGTTAACATTCTATTTGTTTTGAGAATACATCTAACTAACTAAATCTTCGGATTTGGTGTCACATTTCTAGCGTATATCTAAAACAATATTAAAAAACTAGTAATTATGTACATTTTTAAAAGTAATTTTTGTTTTCACATAAAAATCTTTTTAATTTAAGTTATAATAACGGTCATTCTCCATAAGCCCTATTTATCCATTACCGTCAAATTGCACTAATTATAACGATACGCTAAGCCGATTACCAATTTGTTTTTATTCAAGAATTAATTTTTTTATACATTACGTTATCTCAGAAAAAAACATTATTTATCTCCAAACCGGATTGTACAAAAAAGGTGGACATAACGCCATATTGCAACTCAATTACAGTCATTTTGGTCAGAATTAGCAGAAATTAAATGTAAGTAGATATGGGCGCGACAAAGGACAGTGGCAAATTTAAAACAAAATATTATGTATTCTATGTTATCTTTTATTGTTATGTAAAGTGACCGCATTATAGTGCAATTTCTGGATAACAGCTTACAAAGTGGTGTCTATCTCTCTATTACGAGCCTGCTATCTCGAGACCTCAAGTCCCAGTCAAATTATATTATTATGTGACAGAAAACACGTTCGATATTTGATCAGCTGTTAAGTAACGTGACCAGCTGTTATTAAAAACAATTAGAACAGATAACCCTTACTCAAATAAACATTACGCCAAAATATATATGTACCTACTACTCGCAGTTCCCCGCGATTTCGCCCGCGACGAAAGTCTGATTTTCCATACAAACTTTCATCTTCCATTTCACCCCCTGATGATTTTTTATCGCAACAAAAAGTAGACCCTTCCCAGGGTCTCAAACTGTCTCTGTTCCAAATTTCATTTTAATCGGTCCAGTAGTTTCGGAGCCTCTTCAATACAAACAAACAATTAAACCTTTCTTCTTATTATTACTTCCCTCTTATTAGTATAGATAAAACTGTAGAATGTCTTAGGGCGGGCACACACTGAACACTGGACGCAGTCACTAGACGCGACGAGTTTTTTCATCCATTTGGTAGGTATAGCCACATAATAAACACTTGTATGTATAGCATTGGATCGTGTTAAACAGAGATTCCCAAACTTATTTCCTCTAACGCCTCCAAATTTTTTTCACCTTAAAAACCTCTATAACAGTTTGTCTCAGCTGGAGTTTAATTAAACCTATATTCTAAACGAGACTTTTCTTACCAAAGAGAGCAATTATAATGCAACTACAATAATTAATCACATCACATTTTTTTTCCAGCACCCACAAGGGGCGTTATCGCCCACTTTGGGAAAGACTGGTGTAAACCGTGCTTGCGCTGTCTAGTTTAGTGGCCGTGACTATAGTCTGAATAATCTAATAGGTTCAATTTGACAGTTGACTTAAAAGGGTCGGGTGTTTACGAGTCGGTAGGTAGAATAATCGATTCAGACATCAAGTCGAATTACGCTCGATTCAAAACATTGTTATTCATTACAAAATATTTAACGTTTTAGTAGCTATTTATTTCATGAATATGTTTTAAAATTACGTTCTCTGAACGACAAATAAAAGTCTTTAAATTCAAAATTGCATACTCAAGTGTTATTTTTTTTAACGCTAACCAATGACTCGATTAATCTGTACCTCTGTAAAGAGTTAGAAGTCGACAACACTAAAATTAAGAAAAAAGAGAATAGAACATGGCCGTTTTAAGATGTCTCTCAGCAGTGAGGAATTTCGATTCATTTTACACTTTTGAAAATATAAACTAAAATGTGTCGTATTGCATACTTTTAAGTCAGTGCTATCCATTTTTTCTTGTTTTAAAATCATTAACATTTTATTTTCATTGTTTTATGTGTTGTCCATGGAATCCCTCCGCATACACTGCTACGTTCTGTAATAAAACTGAGCTGTCAAATTGACCTATTAAATTATTCAGACTATAGTGGCTCAATGTGAGCCGATTCTAACACCCGTATGTTAAGACGTTACCTCCAAACTACCTCGACTCAAACTCAACTGAGGAATCCTCAAGGAAAGTTTCGAGGATACCTCGTAATCGGTATTCTTAGTCGGTAACGAACGACCATTTTGAGGCTCCTCCAGTGAGGTTGAGTGAAGGAAGAGTCGAGGAAAAATGGCACAGATTATGTCAAAACTAGCTGTTTTTTTACTAGACTTTGTAGTCTATGGTCGATCGTGTTCCTCGGTCGAGGTGTAATAAAAAAATAGTCAAAGATAACGAGTTACGTTTTACGTTCTTGGAATTATTACTAGCACATAAGTGTTGTCAAAAAAGATAATAATCAATTTTTAAAACACTCTAGAGATGGTTTGTAGCACTGGAGAATACAAAATAGGATATGACAACTAAATGTTCCCTCAAGGCAGGTCGCGAGGTACCTTGAGTTTGACACTTGCTTACTCAAATCTTCCTCACCTCGACAGAGCAAATATTTGGAGTGGAGGATTTTTTAGCCCTTTATGCATACAAATTAGACGAGTTAAGGTGGAGGTGAGCATGAGTGGAGTCGAGGAAACGTCTTAACATACGGTTGTTAGTCACTTATGGTTAGGTTTAGTGGCTTAATGTACGCATGCTGTAAGTTACATTGATTTCGCCTAAAATTTTTATAAAATTATTCAGTGTGCTATAATATTATACGTTTTACATTAGCCACATTCTTTTTATGCTTATTATGAAAGGCTACACGTGTAAGAGATAGTTAGATAATGTGAATAGGGGTCATTGATCGCATAATACAGTATTGGCCTTGTTGTAGATAAGACAGCATTAGTTTTGGGCGTTCGTGTGATAGGTATAATAACTGCTTAGCTAAATGATTCACTACTTATGAATGGTTTAAAATCAGTTCATACTAAAATGAGTTCATCGGGTAAAAGTCTTCTGGTAGGATTTGAACTCACGACTCCTCGCTATCCTATATTATATAATATAAGACGGTCGATTAATTTTAATGAACTGAATGAGTAAAACTTGGAAAGAAATTGCTTCAATTATAAAAACAAATTACAATTAGTCGTTAAGCCTAGTCAGAGGCCCTAGGGCGGCTTGATAACATCTGACAGTAAGGTTGGTCACTTGCCTTACAAACAACCCCTCCACCAATCCGCACTGAGCCCGCGTGGTGGAGTATGGCTCGTTCCTCCTCATAGTTGAGGCCTTTGCCCGGCAGTGGGATCTATATAGGCTGACTTTACTTTTTTATAAAAACAAATACATTAATCATTTAAAACGTGTTACGGTCATAATCGATGTAACCAATTAACGCATTATCTAATCGTCATCACAATTAATATCGATTAACCAGTTTATAAATTAGTGGGACTGCAGTTCCGTCAACGTGACAATGTGCGAGGCGAGTCATACAGGTGGCAGCACGTCAGGTTACCCATTTGAACTACTAAAACAGCTTTTGTTACGTAGGATATAGAGGCGGTCTCAAGATTAAAGTTGAGTAGTCTGACGTGCGGCCATGTGTGCAGTCGGCAGCACGTCAGGTTACCCATTTGGACTACTAAAACAGCTTTTGTTACGTAGGGAATAGGCGGTCTCAAGATCAAAGTTGAGTAGTCTGACGTGCGGCCATGTGTACAGTCGGCAGCACGTCAAGTTATCCATTTGTACTACGAAAATAGCTTTTATTACGCAAGGAATAGAGCTCACAAGGGCAAAGTGGGGTAGTCTGACATGCGGCCGTGTACATCAAGATTCGGTTAACAGATTTCGAGTCTATAGCGTAGTAGCGTTGCATACCTAACAAATATACTAACATACAGACAAAAATTTCAAAAACTACATTTTTGTGATCTCCGGACCTAAACTAAGGCCTTTTTTTTAAATCAATGTACAAATTTCGACCTTCTACAGTTTTATTACAACTAATTGTAAGGCATTTCCGAACGCAATCATTTGCTACTGTGCGCGCGCATTTGCGCCAAATGTTTGACATGTATCTTCCCTCTCACTCGCACGATTCTCTCTGTACGCGGTGTCATATTTCTTGTGAATAAATATGATTTATTAATTAAACTTTGTTTTAACTGAGCTCCCGTATACTATGTATAGATGAAACAATGTGAAGGACGCGTTGCGGCAGTTGCGGTGTTACCGCCGTTCAATGTCAATGTCAATGTCAAGATCGTCGGAACAGCTGCGTTTGCGCAGACCAAACAACCAGGTGCCGGTTCCACCGTTTTCATTCATCCCCGATTAGTTTAAACTTTATTTAAAAACTTTATCACTGCCACCGTCAGTGCACCATTGCCAGATTCTTTAAAACTGACTAAGTAGGTATATTATTGTAGTTAATTTTACTACTACAAGGAACATTCTAATTATTGATAAAAAATTACTAGGTAACAATAAAAAAGGAAGTTACAGAATGTAAAATACACGATTTAACACCTAAAGTTCTAATAATTGATTAAATTCGTAATAATCTTCTTTTCTCGTTCCCCAAAACACGTTTAATACAGCGGTTATAATATATTTTATTATGGTAATTGTGTGATATAAAATTGCCTATCTATGTTCACCGGCTGTTTAAAATTGAACTCGAGTTCTAGAGTGAGCTGTTTGACCGAGATTAATTATTACAGCCCTATTATACTACTATACTACTACTAGTGGTTCCCCGCGACTTCGCCCGCAAGAGTTGGATTTTAAATATAAACTTTTATCCCCTATTTCACCCCCTTAATGTTTTTATATCGCGACAAAATGTAGCCTATGTCCTTTCCAGGGTCTCGAACTGTCTCCACACTAAATTTTATCTCAATCGGTTCAGTGGTTTAAGCGTCAAGAGGTAACAGACAGACAGACACACTTTCGCATTTATAATATTAGTATGGATATACATTTACCATACACTTTACGGTAAAATAAATATGCAATAAACAGAATATAGCCTATATCCGACCGGTTCGAGGCATTCTATTCGTGACAGAATTTTTAAATTAAAGTACTTTATTCGACACAAACATACAAAAATCCAATTCTTTCCTCTTCATAGTGTTGTAACAGAAGCATAAATCGATATTGACAACACCATTAAACAGTTTGTGTCAGTTAAACTCCGACCTCAAACGATAAAACTACAATACAAGGTTTCCGAATTTAAAAACAGAATTCGTTCAATGTCAATGTCAAGAGCGACGCGCGCGCCGGTGACGGCTACTCGCCCGAATTACTTTTATCGGGTGACGTAACCGCGATAACTCGAATTACTTTCACTCGTAAATATTTTGTTGTTTTTTGTTGCTCTCTCATCTTATCGTGTGTTATGTAAAGCTGTTAGGTAAATGTTTATGTAACCTTTTTATTTGCCAAAAATGTACCTATTTAAAAATTCTGACAACATTTTTGAAGATAAAATAAAATTGAGGACAATCGCACTTAAAATAGTGATATAAAAATGCCACAGTATGAAGACGATCAAGGAAAATACAATAATAATAGCTATAGCTAGAGAGCTCTACAGGAGTTAGCAAATATATTTTTCTAATTTTGTAAAACTAATATTAGATTAAGGCACTTTAACAGGATAAGTTATATTTATAACAACAAAAGTCAATTTTCAATAATACTATTACATCTAATTCCACGCGCCACCGCTAGCGCCATCTATCGCCAATACACAACAACACACGCGCTCAGTAGTCTGCGCGTGAGATCCATGCGACAGTGAGTCATCAGTTTCGCCCGTATGCGAGCCATTATCATTCTTATCACCGAGGTCGAAGGTCTAGAGTTGAACTAACTGGTAAATTGTTACGCTCGGCTTGGTTTGGTTCTTTCGCATTTTGTTATCGAGTTGTTACTGACCCTGATTTGTACGCGGTTTACAATTCAATTACTAATAAAGTTTAAAAAAAGTTCTACACTGTACAAGCCCTCAATAAGGTTATTACTCACATCAAAATATAGCTGAACAAATTTTATTAGTTACCTATAGTGCAAAAATTTCGTATGTTTTTGCCATTGAAGTAAAATTTTCTCAGTAGAAGTAACTCAGTAGTTTTTACTGTTTTAATCTTTTATGGTCATTATCATTACTTTTTATTTTCGAGTTCCCGATATTTCAGTAGTTTTTGCCTATTCGTATCTTGTTTGGAACCAATGTTTTCATCGCCTGCGGCGCAGCCCAAAATGAGAATCATGCTCTTTTTACCAAATCGGATTGTTTTTTATTAAACTAAGAGTTATTTACAACTCAAACTAACCTTGCGTGCACTTAGTTCGATGGCTGTCTAGAATGGGTGAAGCGAGAACCGGTGCATTTGTCAAAGCGAGGCCGGAGCTGCGCCTGCGCGTCCAAGGCCAGTATGCAATGAGCGCACGCGGCCATATAGTAACCGCGCGATATTTGATGATGTCTTTATTTGGAGCAAAAGAGTGATAAATAGAGGTTATGCACCTAACAACAGACCTGGCTTCCTGGCGGCTAATATAGTTCTATCTTATCGACAGTAGAGTGACATAAGATTATACATTTTTTTTTATGGCGCCCACAAACGAAAACAAAGCGGGTGGGGGGGATAGATTTTTTCCTTACCATAGCAATATGGGTATCAAATGCAAGCCAGTGAAAAGATCGTTTCAAAAATGCTATTATTTTTGCAATCGAGTGTTTTGTTTTTTCAATAATTAATTATGTTTGCTTGTTTTGCGTAGGCCTGCCTGGAAACCGTCAGTTAGCGCCTCGGCAAACATGCCCACATATATCATTCATTAGGGATATGTGTGAGTCACAAACTGCGTACGTGCATCAACGCATGCGGCCTGCAGTCTGCGCGGCGAGGCCATGCGCCTGCGCAGCCGTGACCTCGCCCTCGCTGTACTTATTGTTTACCCGCTACCCGCCCCGGCTTCGCTCGGGTTGAAGTTAGAATTGGTATAGTTACTATGGTAAGCTATCCAATAAAGAATTATTATGCCATCGTAGACTTTTTTTTATCAAAATACCTATATATATATAAAGAAAACTGACGTAAAATGACTGACTGACTGACCTGACTTACTACATATATCAACGCACATACCAAACTACGGAGGTAGAATTTTCAAAAATCCGGAGGAAAAAAGGAGGATGGAAATTTTTGTATGAAAATTCGGCATTTTGTAGATGTGGACGAAGTCGCGGAATTTGGTTCCTAGAGATAGCTTGATTTTACATCAATCATCATCGTATGCACAAGCGGACTGTTAAAATCTTCCTGGTTTTCAAGTTATAATTACGGCTACGGCCAATCTCAACATGGTTTAGTACTAGGAGATATGACAAGACCACTCTTATTCCTTCACTCTAGTCCGATGAGACGGCAATCCGAGATGACCGATGAAAGATCGGGTGCAGGACAGGGACCATGCTTGTTTAGTACTTTTTTTACAGACTCATGAACTTTTTAAGAGTTGACACACACAAGGTATCCAACTGGTGCTGCAAAAGTACCAAAATTGAAATAGGAAGAAAATATTTTAAAAACATTATGTGTATCTATACCATCTCTAATAATCGGCTTCCCATATCCCCCGTGGTCCATAATACAGCTACCGTGTAATTTCTGCCATCATTATTATAATGACCTTATCGGCTTTTAATGAAATCATTATCGCTCCGCTTATTAAACCAATGAACATATTAACGGTAAACCCAACCTCCATGTTATATGTATGGATTGGGATGAAATGCATATGGTTATTATTTTTTTTGTTAACATTATTATAATTTCATTCATGAATTCATTATGACACGCATATTTATTTACTATATTATTTGTATATACTGAAGGTTCTCAATTTGACTGTGTTTTGCTTTTTCCATACCCTATATTCACATGAACGGTCATACTTTAATTTATATTATCAACAAAAACAGTAGTAACTAAAAAACTATAATAGTAATATATATATATACAACTTATTAATAAAAATTAAGATAAATTATTTAGTACAATGGAAAAACAAAAATTATAAAAAGGGTCCTTGTGGTAAGGTTCCCAAGGTTCGGTTATACTACATCCGAAGTTTTTGTATTCGTCTTCATATTGTTTACGGTTAGCTTGCACGAATGTTAATCATACATAAATAAGATATAATGTGTTATGCGCCTTACTATTGTTATTTGACGATAACGATAATGATCTTTATTATCATGAGATAGGCTTCTAACAACCTCCACGCATGCCATGTTCCAACGGGACTTACTCGGAAAGACATCGTTTGGTGGCTATTTCTATTATATCATCGTAATTATCAAATTATATATCAACCTATTGCAGTCCACTGCTGGACATAGGCCTCTCCAAGACTGCGCCAACTTTCACGGTCCTCCGCTTCTGGCATCCAGCCACCACCGGCCACCTTCCTTAGATCATCGGTCCACCTAGCAGGGGGACGTCCAACACTTCGTTCCCGAGACTTGGTCTCCATTCAAGAACCTTCCTACCCTAACGCCCGTCGGTTCTGCGACAGACATTACCAGGCCACTGCCACTTCAGCTTACTGCACCTCTGAACGATATCTATGACTTTCGTATTTTAGCGGATGATCTCGTTCCGGATCCTATCCCTTAGCGAGATCCCCAGCATAGACCTTTCCATAAGCTCGCTGAGCGACATGCATTATTATCAAATTACTACACTAAAACTATTGTTGATGAAGTATAACTCAAGATTTAGGACCCTACTTTTTCACACACTAGTTACACTGGTTAATCTGTGGTTGACTGACACTTGACATTTGTATCCAGTATTTTTATCTATGTTTTGTCTAGTTAACCGCAGACTACGTGTAACGTGAGCCTTCTTACACAACAACTCAACTCACACAATGTCGTGCTCTAGTCATAATGCTTAACTATACTAGTTTGTTGTAACATGATCAGTGAGTTAGCTTCTATCATTATGTTACATGCTTACAATAAAAGGTGCAACCGGAATAAAAAAAGTTTTGTAATTGCTTAAAAATAAAAGAGTTCACACGTGGTACAAGCATTGTTGCCATTGAAAAATGTGTTAACTATAAATTGATAAAGGAAACATAATTTTGAACCCTTGTATTGGGTTCATTAACCAGAATAAATATTTTTTGGACCAATTTGCTGTATGATTTGATAAAATATAAGTTACACATAGACAGATTTATTGCTCGAGATATTTAATTGTGATGAAAACTTATCAATTTTTAAATTACTTTCGATATTTCATACAATTTCTATCTATTAGGTTTTCAGTCAGATTCCATTTTCTTTATAGCACAGTAGTATTACGCTTGGGGGTTTCTCGTTGCCGCATCGTCGTTGTAAATTGCACCTTTCCCTAAAGAATTTAGGTTCTTTTTTGCCGACAATGCAGTGCTGTCCCACTCCGGCTGTTCCCATCCCCATTTTTCACTCTAATTGACAAGTGTAGTGCAAACACGTATCGAGATGACGTTGATGAATATTGAGCCCTGTTCCGTTGAGATAAGGTCCGGTTTGTTTGGGTATAGTCCTATGTTTGCAACAATGTTTCAATGTTGGCAGCATGTCTGTTGTCGGTCTCGTTTGATAACTATGTTGTCTGGTTGCAGCCCTTGTTGAATGCTTTGAGCTCTAATGATTTTTTTTCTTCTCATATCTACCCGCATGCATCTCCAGTAACGAGGATACAGTACCATATTTGCAAAGTGTATTTTGATACAAGAAATGGCTATTCCAACTCATCAGATAAAGTTGAAAAGAATAAAATCTGGGACACTAAGTTTTGCTAAAGCTTTAATTAATTGGAATGAAAAGATTTCCTTCTTAAACAAAGCATTAGTGAGAAATAGGTCAACCCTTCATTATTCAGGATCTATTTCTCTTTCTTACGATATAACGACTCCGTCCTAAAACTTAATTGTGTCCCTTAGGGAGTGTGTGGGTGTGATAAGCGAGTATTTTGCAGTAAGGAATGAGGATAACACTGATTGTGTATGTAAAGCTTGTCCACTGCAAGGAAGCAACACAGGCGGTATAATGAGGTGATCCCTGCCAATGGTCTTGACAAGGGTTTGCGATCAGGTTCCTATGGCGTCCCTATTCGCTCTGACCCCGACACCCGGGGCGTGTTCTAAAGATTGTCATCTGCTAAAAAGGTTCCATTTGAACTGAAAAGCGCCCGTCACTGCACTAAACACAAATGTCTGTATCGCGTTCTATTTTCAGAAAGGACTTTTTTATCTCGATGATTGTCTATTTAAGAAAGCGTTTTGTATTGTTATAATGCAGACTTTTCTTTCGGATCTTCGATCAGTATATCGTAGTGGATTTTTATTAAATTTTATTTTATTTATTTACTCTAGATTGATTATCGAAACTACAGTAGGTATCGGTTTAAACTAAAAATTGTATTGTATTTTTTTTAAGTTTTACAGGAGTCTTGACTAAGTCTTGAAACATAATACGCAAAGACATTGATGCTAAAAGCACTATATTGTGATCGGGTGTTTACTCTCAGCGCATTCCAAATATTCTTAACGTGCTTGCCAAAACGCCAGCTAACACCGAGTGACTCTGAAAACTTACGTCACTATTCGCACTTGTCATAGAGAGAACTTGGCGCTATAGAATTTCGATCTATTAGCTGGTAAGTTTCAATAGGTTCCCACCAAGTTTACGTTCGTAAACGACTAAGATATCATACATAGCTTTGGGATGTAGTAGATTTAGCGCATAAGTCACATTGTTTTACACTTTCTTTCAAATGGGCTTAGATTGGATTAGCGGAGTACTAATATTATTTTTACTATTTTATCCCATCTTGTCAGTCTGCCAAATTTTCAGGTTTTTGAATTTACTATCATAAATTCAAAGTGGATTGGCGAGTGGGCTCTTAATGTGAAAATAACGATGCAACTAGTGGTATCTACATTTTGCTTTCAATAAATTAATCCAATGCAAAAATATGTGATGTCTTCACTGAACTATCAGACGCGAAATACCTACAGTGAAATTTAATTAAAAAGGAAAGTTGACGAAACGAAATGGATAATATTTCGAGCATCGCAGTACAGATGTCTGGACGCGAACAAATTGAATTTTTTACGGCTCTCTGTAATCACACAATAAAACTTGTTTATTTATAGACACTTCCAGTTATGGCCGTCTCAAGTGACGTCGCTTTTACTGCTTGTATATTCCACTATTAATTAAGAATATTGTGTAACTTTATTGCCACGCTAAAACTCTTTGGGTTTTTGTATTTTTGCAGCTTCTTTGTACCCACAAAACTTATTGCTAATTTATGCGACAATATGTCTTGTATAGTATGTACTTCTATCGTTGTCATCATAATTATTCATTACCATGTCACATATATTTTCAACTGATATGATGAAGTTTATTTCTAGTTTATTACTCACACTTTTTATTATTTAAATGTCACTAAGATTAACTGTAAACGTAATACTATCATCTGTATAACAGTTGTTAATGCTGACGTTACTCATAACAGAGTGCTCAGAAATGTTTTTAATATCGATATTATGAAGTAATTCAGAAGCTGCGCAGATGTGGCCGGATTACGGGGCTCGCTCGCCAAATTAATTTGCCCCTAATAAATTCCGCCTGTATAGGAATTATGAAGGTAATATAAATTACAGTGTAGCGACCCGCTCGATGGTTATTGTTTGCAGGTGAATTTATATTTTCTCAGATATTTACAACCTCGTGTAACTGAAGCCGATGGAAAGTAGCGGAGCCAATAAGCTTGGAGCTTACAATATGTTCAAGAATGTCTACTCACAGGCGTAACGATGGATATTATGTTGTAAAAAATAATGGATCGAATCTGCGGAAATGCTTACATAAGAAAGTGTTTTGAAGGTTCTATTATAATGATAGGTTTAAAGAAGGAAACATTCAGAGCATGATAATATGTTTGAATTAGTGAATGATAAAAAAACACGTATTAGGAAAGTTAATGAAATTATTATTTAATCCACATTTCAAAAGAAACAAAATATTAAAAGGAATAGGTAAAAACAATTCAGCTTCCATAACGTGAATGGCTAAGTTCACGTTACTACAAAAGAATCAACAGAAAAAAGAAATCGCATAAAGAATGAGCAATCAGAACGCCTCACTGCGAACCCCCTAATAACTCGCAAATTGCCGTCAGCCGCACAGACATTCCCTTCACATAAATTACTTCAGCAATCCACGGTATCAACTTTATAGTTACGTACACTCAAAGAAATCATGCTACACGTGAATTTTACACAAACAAAAAGTCTCACTTTGCAGGTTTGTGAATACTATTTTGTAAATGCACAGACGGACAAACAGTCATCTCAGAAACTGACACACGACAGCAGTCGCTTTTATGTCGCACATCAGCTTCTAAGACCGTGTAGCTAGTTGGAAAGCGCCTTTGATGTGTTTACGTAGTTTTCCTTAGTTACAAATCCACATTTTGCTCCTTTGAAATTGTGCATTTACAACTTAGTCCGCCTCAGCTCCGGTGATGTAGAGGCTTTTATTATGTTTTATGGAGCTCCCCAAAAAGTTTTCCTCGCAAATCACTCCGCGCCGAGCAATGATTAAACGTTCCTATTTGGTCCTTTATATCTCTCCTCCTTCATTGATCACTTTATATGTTTTCGCAAATTGCTGCTATAGAGAGGCAACGTGGAAGACAAATGGCTCGGTTCTAAGCCTCAGCAGAAACAATCAAGGCTTGTGAAAAACAACGTCTATAAAATTTGACTTGTCGATTTGTCTCTGTCGCGACGAATACGCGTCGAAGCGAGCGGTCGAGACGAATGCAGCAATTTTCCTCTTTAATTTTCCCATTTCACTGTGTGTTGTTAGTTGTTAGCATTCTGGAAACATCGAATACCGGCCAGCTACTGTCCTGCTTTTCATTCGCATTTATTTTTTCATTTTCCGTCCGTCGGAACTACGTTTGACTTTTCAGAGTGCAGTACGCCTCACGGTTGGGGTGTGAGCAGTCATACGGCAACTTGCTGACGACAAAAAGAGAACTCGATGCTTCGGAGAACATAGACGACTGGGACCATTGAGTTTTCAATGCCTTTTCAATTTTATCGGCGCGTACATTTAATTAAGCACAGAATTGTTCTTTGATTCCGTTTCGTTGCAGAACACGTACGTAACTTGTTTTCTAAAAATCAAAGAGGAATTTCGATTAGGAGTGACGCTTGAAAGAAATAACAGCAAAACCCACGTACCGAGTTGCGCTCGGAAAATATCTGGCCCCGTTATATCAAGGAGGCGTGCATCGGACATAGTATTTATCTGCCCATTTCCGCCATCACGGTGGAACGCCCGAAAAAAGCTTCCCTCCGATCTCTCCCAGGCGTGTACGTCTAGGATGTTGACTCAAACATTACTTGAGCAAACGTGTCGCCAGTTTTTTATTAGACCGGCAACCGGAGACCTCTTGTCACAGATAAAGTGGCGCGCACAAACACTGCGGTACGTGCGGGCGCTGAATGGCCTCAATGGCGGGTTTCTGAAGGTGAATTTATAGAGCCTCGTTTCTGGGGACACGCGCCCGAAAATTATGTAATAGCTTCGATTTTTGCAAGTGAAAGCTTTTTGAGTAATGCCCCTGGGTGCTGGTGTAAGGTTGCTCTTTCGTCTTCGGTATTGTTGCTTTGAGAATTTTGGCACTGTTTTTGACATTATAGATCTTGCGAAAGTGCTGCTTTGTATTCACTGATGTTCCTACAACATTCTGATATAAATACTGTTTGTAATATTCTTGAAATTGTGTCGTCTAGAGCTAGAGCAGTGATTCTCGATGTGGTCGATAAATAATCGGTTTCCTAAGGGTCGGTCGACCTTAAACCTTGATTTCTAGGGATTTTGTATCAATAGAAAAAAAATATCCAAAAAAACTAGACGTAGGAGATTTATAAGTAGTTTGGCAATGGGGGTCTGCGGTATCAGTACATTTTGGAAAGTTCAAAATAGCTAAGAAGTCTTTGATCTAGAGGACTAATTAACCTTTGTGCATTGGACAGTTCGTAATCAAGAATCATAAGTTATGCCTTGTTTACTGTAATAATTCCATTGCAGCGAAACAGAAATAGGCGAAGCAAGTCCACATGAGTGCTTTTAAAAGCGCTTGCAATTACTGAGTTGTTCTTGTTGCGGATAGCGCTAATGTTATTACAAAGGAATTAATTCGCTGCCGAGGCAAAGACTGCAGTTTCTGTTTGTATACTTTGTTTAGTTTGCGAACTTATGTCAGGCTTGTGTATCACCCCGCGTAGGTAGCAAAAACGTACCTACGCGCGGCGACCCTTACTTAGGGGCTAAAACAAGTTGCATGTCGCTACCGGCCAGCGACACGCTCGCGCGTTTTATTCACCGGCGGCCGCGCGGCTACGTTACTGGCTGGACGAGAATGAATAAAGTATTAGAAAGAGGCGCTAGATGGCGTTAGAAGCTTTTCGTAGTAGTCAACCCTATCGTGTCGCGTGATATTACGTCACTGAATAGGTTTAGTGTATTATGAATCATATTCCAGAGCAATAAGTATGAAATTATCTTGCAATGGATTTTTGTAGGTGTCTACACGAAAATGTGCTTGACTCTGAGGCGAACTAAATTACGCCATATTGTTGACGACATTGAGTAGACATTTCTTTGAATACAATTGCTAAGTCATACTTCTATTCTGTACGAAGTACTAGTACTTATTCTGTGCTTATGTGTAGCTTGAGGAGGATCTATGCAGACGACAAACTCGCTCGCGCTAGATTACATAGCTCGCGATATATGTATTTATTTATTTAGAAACCATACAGCGTTACAAAATAAACAATTGTTAGTTTATAATTAGGTACAAAAGTAAGTAAGGCAATTATAAGGTTAAATTATACAAACTAAATGGTATGTACGTAGCAGAACGTCACTTAGGTAAGTTAAGAACTGCTTCTCAGGCTTACGTAGGATTTTTTTTTTAAAGAGGCCACCAGTGCATTTTGTCGTGTATTAGCAGCCCAATAGGTAATGTAAGCATTTTGTACATAAATTGTAAGAGATAAATCGTAGATGATGAAATGTGTGTTTATGTCACACACATTCATTGAGCGATAATATCTTGGCTGTCAAACGAGATTATTGGAGCGCATTGTTGATGTGATTTACTTGGGATGGGGAATCGAGTTGTAGAGGTATACTAAGATGGCTTCAAGATATTTCGTGTATAGTTTTAATCCTGGCAAGGTTATTGAAGTTTGCATAACTCATTTCATCAGGAACATACAAGTGTAGTTCAAAATTGAATTAATAGATTATTATATTTCATCATCATATCAGCCTATTGCAGTCCACTGCTGGACATAGGCCTCTCCAAGACTGCGCCAACTTTTACGGTCCTCCGCTTCTCGCATCCGGCCACCACCGGCCACCTTCCTCAAGTCACCTAGCAGGGGGCGTAAAACACTAACTATATTTATTAATAATAATGAATTTGAACAAAGAAACATGCTTTGATAACTAGAGTAAATTGGTGGAAAACGGACAGGCGCTATCATTTTTGGTAAAACGATTTTTACACTGACGATTGATTCGGCGTCTGGCGACACCTGTCACCGAATTATTAACAAAAAAATAATAACTCCACAAAAGTATTCGTAATGTTACTTTACATATTACATAAAGTTCAGTTAAGTGAACGCGAGAAGTTCGCCCACGAAAATTTGTTTGTGCTACTTAGTAATATGAACCTTATTGGGTGGTGTTACGAATGATTTTCGAGGCCCGTGTGGCTGCATACGTAATGACGCTATACCGATGGCTGAATATTTAATGCAAATTGAAGGGGTGTTCCGAACAGGGCTGTCACTCTGGAGATTATTAAAAGGTGCCCTTTTTTGAATAAAATTGTGTTATGCCTTTTATTTATATCGAAGTCATATTAGTCACGTAGCAAAATTGAGAGTGACTTACTTATTTTTTAAAACTAGCGTAAAATATAATTGGTCTTTAATAAGTTTAATTTTTTATTAATTTTTATTTGCGTGCCAAATAAATGATTGAATTTGAATTTGAATTCATTAATCAACCAAGATTACAATCACTGATAAAACAGAAGTTGCTGAAGTAACAGCTGATCCTTTTCAGTGCGAAGAAGAAACAAATTAGATTTCTGAATATATCATACAAAACTAAATGTGTAGATTGGCGCGACTGCAACTTTTTTGTGTCACATTTCAGGGTTATGAAATTGAGTAGTATTAATGCTAGCATTACACAATTTGCGTAAACCAGTCGTCTTTTGATTCATTGCCAAACGTCACATCACTTACCTAATGTTGGAAAAAGTTTGACGTGAAAATGGAACGGATATTATGTATTGCTCTAGGTCACTCACTAGCCAATGACATCAAGTGTAGGTGCAAATAGAAAGTGAAAATTCTGTCTAACCTCATTACTGAGGGTCGTGATCATTATGTGGAATAAACACACACACAACGACTTTCTTGGCAATTTTTTATGGAGTGGTTTGCCATTGCCTTCTTCATTTCACACACTAGTTGGTTATCTTACGATTATTTTCTTCAGCGCAGCGATATTTATGAAAAAGACTGTACCTACTTATGTTTTTTATACAAACTCAGTGGTAGGTATGGAAGATTTCATGAATAGCAGGTGAAAAATCATATGAAATGAATTTGTTCACACCTGCTATTTTTTTCATATACTGCTACAAATCGCACTCTGCGAAATCATTGTCAATGAAATTTCACATGTGATTTCATAAGGAAAAAAATCATCATTTCATGAAATGAAAATGAATTAAAAGTTGCAATCATTTCCATGCCTACTCAGTGGTACAGGCGGGGATCGAACTCACGGATAAAAGTGTAGTTTCTCCACTCGGCTATCGCGACACCAAAGTATACTTCGTTATATTATTATTTTGGTAGAAACGTCCACAATTTTAAATGTACAAAAATTAGATTTAGAGTTTGATAATTATAATTTTTAATCTTATTTCACACCGAATTTTTAAACCAAATAACACCAGGTTATTTGGCTAAACGCTGATTTTTCAAAAGCCAAATAAGATAAGAAATAATGTATTCTTTAAATAAATAACAGAACACACGCCTGACTTAATAGGTCGCGGCCCAAAATAGATTAAATCTTTTTGAGTAGATTACATTTAAAATCAAAACTGTGACAGCCCTAACTCCTAAGCCCGCGATGCAACTGTTGCTAGTTACGGCACTATTTGACACTAATGTCACTCAATTCACGGTTAAATATTTAAGGTAAACTATGCACTAATGACGGTAGTTAGAAGTCATTTGTCTCGCGAATTAATTGAATTGACAGGTGGAACTAGATTTTTTTTCGGTACACTTCTCTCTCTTCTGTAAAGATAAGTTAGAGGCAGACGTAGAGAGAATTTATTATTTACGGTTATAAAAATTATGACTAACTTTTAAATCTGATTTTTTTGTCAATAGCATTCGAACAGACCTTGTGTCTTATTATGTAAGAGTTTTAGACTATCTTGGTTCATACCCATCATATCAAAAGCTTATGTTCATAAAAACTTGGTCTGAATTAACAACCCTACCTAAAAACCTATTTAAAAAAAAGTAAAGTTAGCCTATACAGATTCCACTGCTGGGCCTTACTTCAACTATGAGGAGATACGATCAGCTTCAGCTCAGTCTTTTTGGAACTCTGGTGCATCTTTCATCGTACCCTTTCAAAACACTTATTTACACACACACACACACACACACACACACACACACACACACACACACACACACACACACACACGTATACATATGTTTAATATAATATAAAATATCCAAAGCTTATTGTAAAATACCTATGTTGTTTACCTACTAAGTAAAATTAATAAATAATAAATAAGTAAAATTCTTTAAAATTTAAGACTAATATCAACGGATATTAGCCGGGACTAACTGCTTAACGTGCCTTCCGAAGCACAGAGATGCTTGTCATGGACGTCACTTAAATGGTCGGAATGGTCACCCATCCAATCTCGACCGCGCTGTGGGTTGCTTAAACTTTGGTATCACTGCTAAAGCGCTGCCACTCCTGCGCCACAAGCACCTCAACCTATTTAGGATATTATTATTTATTATTTCTAAAGGTGTTAGGCAATGGCCTCTAAGCTCAGGTGACCATTACCTTTTAAACACACAGGACATCAAATCAATCAATGGAAGTGTTGAGGTATTTCTGGAATCATCGGCCCGACCTAATGGTGATTGTAATGACATTGCCACTAATAGGTGTCTGACGTGTCAAACGTTGAAATGAAAGCTTCCATTTACACACGTGTCTGGTTGCCATGTCTAATACCAATTGCCTTGAAATGGGTTTTTCGATTTTCTTTGTTTGCATCTCTGAGGTCTGGTGTTTGGTCCTGGAGGGGTCAATATAGAAGTCTTCTTTGTTTTATCTCGGGTCTGAGTGATGTGGTACCACCGTTCTTTCTGATTTCTGCAACAATACTTTGTAGACATGGGTAGTTCCTGAATGAATGATACAATTGAACTACTTCACCTATCTAGTTCATATGTATCACTCACTCACTATAGTCCAAAGCAGTTCATTTAGTTCAGTAACTCAGTGATATGAGAGTTAAACGTACGGATATATTTGTTAATACTGCAAGAGCGAGACTGCAGTATTCTGCTACTGCACTGCAGTTTTCTATGTAAAATTTTCGGTATTAATTAATACGTTTTAATACGTAACGTACGTGCATAAATAACACTTTACATCTTTTATTAATGCGTGTAACAATAAGATAATTATTGTTTTTTAAGTGATAAGCATTCACTATGCAATCAAAATATATTATTGCACTTGAAAAAAAACGACCACCAGAGGCGGGAATCGAACCAGCGTTCCTCGCATACCGGGCGATTGCCTAACCTCTCGGCCACCCTGGCGTTGGCAGAGCCTGTCGAAATTTTCAAGTGCTTCTTAACGCTGTAATGCCGCGTTGCTTTCATCAATGTTATTGGGATTGTACCCTCAACACTCGAAAGAAATACTTTTGCAAGTATTTAACAATCGAAAGATGAAGCTTGCAAATAAGATAATTATTGTTTTTTAAGTGATAAGCATTCACTATGCAATCTAAATATATTATTGCACTTGAAAAAAAAAAAAACGACCACCAGAGGTGGGAATCGAACCCGCGTTCCTCGCATACCGGGCGATTGCCCGGTATGCGTGTAACAATATCTTCGAAATTAAGAAATTAATGAAAATGTTTTTAATTCGTAATTGTAGACTGCCTAAATATTAACTGAACTATATCACTCATTTCACTTCACATCACATTTAATACTTTGGCTACTTTGTGATCAAAGCAATGTAGGTTGTCTTGTTATCCAATATGAAATACAAAAATATACTATTTATAAAATTAGCCAAGCTTTTGAAATGAGAAACAATGTGATAAACCTCTTTTTATTTTTGGTAGATTGCTCAATTATTAATGGCTCACGTAACCTAACGTTCTGATAGCAGGGTGACTTTGATCAGCCATTTTTATAGAGTAGTTTTTATTATTTTCAAACAATTTTGTGCTCAATAATAACATTTACAGTGTTATAAAAAAAAAAATAGACCAGGTTTAAAATGGGTCTAAAAATATTAGCCGACAACAGAGGAATGAATGACACATTCGTGACATAACCTAATAGAGAAGCGCTTTTCTAATTGGCTAGCGAATAGCTTAGTCCTGTCTTAAACCCGGTACTACGTTTTTGGAATAACGGGGTTAGGGTCGAGTTTGAAAAACCGATGTGAACAATATCAAACAACGTGCTGCAAATTTGTTCCTAAAAAAAACATCGCGCTAGAAAAATTGTTACTACTTATATTAGAACAATCAAATCTATATAAAGCACGATAAAACAGCAGTATAAATATAACATTTTAAAAATACAATTCCATTTTTTTTAAACCAACAGTTTTCAGCTGGTCCTCAAAAAAGCCACTAATTGAATCCTTGTCTTGCTCTTTTCTTTTCATATAACATGCCGCTTCAAAGGCATTTATAATTACACAGAAACATTCCCGTAGATTATCAAATTAGTGGGGCATTCGGTACACATGTTATGATGACATTGGCGCGGCTTCCAGAGTTGGCACCGAACTGAGATTATATATAGACGGCACGGTGACTTTGTAAACACGATATGCTGCAGTTCTCATTTTGGTGTGTACAGTTAATTGCAAAAAAATATAACTTTTATCAGGTGAGCGTATTCTCCCCTCGTGGCTTTCCGTTCAATCAAACTTAACCCAAAAAGTAAGCTAGTTATTATTAGATATGCATTAGGTAAGCTTAAGGTACTTTTAAAGAAATAGCGATGCATCACGAACATACATTGTTGTTAAATTAATAATAATTTGAGGTAACTATTTTGCTATGCAATCAGTATTTTTGATTAAAATTGATTTTTTTTATGTAAAAGAGATGTGCGTTTAAAAATACTACCCTAATCTTTATAATATAAAAAGGAAAACTGACATAGTGACTGACTAATTCATTGACTGCATGACTGAAAAACATCTCAGACTACTGGGAAATTTTGCACCATGCTTTCTGTTATAGACTACGTGAACACTAAGAATTTTTTTTTAGAAATTCACCTCTTTTTTTAAAATAGGGTAAGTTTGTATAAAACTCCGTCAGTTTTAAAGCGAAACCGATAAAAAAAATATAATTTAGCCATTTGGTTAGTAGAATGACGTGTTTCAGGATCTTTGAAAATTCACCCTCTTAAGGGGGTGAAGAAGGGTCGAAGTTTGTACGCGAAATTAGGCTTTTGCTTTAATAACATAGAGAGAAGATGAAAAGAGAGTACACTCTGTTTTTATTATAACAGAGTGTACTCTCTTTTCATCTTCTCTCTATGTTATTAAATTTTCAACAGCTGACTGTACATCGAGCATGCAAAATATCTAAATAATTAAACTTTATTACTGCGGTTGCTGTTGAACGACAGGATATTTTCGGACCCGACTGTTTTGTAGTCAACCACAATTTATCAATGACTGTATATTATACAGCGTGTTATTTTTCTTAGTTTTCAAAAATATTTTACTATTTTCCGACCGTCTTGGTGTAGTCGTTCGCGCACCGGACTTCTAAACCACGCGGTTGCGGGTTCGAATGCCGCAAGGGGCAAATGTTTGTGTGATGAGCACGAACATTTGTAGATAGGTCGAGTAGGTGCAGTCGGCAGCACGTCAGGTTACCCATTTGAACTACGAAAACAGCTTTTATTACTTAGGAATAGAGGCAGTTTCAAGGACAAAATGAAGTTGTTTGACGTGCTTACTTAATTAATCGGTTTCACTTTTATCAAACCAGGTAACCAGTGGTTTGAATCTCGCATTTTCGTTATCTTTTAATCAAATCTATTTACCCCTGGTGCAAAAAGAGGGGTACCAAAAGTTTTTCGAATTTCGATCTCATTAAACCCATTAACAGCCAACGCAAAACTAATAACAATGCACTGAGACTCGAATTTAAAATGAAGACATCCGAGCTTAAATTCAAAACAAAAAGTCGTTTCTATGAAATACTATACTTTTATACAAATCAGTATTTTATAAAAATTCTAGCAATCGTAGGGTAGAAAACAGTTATTACCCTTTATTTAGCCTTGATATTGACATACATTTGTTAAGACATTTACATGTTTATTTTGTTGAGATACACTATTTGCAGATACTTCATTAGATTGTTAAACTAAAATATACGCTGGTAGAGCGCCTCTCTCGCCCACCATTTTCTTTTTTCCTTCTATGCCACCGAGCATGAAACTTTTATAGAGACGAAATGTCATTAATTTTATTTAAACAAAATTTCGTCAAAATCCGATGGCACTGAAATCCTCTATTTTGTCTCGAACACAATTTGTCAATTAGAAATCACTCATATTGAAAAATAAATGTACTGCTTAAAATATTGTTTATTGCTATCAAAACCACAATATTTCATAATGTCGATCAAAAAATATACGCATAGCTCGACACTTTTTATATTAGTACCAATCACTAATAAGTTTCGGAGAAAAATCGCCCTTACTTCGCCTCTGTAGGCAGGCCTGTGTATCTTCCCGCGTAGGTAGCAAAAATTTACCTACATGCGGCAACCCCTTAGTAAGGGGCTAAACAAGTGTCGCTAGCCGGCAGCGACACGCTCCCGCGTTTTATTCACCGGCGGTGCGCGACACTAGGTTGCTGGTTGGACGAGCGTGAATAATGTTCTAGAATGATGCGCTAGATGGCGTAAGTAGCTTCTTGTGGCAGTCAACCCTATCGCGTTGCGTGATAGTACGTCACTAAATAGGTTTAGTGTATTATGAATCATATTCCAGAGTTATAAGAATGAGATTATCTTGCAATGTATTTCTGTAAGTGTCTACACGAAAATATGCTTGAGTCAGAGGCGAATTGATTTACACCATATCGTCGACAACATTAAGTAGATATTTCTATGAATTTCATTGCAAAGTCATACTTCTGTACGGAGTACTAGTACTTATTATGTGCTATAGGTTACGTGCTAGGTGTCTGTAGCAAACGTCGTTACGTCAATATCTATCAAGAATACAACTACATACCTTTAGTTCGATAATATAAAGAAACGAAACACCAATTTGAAGCAACGCCGTAGCCGGCAACATTTTTTTCCAAAATTATGTTGCTCATACCTTATTCATGAGGTCTCCGCTTGGGGGCGCCACTGTCTTCACAGGATCTGGTCCCCAATTACCTCCCTTTATGTTGATTGCGTTTAAGAATCAATATCCGATACAAAATGCTTTTTTAGTTTCCCCCGAACAGGAAAAACGGAACAATTTCACCAGTTACCCGGGGAATGGGAGATTTTCCCACCTTTCTCGGGAATAATAGGGTATGCATGTGGGGAAATATAATGTAACAAATTTGAGACGAAGGCTTAATGCAAAGCAATCGGGTAAAAGCTGGCTTTTTGTCGGCAAATGGGTTTTATTGTCAAGAGATTGACACCGTATGACACGTCTTGCTTTGTCATTGTCCGTTGTAGTAAAAGCATTAGTAGAATGGACTTACAATAAATGCAATTCTAGAAGGTACCGTAAGAGTCATATTCTTAATAACTAAACATTATTGGAGCCAATTTCTTAATTCCCCCCTTCAGAAGTTAAAATAACGCGAAAAGATAGGTTTACGCACTTTTTCGTGTTATATCCACTATCCTATTATAAATTAATGGAACCGCTGCTGAGTGGTTAAGCAAAAAATACATATTGTGTTATTTAAAAGTTAGACTACATTTCTACATTTTTCGTGTTGCTTTTATGTACTTTGCTCTGAACTGAACGACTCCGACTGTATTTTTATTATAAAAACGTAGATCCTGTTCAATATGCAACTTCACAAAATCTAATTATTACCTTTATTTGTTACAGGTACGAATTCGACATTTTTCGGTAACGAAATGGAATATAATAATTTAGCACCGGATATTACCGCGCCGCGCCGCTCCTATCAACGTGTCTCATATTTGACTTAATAGCGAGAAATCTTTTCGTAAAGAATTGTTTGGCTGTTGCCCGACTTTTCAATATTTAGGAGTAGGTCGTATTATTTAAGTTTTAAATGCTTTTGGTATAGTATTGTGATTGGCCTTGTGATTATTATTCAAAACATTTTGGTATAAATATATTTTTAAACATAGATAGATATTTATTCTTTAAAGAAAAACACATTACAGACAAACATACAATTTAGAACATACCTAGAGCTCAGTACGAGTATAGGCGGTCTTACAACACAAAGTACATTTTAAGAAAAGGGTACGTAAACACTTATTTACATCAAAAATAGTAAAAAAACTAGCAGTTCCCCGCGACTTCGCCCGCGCCAAAAGTCGGATTTTCCATACAAATTTTCATCCCCCATTTCACCCCCCTGATGATTTTATATCGCGACAAAAAGCCTATGTCTTTCCCAGTGTCTCAAACTATCTCTGTGCCAAATTTTATTTGATTCGGTCCAGTAGTTTAGGAGCCTATTCGATGCAAATAAACAAACAAACAAACAAACAAACAAATCTTTCCTCTTTATAATATTAGTATCCAGTAACAAGTAGTAGTACCCAAAGACCTTCAAACTCAGAGTGAACAGGCTTCTTCTGGGTGAGCTCGCTCCATCATCGACTCTGTCTGTGCCACGTCTGGCTTAGTCTAGAGTCAAGAGCAAACCCATTTCAAATTAAAAAAAAAAGTATAGATAAAGATATAATTAACAACGATTTAAGAAATGCATGATTTATTGGATATTGAGGTACCTCGTTTTTAATCTAGGATGCATCATCAGGTATGTTTGGAGACTTTTCAATGACACGTGATCAGTTGACATTTAATAATTTACTTTACTAAAACTTCTTAATCACAGTATTGTACAACTAGCGGGTTTATTGTATTCTTTTAGAATACTTAAGCCTTAACAATGTCTTAAGCCTTATCTTTTCCAGAGTTGTACAATTTAGGCAATTTTATTGCCATTGGGTAGAAGACAGTATAAAAATTAAAACTGGCACTATGATGAGAGATTCCAATTTAATTAAAAATGGGCTATAATTAAAGCGAAGCAGCCTATTCTAAACTATACACCAGTCGGACCAGCTGATCCTGCCGGACCGGTCGAACTGTGTCCCCACTGACAGCTGAGATTTACGTTCTTTCTAATGGCCCAGCGCTGGGCGGCAGCCGAACAGAGTCCCATAAATCTACCGACCTACAATGTCGCAATCGACGTCTCGTACGCCTATTTTTCGATTCTTAGGGCTGCCAGTCGATTGGAAATGGAATTCTGACGACGGAATAAAAACGCAAGTGACAAATTTGTGGTAGTAGATGTCACATTCAGTGAGGTTAAACGTCAAATAATATTATTAAATAGTTACTAATTTGTCTCAAGACGAGTCTTAGATAGGCTATTTGACATTCTTTTGCAATAATAGTGACATGAACTCAACTTTGGCGGGTCATTTAGTCGCTACAAGGAACTTAATTACCTACTCAAATAAAAATTGTTGTGAATTTGTTATGTTTAGAAAAGGTTTAAAAAAGGTTTTTACAACGACAATGAAGTCTAAAGATGACGAGGCCTGAACTTGTTTATTTTAGGGCCTAATTTTTATTTCAAATAACTCGCCGAATTACACAGCGACCTATTAAAATGACATTTAATAAGGAATATTGCAGTTGATATAACGACACTTTAAATCAGTCGCGCTGAATTTATTTGACGAATTTTTTTATCATACTTTTGAAACATCTGCTCTTACACATAAATGTTGCCGGTTTTAATAAATATTTTTATAAACTAAGCAGTACCTACCTACTGACTGTAAACAAACTAAGTAAAAAAGTAAGTAGTATGTTATGTCTTCTTCCTCGTACACGACCCATAACAGCCATAAGGGTGTAACAGTAACATTTTCACATTACATTAGTTGGGCGCGCGAAATCCGAATAGAACAGCTGACTTATCAATTTGTGCATATTCCCTTCCACATTTAAGGCATTATTATCGCAAATATTCGCTCTAATGGCGCGTGGCAACCCTACTGGTATCTAAAATGTATCTCTCCGCGCCATTTGACGATTCGCCCGCCGCTGCCTTTTCTCGATTTATGTCGCTCTGATGTCTACGACGAATTTCTATGTATTTTGCATAAGCCATGTGGGGCACTTTTTGGCATTTTTAAGAGAGTTTATAGCAGGTTTTTGGGCACTTTTAGGAGGTAATTTTCTTTGATGCCAGTACCTTTTTAGGCCTTACTTGTTTTATTTGAAGCTTTCTAGAACCTTCCTATCCATTGCAGACTAGACTTTTACTGCGTAGATCCTAGAAACAATTGCATATAACTTTGCCTTTTGTAACAGACGTACCTTTATTTTATTCTAGCTTAAGGGATAATGTTAATGGAGAGGCAAATAAACCGGTTTTATGCCAGGATCGAACCCGTAAGCGATTCCATAGTTAAACAAGATGCGGTAAGGCAATTCCGGCTGAATACCTAGCTTGGTCAAATGACCTGCCAGGGAAATCATAAGCTTTTTACCCGATTGCGTCTGAAGGGGATAATATTAAATAAATTAAATAAATTGTTTCAACAAACACACCAATTACTTAGCCCCAAACTAAGCGTGAGCTTGTGCTATGGTGACTAGGATAACGGATATAAATACTTAAATACATATAAATATCCATGACTTAGGCACAAATGCTCGTGCTCATCACACAAACATTTGCCCCTTGCGGGATTCGAAACCGCAACCGCCTGGTTTAGAAGTCCGGTGCGCGAACGACTACATTAAACTATTTTTTAAATTCTGAATTAGAGGCAGCTGCAACCTGCTTAGAGGGTTTGAAAATTGATGTAAAGTAGTTTTGGCATTTGATTGTTTAAGTCCTTAGAACATTTGAAGATTCTGACCAGAACCTCCCTAAGATCATCGCCATCATGATAATAAGCAACAGAACGTCTACCACTAAACATTGATTCCTAAATAAACCATTGATTTGTAAATTAGCCAGCCTGCCTCCATCCCGCGGTCCATACAGGATCGTCCGCCCATTTATGACAAAACTGACTCACCCACTATTGTTCTAATCAGCAGTTCCTCATTAGCGATATGGTAGGTAGGGTCATATTTGTAAATTAGCGAAGTCTTACGACTTATTACAAAAAAATTAGACCAGGTTTAAACTAGGTCTAAATATTACCCGACAACAGAGGAATGAATGACACATTCGTGTCATAACCGTTTAGAGAAACGCTTTTCTAATTGGCTAGCTAATAGCTTAGTCCTGACTTTAACCCGGTGCTAAGTTTTTGTAATAACGGGGACACAGTTTGTAATCGTTTGCATCGAAAGAAAAACCTCTCATTTATGTTTTTAATATCAGTTATTCTGCATCTAGTTAGTCTAGTGGTCAGTACGCTGGGTACTACCCACGAGGTCCGGGGTTCGAAACTCGGGTCGGGCCGAAAGTGGTGGTGTTAACACCCCCGTGCCTCGGAAAGTACATGGAGCCATTAGTCCTGCGCCTGATCCACCGAGCACATAACCTATAGTGGCGAAATGCCATTAATTTTGTTTCAGAAAAATTCCGTCAAAACCCCTTGGAAATTGATGCCTCTGTTTTTTCTTTGACCCATTTTGTTAAAGAAATTTAGTTATTTCTTTACATATTTTAAGATAAAATAAAAAATAAAAATATGTTTATTGCAGTAATCTTTTTTACAACATATTGTTGAGACTTCCCTTTCAGTAATCTTATGATACTTGTGTTGGGAATGTCCCGCTCATCCCTTGTGGATTACAAAAGATTACAGAATTCGATGGACAACAATACAGATTTTTACATACTATGTATTTATAATCTAACGAGAGTAAACTATATTTATATTAGTTGGGTTGTTATACGCCAACACCAATATTTTTCGGATCAAAGGACGAGCCCCGGCACACCCGCTCCCTAGGCAGACTGGTGCGAAAAACGCCCGGAAGCCAGAATATAAAGATAAAGGTGCTGTTTAAAAGATTGTTATATACGATCACACCCGAAATATCTTATATTTCATAATATCAATTTGAAAATATATGCTTAAATTGACACTTTTCGTATCAGTGCCAAGCACTGATAAGTTTCGGAGAAAAATCGCGCTTTCTTCGCCTCTACAGGTTATGTGCTCGATGGCCTGATCTCTCTACGGTCATGTCGGACTGCCGTCTCACCGAATTATGAGAGTGAAAGAAAAGAGAGAGTCTAAATTCACTGTCTGTCATCCACTGTAGTCAGTCATTCAGTCATTCATCCACTGTAGTCTAAATTCGGCTAGGAGGACATTATATCCATTATTATTCTTAGAGTGTTCCTACTGTTACTATCTCTACTTTGTACAGACGAACCGCCCAGTCATTAAAACGACTATAAATCCAGCACCCAGCGCATCTGTGGGTTTTAGATTGTATTCCGCTTAGTACAGTCGAACCTGGAGCTTTGGCTAATAGTTCCTTTATGTATATAGTCATAAAGGTCAAGTCCATCCGTTCTGATACAGGTACTCAAAATAGAATGGCTGTATGTAGTTTATAGGCAGCGCTAGCTATTGTTGCAGACTTTTTGTTGGAGGTTAGATATTCAATTGTCTAAATTAATTGAATGAATCGTTTGTTACACGCAGTTTTATGTACATACTTATTAGGAATGAAAGCCTCGAGCGATAACGGTATTTTATTTTTATTGCAGTTGAGATGACAACACTTTAAATCAGTTGCACTGAAGTATATTTGACGACCGCCTTGGTGCAGTCCGCGCTCCGGACTACAAAACCAAAGGTTGCGGGTTCAAATCCCGCAAAGGGGAAATATTTATGTGATTAGCACGAACATTTACACGTACCTAAGTCATGGACGTATAAATAAACGTATATAGGTACGTCTATCGGTTATCCTAGTCCCTATAACACTAGCTCACACTTAGTTTGGGGCTAGGTTTTTGGTGTGTTGTATCAACATGTAGATGCCAAATATTAATTAATTAGCTATTTTTTTAAACTAGTTCAACAATATTTAAACTGCCTGACCTTTTTAAAACCTTAAATGTAACCCGAGTTTTGCTCATTCCTCTGTTTTTGATATACATATCCTAGTATCGTCAGTCAGGTACTACCCCTTGACCTTGAGACCGCATTTATTTCATGCACCATTAAAGCTGTTTTCATAGCTCACACGGGTAACTTGACGTGCCGTAGACTACAAAACGGACTGAAAAGTATTCTTATATCTCACAATCCTGTGAAAGATCTAAACAAAAGGCAAAGTCGTGTCCTCTGCGGTCAGTAGCGCCGTAAAGCGCAAACAGCGCTTTAGAGCTATCAAGTTTTGTATCGTGAAAAACCTGCAGCGCTATGTTGGAAACGCTCGAATGATCGGCGAGTTTGAGTCTAATTTTCTTTAGATAATTTTTTTTATGCACTTACATGATGATAGCAATTAGCAAACAAAGACGACCTCTAGTCATCATCACATAAATTGTCTTCTCTATGCCGACGATCTTAAACTTTGCTCTGCCGTCAATGACGTTAATGATTGTCAAATGCTCCATGACGATTTGGTGACGATTTTGAATTGGTGTGATCACAATGGAATGCACCTGAACAAAAGTAAATGTTTCATTATTTCTTTTTCTAATAAAAAATGTAAACTTTATTTTGAATACAAACTTCATGACCACATACTTGAGCGGAGGACAGTGGCTAAGGACCTTGGTATATTTTTTGACGATCAATTGACATTCCGCCAGCACTATGAGTACATTGTTGGGCGTGGTAATCAGTTGCTTGGTTTTATCCTAAGGTCCACCCGTCATTTCAGGAAGCCTGGTAGTATCTTGACTTTGTATTACGGATTGGTGAGAAGCATTCTGGAGTATGGTTGTCCTGTTTGGTCTCCTTACTACAAAACTCACTCTGAAAACATTGAACGGGTTCAGGCATGGTGCTTGAGAATTGTTTCATTTCGCTGTGGGCTCGGTCGAGCTATCAGCGGTTACAATGCACGTTTGACAAGGTTTGGGGTGGCTTCATTACACGTCCGTCGAATGAAGTATGACATCATATTTTTGCACAAAATCATACACTTGCTCATTGACAGCCCCTATTTAGTGGCTCAGTTATCTTTTAACACCCTGCATAGATGCCGTCGATCTAAATTGTTTGCTCTTGCGGTCTACAGGAATAATACCTCGTTTTATAATCCTCTTGTACGGATGCGTCGAATTTATGATGAGCTGGTTGTGTCCCATCCGGACCTAGACATTTTTCAGTCGAATTCGCACTCGTTTCGCAAGAGCATTGACTGTGCTCTCGATATCTGCCCGCAGAATTGTTCAATTGATTTTGCATCTGTTAATTAGTTGGTATTATTATGTCAAAATTTACTAATTGTTGTTTAATATTGTTTCGATCGTAAATAATTTCTGTAATGTTATGTAATTTTATGTACAATATTTATAGGTTATAGTCTAGTTCCATAAGTATAATTTCCTTGTTTTGTAAGTCAGCGGCTGTAACCTGTTTGTGTACTGATGAAAAAAAAAATTGTTCTGATCCCAAATTAAGATGCTGAAGCACTTGTGTTACGGAAATTAGAAACAAAGGTGGTACACAACACAACACCCAGACATAACATATCGTTTTCTATACTGACCCGACCGGAGATCGAACCCGGGAGCTCGGAGATGGCATTTCCATGAAATCCGGCGTGCAAGCCATAGTCGGAGGTGACATTGTCGCCTGTTCGCTTATTATTTTACCAGCCGGAGACTATTGCCGCGACTTTGTCCGCGCAAATGTTGAATTACCCGTACAAACTACCACACAATTAGAGATACATCCATAACTTAGGTACAAATGCTCGTGCTCATCACACAAACATTTGCCCCTTGCGGGATTCGAACCCGCAACCGCCTGGTTTAGAAGTCCGGTGCGCGAACGACTACACCAAGACGGTCGTGTTGAATCTTCGAAAATCCTGAAACCGGGTGAAAGGACGCGGGTGCGAGTCCCACAGTATAACTCAGTCGATCGATTTTTGTGAATTTAATATTATAAAAACATGCAAACTTATTGCTTTAATTATAAAAATAATTACAAGTTAAGCTTATAATTTCATCTTAACTGACGTTCAAATATTTGTAAAAATATTTCCATCGGATACATGTGGGTATATTCCCCAAGTATTGATGAAATCGAACGCCGGCTCACTGGCGTAGCAAGCACTTATAAAAATTCGTCGACTGACTGACGTCCCCCGTGGCTCAGCGCCGTAGCTATCACCCAACTATCGAGCGTGTCCAAGATAGCTCGATCTGATCGGGCGCGGTTAGATTTATCGTCGGCGTTTCGACGCAGCCGCGCCGGCTCCCGAGACATGTGTCCGGCTGATATCCGGTTTATTTGTCGTGCGATGGACTCTGATCGCTTTGGCTGTGTCTGGCTGAGTGGCTAGTAACGACCTTTAAAGAGAAGTCTGTCAATTGTTTTTGAAATTCTCGGTTTAAAAAAAACAACTGTCTGGTAGGCTGGAGGTGGTACCATGTTACGTTAACTATAAGCAAACATAAAATCCGTTATTAAAAAAACTTAGTACCGGGTTTAAGCCAGGACTAAGCTATTAGCTAGCCAATTAGAAAAGCGTTTCTTTTTTAGGTTATGTCACGAATGTGTCATTCTTTCCTCTGTTGTCGGCTAATATTTAGACCTATTTTAAACCTGGTATATATTTTTTTGTAATAACACCGGAAAAGTTTATCATACACCAAACTAAAAACAACGGTTAAAGCAATGACAGTGTATTTATTTAAAAAGAGGTAGATCTGTCACCTCGTACTGCGCGGCGATTCGAATTTGATGCTCCGAGCACACGTTCTTTTGACGTGTCAAATGTCATATTTTCATGCAAAATTGAGCAAATTACACAATTTGAGGCAATCAATTTCCGTGCGCTAATAACCCATCTACCTCTCTTTAAATGCACTATCAGTGGGTTAAAGGACAGTTACGGTTAAGTAAGGTTTGCCTGTTACTAAAATTGTTTGTAATATTCTGGATTGCTAACAATGACTGACAATGTTTTCAAATTCGCAGTATCCGTTAGCTCTGTTTGCGTAATTAGAAACGTAAATTAATATGAGTGAGTAGGTAGTTAAATTTAAAAAAAAAACAAGTAACACCTTAGAACAGAGTTCACCAATTTTTGAACAGCCGGCAAACCTCGATTGACGGTTAACTTTACGGAATTTTCATACAAATAGGTATGTCAAATAATAATGCTAAATAGGCTGTTTAAAAATTAAATGTGTTGGTGAACTCCCGGCTTAGTTTACCTGTGACCACGGACGCTATAAAGTGTTCGAAACGTCAGGTTTTAAATAAACTGTAAATAAATCGCGAAGTAATCTGTAATTTGTGTTTTAATGTAACGACCAAGTAAGTAACAAGTTTTATCTAATATTTAATTAAAATCTTTAATATCTACATCTGTGTACAATATTTTTCAGAATTAATTTTAATTTCGCTCACAAAAACCCGACTCGAACCCATGAACTTTTCTATCGGATCCCATCGGATGACACAATCGACCAATTTTTGTGAGCGAAATTTAATTTCGTAAAAACTTGCAAACAAATTGCTTAAGTTATAAAAACAAATTATAATTTTTCAGTACAATTTGATTGTATCCCTTTCCATAAACCGTAATATCTTCCTTGCTGAATTTCGACTACGGCGGCCTATCTCAACAGAGATTTCCTTTCACACTTCCTTTCTTTTCGCACTTTCTGTTCCTTCACTCACATAATTAGGTGAAACGGCAGTCCGACATGACCGTAGAGAGATCAGGCGCAGGACCAACGGCATAACGTGCTTTCCGAGACACGGGGGTGTTAACACCACCAACTTCCTGACCCCGGAGCTGTGTCTGAGTAATTTCAAGACAGAAAAACCCAAACATTTTCGGCCCGACCCGGGATTCGAACCCGGGACCTTGTGGATACCCAGCGTGCTGACCACTAGACCAACGAGGACCAAGTAGCGTAATACCTAATACCATGCGAAGAACACACATTATTCGTATTACATCGGACATTATGACTTAGGTCAGACTAATAAAGCGATCGAAAGTGACCCCGACCTTATCGGACCGACCGTCACTAGGTTCAATTTGATGATTATGAACACTGAAGTCATATTTAAAGATTATATCGGATGTAATAATTGCTGTAAGCTTTTAGTGCGATGTAAGATTATGAAGGTGATAGTTTTTTAAATAAAGATTGATTCATGTTTGCGTAGGAACAGAAAACATAATTAATAGTATGTTCAGTCAGCGTCACACCCTGATATCAATTTAATTAATGTTGATCACGCAGATTGCTTTCTTTATTGGTGTCTATTTTCTCTCTATTTATCCTTACCATAGAAATATAAAGTTAATTATAATAAATATGAATATTTATTTATTTATTTTAGGAAGATTTACAGTTTCAATTATTCACTAAGCAACAACAGTACCGGGACAAGGACCTTGACATCGTCCCCAGAAGGCTGGCTGCATTTCCTCGTTGACCTTCGCCGACACTGTTCTGATGCGAACAGCTAGGAACTGGAACTCGCTGCCTGCTAATACCTTCCCTTAAGATTACGACCTGGGTATCTTTAAGGCTTGAGTGAATAGGTTTTTACTAGGCAGATATGAACCACCCAAGCCCGTGTCTACACCTCGCACCAATCATGTGTGATTAGTGCGACTGATGTCAAATACCTGCTGAGAAAAGAATTAAAAAAATACATACTGTACTTCAATATTTCAGATTCTCCCACTGCGCATGTTTGTTCCAACATCAATAAAACATAAAATCTGAATTCGGATGGATATTAAAATGTACCTGGTTACCGTATCGTATTGAGTTCAGGCAACAAAATTACATTTGCGATTTATGCGGACCGCTTACCAGCGTCAATGTGACGAAAAACAGACTTTAGTGGTGCACCTGTCGATATTTCTGGAACTAAGTGTTTGGAATATAATTTATAACAAACAAGCGGGTTACTGCGCGGTGCAAATGCAAACATAACGTTCTCTATATTTACCGAATTTCATCCAAATCGGTTCAGAAGTGTAAGCGTGAAGATAATAGTTATGAAAACTAAAGTTTATCTTTCATCCTGGTAAATAAAATAAAAAGCATCAAAGTGTTATTTTTTTAATGTAAAGCCAAAGAACTGTGAAATTCAATACTCCTAGTATTGGCCACGGCACAGAACACTAGTACTTCGTACAGAAGTATGACTTAGCAATTGTATTCAAAGAAATGTCTACTCAATGTCGTCAACAATATGGCGTAATTTAGTTCGCCTCAGAGTCAAGCACATTTTCGTGTAGACACCTACAAAAATCCATTGCAAGATAATTTCATACTTATTGCTCTGGAATATGATACATAATACACTAAACCTATTCAGTGACGTAATATCACGCGACGCGATAGGGTTGACTGCTACGAGAAGCTTCTAACGCCATCTAGCGCCTCTTTCTAGTACTTTATTCATTCTCGTCTAGCCAGCAACGTAGCCGCGCGGCCGCCGGTGAATAAAACGCGCGAGCGTGGCTCTGGCCGGTAGCGACACGCAACTTGTTTTAGCACCTACGTAGGTGCGCCGCGCGTAGGTACGTTTTTGCTACCTCCGCGGGGAGATACATAGGCCTGGCCACGGACCAATTAAGACACTAGGGGCCTCCGACCAATTAAGACACTAGGGGCCACCGACCAATTAAGACATTACCTAATGTCACTCACATAGAGTTTAATATCTAACATGACATTTTTATATGCACCCGGGCTTACCAGTCCGGTTTTTTATTCTCCACTAAAACAAAAAGACAACTAGCAGAACCTACAAAAATACTTTTACCTCGTCATCTCGGACCTAGTACTCGTACCAGTTCAGTACCAGTTCCATTCACCGCGCATCACTATCGGAGTCGTAAATACAGTATCTTATTATGCAGCTCGTATTTCCTAGATTTATTCATAGTGGCTGTCTGATCGGATTGACACATTTCTGCGGCCTTCCCTTTAATATTTATGAACTGTTTGCCAGACGGTACCTACAAGAAACTGAAAAGTATAGGACGTAAATAGGTAGATTTAATACCGGTATATTTTAATATCGATAAACGATGTAACGGTCGTTTCAGTTCAGTTCAGTGACACAGAAAAATATTTTGGTATTACATACAACAATGCTTATATTGTTTTTTTTTCGTAACTCGAATAATTATGTAGGTATTCTGAAACGCACAGGTTAATAAAGTAAGAAAAAACTGGATGCAAGTGGCGTATCGTAAAAGAAATGAACTATTATTTCAGACTTAAATTTTTTTCACAGACCAAAATTATCGTATTTAATTAAAAAAAATTGGCGTTATAGTCTAGGGAGTGAATAACTTAGAATTGGTGTGATAGATACTTTTTAGACGGTGGGACTCGAACCCACGACGACCCTCTGCTTACGCTTGGAATTCTCTCCCAACTAAGCTACTGAGGACGTTAATAAATAAATAAATTGTTTCAACAAACACACCAATTACCTAGCCCCAAACTAAGCGTGAGCTTGTGCTATGGTGACTAGGATAACGGATAGAAATACTTAAATACATATAAACATCATGACTTAGGTACAAATGCTCGTGCTCATCACACACACATTTGCCCCTTTCGGGATTCGAACCCGCAACCGCCTGGTTCAGAAGTCCGATGCGCGAACGACTAAACCAAGACGGTCGTCTAATTAATTAATTATTACTTGACGAGTTTTTGATAGTTACCGAAAATGAAGGATTAAAAATACATGTTTAGTTAATTTAGTTTTATTTGACTGACTTAGCTACTGAATAATGAAATTGCTTGTAATAGCAGGCCTGTGTATCTACCCACGTAAGTAGCAAAAACGTACCTACGCGCAGCGCCCCTACTTAGGGGCTAAAACAAGTTGCGTGTCGCTACCGGTCAGTGACACGCTCGCGCGTTTTATTCACCGGATATTTGTAGGTGTCTACACGAAAATGTGCTTGACTCTGGGGCGAACTAAATTACGCCATATTGTTGACGACATTGAGTAGACATTTCTTTGAATACAATTGCTAAGTCATACTTCTGTACGAAGTACTAGTATTCTGTGGTAATAGGAACATTAAAAACAAGTCGTATATCATAAAATGATCACTTTATCACATTTTTATCATATTTTGCCATGTTTAAATCTAGCGTTTTTCGATTGTATTGTAGCAGACATTTTGAACTTTATATTGTACCCTCTTCCTCTGTACTTGTTTCTAATTGTATTTTGCCAATCAATAATTTTCCTAACTCTCCGCTGAATTTTGTCAACGCGATCATTGTATATTGTAGACTGTTCTTCTGGTTCCAATTCAATTTCGATTTTATTATCTTTTGCTTCATACCCTTTTCCTCTGTACTTGTTTTTAATTGTATTCTGCCAATCAATATTTTTTTTTCGCTGAATTTTATTACTGCGATCATTGTACATTGTAGACTGTTCTTCCGGTTCATATTCAATTTGGATTTCTCTATCGTTTGCTTCATAATTAATATCAAATTCCTTTATAACCTTTATATTTCCCATATCCAATTTATGGCATTTCACCGTACATTCCCGTATTGCATTTGAACGTTTTCGTTTTATAATCGTTTCTTCGGGTGACGGTGGTTCTTCCTTTACTCGTATAAATTCTGTCTGAGTTCCAACGTCACATTCTGTTTGTGTTCCAACTGTGACGTATTCATCATTGTTCGTCAATTCAATCACTTTACGGTTACCTGTGGGTTTTGCTTGTGAGGTTGTAGTTGAGGTCGACGTGGACGGTTCGGTATAGCATTCTTCTTTTAACACCTTATCAGCGCATTTCGTCACCACTGTGACTGTACGAGTTGGGCTTTCTTTTTTATTGGTGGTTAAATGTTTAGACGGAAGAGCATTTTTGTTGAGGTGTCTAACTACTTTAATGGAAAAATCTTCAAAATGTGCGGAGCAAACTAAATAGCTGTTCCTCTTCAAATCTCCTTTTTGTAATAGGTCTTCCCTGTCGACTAGTGTCAACCATTTCCGGCGTCTGGAAAAAGAAAAAACTTGCAGTAAGCACATTTAGAAATATGTCAAAAAGTCAAAAATCCTTTATTCAATTCAGGACACTAAATGTCGCTTATTGTCAATATATTTATGTTTCAGCTTTTGGTAACAACATAAAAACATATTAGGGCGAACAAAAATGTACTTAGATTTAATTTACTAGAAATGTCAAAGGCTACAATTTTGTAAAAATAATTCTAATGTAGGTAATTAAGTTCACCAACACGTCTTGTTTAATTTTTAATCAGCCGGTTTATTATTATTTGATATATTTTGTAGGGGAATTTCAAATTAACCGTCAATCAATGTTTACCAGCTGTTTAAACATTGGTGAAAATATTGGAAGGGTCCTTTATCAGCTAGGCAATTTTTCAGCGTTCAAGAGTGCAAGCGACATCTATGTTACTACGACGCACAGTTTTCGCCAATCACGATAACATTCGCTGTGACGGCTTAAGCACAGATTTATAATTGTGCGTTAGGTATGCTTTGACGCTGCAACCCGCAAACTCGCACACAAACAACGCGCCTTCGAGCAGCTGTTTGTACACACGGGCGCACGTCAGACAACCCACTTTGACCTTGAGAGCTCCTCTATTCCCTACGTCATAAAAGCGGTTTCGTTTCGGTAACCTGACGAGACTGTACAGTAGCCAGCATTCATTGCAAAATCGCCTCTATTACAACTTCATAAGAAGCAGTGTAGTTTGATGCTGACGTCGGTAATACTATCTCCATCCTTACCTTTCGGGTTCAGTTGGGAGCGAGAAAAACGTGAGGTCCCCATCCCTGTTGCTGTTCATGCAGCCGAACGCGATGCAATATGCTTTTGCCTTCATTTCCAACGATGCGTGCGACGCAAGTAAGAACTACGTGTGACTCGGCCGGCGCGGGGCAGCCCACTGATATGCCCGACAAGGCGGGTCGATCGACGCGTCGGGCCGCGCCGACGAGTCGAGCCCGCGTACTTGTAGCCAACTTCGTGTCTAATACGGTGTTGAGTTTACGTTCATGATGATAGATAAGGTACAATCGAACAATATTACTGAAGTAGGTATAAGTTGATACTGTAGGCCTAAAACAAAACTGGATTTGATCCTAATTAAGGCATGGAATATAAATAATAGTGGTTCATAGTTTACGTGGACTCGTACTCGGCCCAAATTTCAATAATAATATCTATTTTGTACACTTTACTATGCAGGTAATTATCAACTTATTTACTTACATTTTCTTTAACTTTCTTATTATGTAGGTCAGCTAAGAGATAAGTTTAATGGAAGCTTAAGGCAGATATATGTTTTAACGTCAACGTCCCTGCATAAACACAACAACACGAAGACGTTAACATTCCTAAGCGGTTTTACTGGTAGAGAATGCCTTCTTTTTTGTTGCAGTCACGTTCAAATATTTTAATAAGACGGATATGTATAGTTTGTTTATTCGCAAGTGCCCACACACGTTTCGTTTAGCATTTAGCAGAACAACCGTGTCTTCTAACAATATTAACACTGTAGTAATCCGCGCTCCGTTGACTCGCAACGCGCAATACGAATAATTAGTTGCAGAGCCCCTACTCTGGTCCTTGTGGCGCAGTGGCGGCAGCGCTCAAAGCCAAAAATAATTTATTCAATTTAGGAGAGAAAACGCCACTGATGAACGTCAAAAATGTTAAAATCAGTAATATTGGCCCTTAGGGGGCCCGAACATGTCTCCTTAACTTTTGGGCCCTACTAGTGCTTCGAGACAAGACACAGACAATCAGGAAAGTGCTGAAAAGAAGCACCGAAACAAACTCAGTCACCACTAGCTGCCATAAAAAGTGAAAAAAGTTACAATAAAAAGGTAGGTACATCAGTTTGGTTGGATTGTCCATACATTCTCGTCATCAAGATAGTATTGAATTTTATAATACCCTTTAGACATGAGGGTAGTTTTAACATGCAACTTAAACCAATTAATAGGTAGTTTGACAACATTGTGTGGTATATTGTTAAAAAAATTAATACAATTTCCCAAAAATGAATTAATTGTTTTGGCCAATCTAAAGTCTGGAACGACAAGTTTGTTTTTGTTTCTTGTATTATAAGAATGAATATTACTTTTTTTCGTGAAAAGATCTAAATATTTGCGTACGTACATGATATTATCATAAATGTATTGAGAGGCCACAGTAAGTATGTTAATTTCTTTAAAGAGTTCTCTCAGGGATTCGAGCGGACTCAGTTTGTAAATGGCACGAATGGCTCTTTTCTATAAGATAAAGATGGTATTGATGTCCGCAGCAGAACCCTACAAGAGAATACCATAAGACATAATACTGTGAAAGTAACTAAAATAAACAAGCCTTGCCATTTCAACGTCAGTAAGATGTCTTATTTTTCTTACCGCAAAGGCAGCTGAAGCAAGTCTCCTAGCTAGAGTGTCAACATGTGGTCCCCATTGCAACCTCGAATCCAATGTAATGCCTAGAAACACAGTGGAGTTAGAAAGATCTAGTTTCTCACCATTTAGTAAAATTTCTGTGTTAACTTGCTTCACGTTGGGCATGGTGAATTTAACGCTTTGGTAGTGATATCAAAATTAAGCACCCCACGGCGCGGTCGTGATTGGATGGGTGACCATTCCGACCATTTCAGTGACTGACAGTGGCTAATATCTGCTGACATAAGTCGGTAAGCCGAGTCAGAGGCCCTGGGGCGGCTTGATAACATCTGACAGTAAGGTCACTTGCCTTACAAACACCCCTCCACCAATCCGCACTGAGCCCGCGTGGTTGGAGTATGGCTCGTACCTCCTCATAATTGAGAAGAGGCCTTTGCCCAGCAGTGGGATCTATGTAGCCTAACTTTACTTTTACCTACTCTGTAAGTCGTTTATTCTTTCGACTCCTGCCGCGATTCCGTTTTAACTAACACCTCCGTAGTATAGCAGCAGTTCCTTAATGGTGATCCGCGGAACCCTGTGGTTCTCTCCACTGCCCCAGAGTTAAATCAAACCTTAAAGTATTTACTTACATGGGAACCACTAATTAAACACTTTTCACGTCATCAAATTAGGGATCCGCTAAAAAAGTATACCTCATTTAGGGTTTCGTGAACAAAAAATGGAAACCCCTGGGTGGGTCGATAAGGTCCTGGATTCGATCCCCAGGTCTAAACGAAATGGTATAAATAAAATACTAATTGGCAAGACATTGGTGGTGTGAAACGATAAAGAAATATGATTTTGTGCTTCTGGAGAGCACGTAAAGCCGTTACGCCAATCCTATTGTGCCATGTCTTCTGAAATAGTGGCTTATAAACTTGTACACCATGGTCGATTGTAACCTATATGCTATGAAGAAGAGCAAGAAAAAGAAGACTCACTGAGCAACACGTGCGGGCGCGAGCGGGATGACGCTTGGGGTCATAAAAAAAGTATTTTCGACTGTCGCTGTTCTTGTCTTTCCAGCCTGCATGACAGCGCAAATAGATATACTCGAAAATATTTATTTATTTAAACTTTATTGCACCAAAAACGATAGTACAATTGGCGGACTTAATGCCTTAAGGCATTCTCTACTAGTTAACCGCGTGGGAATGCAGAAAGATAATCAGTGACGGCATTCAGTAATGATACATTTAAAAAATACATAATAGATACATACATATATAAAAATAGTATACTCATATACACGTGAAAATACGGACACAGTTTTCCGGAGTAGGGACCAAGATCACACTGCACTGTGTGTGACGTCACTTACACGTGTGACTTCAGCTACTATTGTTTTACGAGCGCCTTACCACGTTTCTGTAATTTGCACACTAATATCAGCTATATTTAGTCTACAATATGATTTCTAAGTGTTTCTACGCGGTGAATAAATGCTCGTACCTAGAGTACAATGGAATCTGCATGCAGGCCGCTTGTACAGTCACAAGCAATGAAATGTATCAACTACGTTTTGTATGCCATTGTAATAAGGTCTGAAATCGAATGCAGATGTATATATTGATGCTCGTGACTGTAACTCTAACAGGGGCCCAAGTCTGCTAAGTTACACTAGTTTTACGCACAAAATTGTAGTACAATCGTTACAATTACGATTGTAACATGATTTTGACATTTAACCCATACGAGAACTGTCAAAATCTTTCTATTCAATTACAATTCTTTTTACCCGACTGCGAAAGGAGGGTTATGTTTTTCGAGAGTATGTATGTAATAATTGTTTGGCACGCCCTACAGCCCAAACGGCTGGACAGTTTTTGACATATGAGGTGTCGTTGAATTCGTCAAAATTGTGAGAGTGACATAGGCTATATATATTTTAAAAATGGCGCCCGCAAATGGAAATAAAGGGAGAAGGGGGGATTGATTTTTTCCTTACCTTAGCAATATGGGTATCGAATGAAAGCCAGAAAAAAGTCCATTTCAAAAATATATATATTTTGCAGTCGGGTGTTTTTTTTAAAATTATGTTTACTTTTCAGTTACAATTTGATGCAGACTTGGGCCCCAGGACTTGAGCGCAACTAAGTTGTGAATGAATGGGCCCCAGGTCGCTTTGGATCTATGATGTGCGAGGATTATGATTAGCAGTAGACTCTGCGAATGATATTGATTATAACATTTATGACGATAATGACTTAAACAGAGCCTGATCGCAGTCTAACCTTGTTTTTATTGACAATCTTGCGCAAGGTTGCGCCAGGCCAGTGTCGAGGTGCGCGTTGAGGTGCTTATGGCGCAGTGGCGGCAGCGCTTTGGTAGTGATACCAAAGTTAAGCACCCCACGGCGCGGTCGTGATTGGATGGGTGACCATTCCGACCATTTAAGTGACGTCCATGGCAAGCATCTCCGTGCTTCGGAAGGTACGTTAAGCTGTTGGTCCCGGCTAATATCTGTTGGTATTAGTCGTTAAGCCTAGTCAGAGGCCCTAGGGCGGCTTAATAACATCTAACAGTAACGTTTGTCACTTGCCCTTCAGACACCTCTTCACAATCCGCACTGAGCCCGCGTGGTGTAGTATGGCTTGTCGTACCTCCTCATAGTTGAGGTGAGGCTTTTTCCCAGCAGTGGGAATATAAGCTGACTTTACATGCCAGTGTCATGTTAAAAACGGGGTAAAATTAAAACATACGGAGCCGAATAACAGTCTAACCTTATTTCTCTGCTTTTTGCGGCAGCTTGACGTTCGGAAATTGTATAATCAAATCAAATGCACGGACCACCGGTGTTCTGTAATTAGTTTATTTGCTGGTTCTTTGACGTCAATTCTAAATCTGGTAGATGGTTTGGGTATTGGGTTCGTCGATCATTAAAATATATGTGTGATTTTCCTTACCGATTCACTAATGCAATCAACTTTAAAAACATGAATAACATGGTAAACAATTCAAACTGTAACACTCACAAAAAACGTATGGAGGTTTAGTACACCTACTAAATTACTACTTGTTACAAATATGGCAAACATAGACCATGATGACAATTAAATAATGGGCTCAATTCCAATGCGCCCTGTCTAATATTAAATGAAGGTTCAGTCTCTCTCTTTCACTATCTAACAAACGAAAAGACACAGACTACAATAATTTAGAAACGTCAAATTAACTGATGCGATTTCTAACGAATTTGTGCAAGTTTTTGCGTGTTCTCGTCTAACTTTAGTCGTCATTGAATGACATCCCTACTAAATTGTCTATGGGTTCTCTAATTTCCTTAGCAACGGACAGCTGTTTAGTCTGACGTTTCTAAATTAATATAGTCTGTCTCTTTTCGTTTGTTAGGCAGAGAAAGAGAGAGGCTGAACCTAAATTTAATCTTAGACAGGGCGCATTGGAATTGATCCCAATATCTTTGAGATAATTTCCTTTTACATCTTACCATACCATACACTACTTGTGTAGGAAAAAAGTTTATTGAATTGGACATATCCATTCTTACGGCTAATAAATATTACATAATACGAGTATGTTATTCTGTATTCAACTAGCGATGTGCGATTGTTAAAAAAAAAAAAAACGAATGAATTATAATTCGAAATGTCGATTTAGTAATTCGGAAAAAAATCTACAATCGAATGATAATCTTTACTTGGCCCTTCGATGCATTGGACAGTGCGCACAGGACAGGCAGCGAATGATTAATCGACTCGCGACGCGACGAATGACGATTCATTCGTTAGTAGTACGGCCTGCGTACCGCACGCTCCGGTATTGGTCGCCGCATAATCGAAGGACTGCGGTTGCTTATTGAATACATTCGAATAATTGATTAATTTAGTAATAATCGCCCATTGCTAATTCAGACTTAGAATCTATTCTACTCTAATAACATTGCCAATTCACTTCAAATTCACGCGAATGGAAAAACAGTTCAATCGGTTGTTGATATGAATTGAAGTTTGATGAACAATTTTCTGAGTAACCTATTTCCATAATGTCAATCTTGCGAGTTGTCTTGTTATTTAATATCCTTTTTACTCTAAAAGTGATTTCTGAAACTCCGCACAGAATTTTATCTGTGGGGGAAATATTAAAAATAAAATGAAAGTATGGTCGACCGATACGTATGGCTAGCTTTGGGAATATTCAGTCTTTGACTTTGAATATGGAATGCAGGGCAAATTGGGAATAAAATCTATTTTGTGATAAACATGGCAGTATGGCAAAAATTGCCGGCAGAAACTTTCTGGTGGTTCGAATTCTGTTAGTGTTTCTTAGTCTTTGAAATAGAACATAATCGATTTCGTTTTTCGCTTTTCTATGCTTTTATCAATTTCAGAGATGATTTCATTAATCATCTAGATCTCTCTAGTCACCAAATGTCTTCAAACTTCGGCCCGTTAGCACCAAAAATCCGGCCCACGAAAGCACCCGAAAATTTGCGTGTAATCGTAATTTAAAATTACAGTATGTTAGCGATGAGCTATCTAGGTCCTGGCCCTTGGGACTTCATTGAGTCTGGAGCTTAGGCTATAAAGTTTGGCGACCCAGGATCTAGATCATCGCTGCAAGCAATATGGGGCAGGCTAAAACGCCATGCTATGTTTTTTTTCTCATCGGAGCACATCATCTCAAGGAAAACACAGTTGTATTAAGGAAAATTTTAAGTCTGACGTTGTGGTTATTTTATTTCTTTTTATAACCAACGAACGAATTACGCTATTTCTGTATAAAATACCTTCGCGGTTGAAACTTAAATAATCAACAAAGCTTAGTAGGCTTAATAGGCTTCAAATGTACGTGAAGGCAATGGCAACAAAGGCGCGGTGGGCATTGTAGGGACAAAACGGCCTTGTCGTCTGAAGGTGCCTTTATAGGCCTTGGGAAGGACAGACGTCACAGGTTAATGTGTGACGCCATCTCGTTCTTTGGAACCAGGTGGAAGACCTATTTTGGTCTGTAGTAAAGAATTTTTTATCAAACGATCGTAATGTTTTATTAATTGCCAGTTTGCGTTTGACTTCTATCTCATCTACAGTACTAGCATGATGAGTCAAAGGTGTTTTTTCATTAATGTAAGGCCTTTTCTCACAGCTGACTAGACTTTAGTAGCGCCACCGGTCGTGCGCTAGGCGCTTCGAACAATGATGTATAGAGCTGTATGGTAGCACAATGGTATAGTACAAAAATGTAGGTATGGCAGCTAGTGCCCGCTTAGTTGCGCAACCAATTCGACTAATAAAAGGTGGCGCCACCACCACCACTAAATGCTGTCTTAGTAAGACAGTGTCCTTACACAACATGCTGTCTTTTTATAGCGAGCTTCGCTATTGCCGACGAAATGCCAAAATATGTTTGCAAAAGTTACATGGTTATGGGCGACATTCAATCCAATTATCCGTTAAATAATTTTCTCTAAAATTTCAATGTTATTAATTATTATCATCTGCTGTTATGCAGTAATGGAAAAGTAACTATAACTTGAATTTTCAGTTGGTGCCGTGTTGAGGCTTTGATTTTGTAAGGAATAGTAGCCTTTTATCTTAGCTAGAAACCGAAATATGCACTGTACTAACATCACGAGCACGATGCAATTTCTATCTCTTCTTATTTCGCATTTTCATTTTACATTTCATTTAACTGGAATGTAGTACTTAAATATAATTATTATTTCACCCCCAGTAATTGTAAAGCGAAATGTAGCATTATAATCAGACGTAGATTTATCGGCAAAGCCAAAGGGTACCGAATTTCTGACTATACGAGATACTTTGTGCTGTACTTAATTTGTAAAGTCTTTGCCAGCCGGGGTTGGCAACTGCGTAAGTGCGTATATTGTTTGGTTGTATTCTTGAATGTTGTTTGTTCAAAAGGCTTCTTATAGACCCGCTAGAACCCTGTCAATAATTATAATCAAATGATGCTTAAAATGGAAACCTTTTACAAGTGCTTTTAGTACCTAAAGGGTTTTTATTACGAGTAATTTACGTTTTTGTCGTGGTCAAATCTTACAATAAAAAAACACTTTAAAGGCAACGCGTCAGCATTTTAGTCATCTTGACACCATTTTTGATCACAACCTTTGCCTCTTTTTTGTCAACGCTGTTACACAAGGGTAAACCCTACTTTTGTTTACAAAAACTGTTGCCTGTAATTAATATTTTGTTTGCCGTTTATAACTGTCATTTGTGACAACCCTGCGCCCGATGACTCGGCAGTCGGCTGCCTTGTTACTCGGAGGCTGTTTATTAGAGAACATTCAGCCGAAGTTAATATCCCATTTCACTTTCCAACAAATGGTCGGTATTCGCAAGTCATTCGAGAAAAATTACGTCAGGGATACCGCTGCGGGAATAATTCCGCCAAGATTTTTGCGGTTTTTAAGAAAGAACAATCTATCATCAGACCGTGATAAGTAAGTTCTAGAGGTACGGTCAGCACGTTAGGTTACCTATTTGAATTACGAAAACAGCGTTTATTACTTAGGGACCCTCTCTAAATATTAAAGATTTAAAAAAAACATATTGAATTAATTTTAGGGAACTGAATCCTTTACCTAATATACCAATGGAGCAAACTAATATGCCCCCTAGGCCCGTAGCCAAATGGCAATTTATTCTTAAGCGAAGTTCGTTATCATTAACTAAATGTATGAAACTGACATAAGCCATCGAATCATCACGTGACTTTTGCATATATATTTTGACATTTCGTTGGCGACAGCGCAGTCGCTCCAGAAAGATTGCCATCTGGCTACGGGCCCAGGGGGCATATTAGTTTTCTCCATTGGTTTTAGATTAGGTAAAGGATTCTCTTCCCTGAAACTAATTGACCGAGGCATCCTTTAAGTAATGGCGTTCAGTCCACAGAACATAGTAATCGTCGATTACTGCTTACTTTGCGTCATCAACCGAACGAGGGCCTATTCTGCTAATGTCCCAGATTGCGATTCTACTACCATTGGGGTTTTTGCACGGTTGCGCAAAAAGAGGTTCCTTCAATTCCTACTCACATATTTCCGTTTCCTTATTTTGGTGGTTCATCGTCAGCAGAATATGCGGATAATTTCACTCGCTTCATTTGATTAAGAGCCGGTTTTTCGCTGTCATGAAAAAAACATGCAGTGATAAAAATTTAAAATCAGTCGTGTTTTATTTTTTCTATAGTTGTTTCTTAAAAATCAAACCTTTACATAAGAATCAATCGAACAGTTGACAAAAATAAATACCTAGGTACCAATAATTGTGTATGTATTAAAAAACGTTGTTTCTTTTCTGAAATTTAACGATTTTAAACCAACGGTTTGTAAACGCTTCGAATTTATAGCTAAGACAACCCTAATTGTTATACTTAACCCTCAACGAGCAATTTATTGATGATAAACCCTTCCTGTTTTCGGTCTTGAGTGTTTAAAACCTTTGAAGATACTTTAATAAGCATCTTCTTTTATTTGGTCGAGTTCTTATCTTAAACAAAATTCATGATCTCTATCACTTCAATATAAGGACTACTTTCCAACCGCTGCGCGCTGCTGGGTTCAACGAAAAGAGCAGCTTTCCCCGAAAATGGTAGACAAATCCAGTTCCTTTGATGTTTAAAAAATATATCGTAGAGTGATTCTCCCTCATTAAATTTTTATGCGCCGAAATGTGGGGTAATTCAAATTGGATTGGAAATTCTTTTTATCGCGACACTTCAATGTTGGGCCATTTTCGAATTTCACTAATTGAATTAATGTGATGGGAAAAGCGTTTGCTACAAAAACAATAGGTATTTAGGAAGATTTGGGAGGAAATATGACGCAAATGAAACGAAGGAAAAATTATCCTCAACATCACAATGAAATTATAGCGTTTTTAATAGCGAATTATGTTATTATTATTATATTAGAATACAAAGTAGTTCATTATTTTAAATTGCTATTTGCAATTTGTTATCACCTCGATTATAATGTAGGGTCATTAGTCAATATTCAATGCATGTTTCTGAGGGCCTTTGTTTATAGAAATATGTTTTATTGCGCTGTATTGAGGAGTGTTCATTGTGCTGCCATTGTTATTGATAAAAGGTGTTGTCTGTTCAATTGCAGATGAATCATTGTGAACAAAAACCTTACGATATCTTGTCTGAAGCCTGAAGATATATATATATATATATACAGCTATATTTTGAAGATATATTTGCCTAACGGTTAAGGAAAAAATCGTGAGGATGCCTGCAAACCACGTGGTTGGATGTTGGCTTGTGTATGAAGTTGGCAAACCACTCCATTACAATTGGAAAGAAAGACGTTGTGTGTGTTTCATTCCAATTTAATCCCTCAGATTACCCTCAGTCCTGACTCGATTATTTAATGATCCGATTTGTAATGGAGACCTAATTAGGAAATCGAAATATCAAGTCAAATATCGAGTCAAATGATTCTAACATTAACATTTAAGTTCCTGGCTGTTCTTCTTTCTATATTGTATTCGATTTGGCCACAGATTTGGGCCTTCTACAAATTGGATAGTGTAATGAAAAAAGTACTTAACAAAAATATTTTATCCATCTTACTGGTATAGTCAGTTTCTTGTGGCCATCATCTCGAATTCTATTTATGAATTCGAATATGAAAAACGGTCAGTTTCTTGTGGCCATCATCTCGAATTCTATTTATGAATTCGAATATAAAAAACGGTTGATTGTTCGACGACTATAAATTGTAAAATGTTCGTGACAACGTGCCATTGATCTGAGCCGCCATCGATTGATCCCTGGTGCGAACCAACTGTCATGTCATCCTTACTCTATACCTCTTAACCCTTACAATGACTGACGGATTACTCTCATTTGTCATAGACAAAACTGCGGAATAGTTTCGAAGTGTTGATCCGTCATTATTGATGAGTCCTTTTGTCAAACTTAACCTTTGACTAACTAAACATTTCCCATTGTCTGTAATTAGGGGGAGTGGATGCGTCGAACACAAACTGGATGTATTGGAGTTGCCAAGTTCTGTACAAGTTTGTTCAAATGTTGGGAGAGTTGTTGGCATTTTGGAACGTTGTTGATTTGTACTTTCAGTTGTTTTCAATGGCCGTGGATAGGTGTGTGTGTTTCAATTAAATGTATTGAAAATCAATGGACCAGAATATATTGTGCTAAGATAGTGCCAATGGAATGGCAAATCAATGCCGAGATTGAAATGTATTTTTTTATATTTACAAATCTCAATATTTATTAGTAAAATCAGAACCTTTAAAAAATAAGGAACAAATAGTGACAACAGAAATACATCATCTGTGAAAATTTCAACTGTCTAGTTACGACGGTTCATTAGATACAGCCTGGTGACAGACAGACAGCGGAGGCTTAGTAATAGGGTCCCGTTTTTAGGGTTCCGTAGTCCGACAAGGAACCTTTATAAGGTCGTTCAGTCCGTCCGTCCATCCGTCCTAGTCTGTCACACCAGAATATCTTCTACGTTTATGGATTGATTTGCATGTAACTTGGTTCGAGGATACTTCACATATAGATCTCATTTTTAAAAATACAAAAAATTCAAATTACCCCTTTTTAAGGGTACCCCATACATGTAAAGGGGGGGGAGTGAATTATTTTTTTGAGTGCACCCCCTTGTGTGGTATCGTTGAAAAGGACTATGAAAATAAGGTAGGGTTTCCATACAACACTTTTTTATCAGATTTACCATTTGCGAGATATAGCACGCCAAAGTCGTTTACACGGTGTCCCCCTCCCCCCTGTAATTTCTAAAGTCTTGGACCTATAAACTTCAAATCACTCACGTAAAGAAACAGGCGCGGAAACTCTTATTTAAAACTGTTTCGGGTATCCTGTGATGAATACTTTTGAAATTATAAATAAAATAAAAATATATACTTTTTTCCAAAAGAACAGTATAAACTTAAAAAGTTTTTTTGCCTATACTGTCTAATGTTGTAAGTTAATGGTACTCTTCGTGCTCGAGTCCGACTCGCACTTGGCCGGTTTTTACCCTTTGGGTACGGAACCCTAAAAAACCATTTCCGAGTAGAATCTAGTACAGCCAAAGCGAATGTAGAAATGTATACATTAATTGATAACTAAACTTAGGTTAGGAAAACTCCAAAAATTGGGTTAGGGAAGTTGTATTAAGGTTTTAAAATTCGCAATATCTACACGTCATAATGGAACATACGAAGTCTAAGAATATTTCCGCAAAATATATAAGTATACGTCTAAATTTAACGACAGAACACAAATAACCCTTCACTTGGAAATTACCACTACCCGTGTCGCAACTTCAGTTATCTCTTACCGAAGTTCGACTTCTAATTAGTGCTCTCACTCACCCCTCAAGGGGGAGACAGGGACAGGATATCAGCCTCACGCGCCATTAGGCAGAGTTAACTCGCAGACGTGAAAGCTCGTTATTGTCACACTTGCGTCCTTTTTGTTTATTTTCGCTTTTTAGCGTATATATACGATATTGTTGTGGTGCTTTTTGTTATCTGTGTCGTTGTGTGGCTTGAAAGGAACACATTTGTCCGTTGCGCCACCTGCGTGGTTGAATTTCGGTCGGAAATATTTTGACACATTTATTTGGACGCTGTATATTTTACTGTTTTGAGAATGGTTTTGAGAATAGATCAATATATTTATATGTGTCTATGGTTTTAATTAATCCATTTCACAGAATGTCAATTAACAAATTATTCAAGAAAAAGTTAGGCGTTTTGTCGTGTCGAAAAGTCAAAGGTAAAAAAGAATGGCATATGATTAGGGAAAATGGAAAAATCACCACGCACAAGAGAATAACTCTTAAATATTATGATTTAATGTCTTCTTCTTGCGCCTGTTTTGCTAGAATCTTACATATTTTACTAACTTAACCAATAATTTATCAACTAAACAAACAAGACCACGAAAATGCTCTACCTTTCAAGAAACCACACGAACCGACAAATAAATCTTATTTACTCCCCGTTCGATGCCCGGTTCGAGCAAGTTAGAGTTTTCACTTTTAATTTCATCTGTCACCGGCAGATACTTCTCCTGTAGTTTGTCGCAAACAAAATCTGAGAAAACAAAAAGAAAACGAGATATATCCATTAAGGAGTAAGGAACTGCACACATTTATAACCTTCCAAGATTAATTATAGTTCTAAGTTAGCCAGTATGGACGCGATGGAAGATTTTTAAAATTGGCTTGTTTTTATAGGAAGTAATTTCTTTGATGATTTATATTGGTAGCTCTTGCTAATTGGTTTTGCAGCAGGAGATTTTAGATAGATTATACATATATGCTTTATAGTATAGCCCTGCAAAATAAAGGAAGAACACATCAAATCGGGAATGAAACGTGCCGTATCGGCTTTTTCGGGAGTTGGCCCGGGGCGAGGCAAATTTCTGATTATAGTCTCGTATCACATTTTGATTTTGTGATATCCGCCATGTTTTTTCGATATATATCGTATGTGACATGATACCGGATGCGTGAGAATTGGGTCTCTGTAAGCTCAAGTGGCAGTGGGATGGGCATATTGCGCGAAGAACTGATGGTCGCTGGGGCAGAAAGGTTCGAATTCCGCTGTAGAGACCTCACCCAAATCATTCTCTATCAGTAAAACTAAGTTTGACCGATATCTATTTGTTCTTTTTTATAGATAATTAAAACGATACTGTTGACATGTAGCTTCAAAGATAGAAGAAACCGCGCCTATTATCCGCTCTCGATCACAAATCCCGTATCTAGCAAACACAAAATCAGTGATCACGCAACACACGGCCCCCATTTTGCGGTGGTTCTGTGCAAAAACGTGATGTGCGCCACTCAAGTGGTGTGGGATGTGCCACTCGCATTGAGTGTTGTATGCGGAGTTATAGCAGAAGTGCCAACAACCCTCCGCCGGGCAAGGCAAACAGGGGATATGGGAGCGTTTTGCATTTTGTAGCTCACCCCACTAGCGTGGGACGTGTGATGTGACAAAGACATCGACGGATAGGTATAGACTGAGAACTGAAAGGACTTAAAGGCCAATGTGTGATTCTCGTACAAGTAGCGTACCAATTGCTTCAATTTGAAATCTATCGTGATTATGATTGCACTTCATTGACATATGATATGGATTGTTATTTTCTCATTATTTTAAAACCGATCATATTGCTTTGTACTTTGAGTGCCTTGCGAATCTTTGTACAGAAATAAAATTTTGACGACCGTCTTGGTGTAGTGGTTCGCGCCCCGGACTTCTAAACCAGGCAGTTGCGGGTTCGAATGCACGGGGCAATATTTGTGTGATGAGCACGAGCATTTGTACCTAAATCATGGATGTTTATAAACGTATATAAGTATGTCTATCCGTTATCCTAGTCACCATAGCACAAGCTCACGCATAGTTTGGGGCTAGGTAATTGGTGTGTTTGTAGAAACAATTTATTTATAAATTACTTTTAGAGCTACTTTAGCTGGCAAGGAAGGTCACGCAAGAACTTCTCGGACTAAACACGATGATGACTGAACAGTCAAAAAGAAACCCAAAAGAAGCAGGCAATTAAAAGAAATCTTAAATTTGAATTTAGATCTAAACAAATGTGTATGCCTAAATATATTTTTTACACAAATCCTTAGCCTTATTTCGTTACGGACCCGTAGCATGAAAGGGAATCCATTTTGTAACGTCAAATAAACGAAATTCTGTACCAACGTGGAATATAATTAATTTTTCACCTGCCAACATTATCTAGGGTAGGTTGGGGACGGGAATTCAGGATTGCCCAGGGGAGATTGGGGGGCGGAACACGCCGTCTTTCCTGGATGCATCTAGAATTTTATATGGTAAATTTTGGGGCACATTTTTGGTCATGGATTTCATATTTGTGGGAATAATGCTGGCTTAAAATATTTACTCAAAGTCAAAGTCAAAAATTCTTTATTCAATTTAGGACACAAAATGCCACTTATGAACGTCAAAATATCAATCAATTATGGCCCATATGGGGCAGAACATGTCTCTTTATCTTTTGGGCCCTACTAGCGCTTCGAGACAAGACGACAATCTGGCAAGTCCTGAGAAGAAACGCCGGAACAAACTCAGTCACCACTAGCTGGCACTAAAATTAAAACAAATCAAAATAAACAGGTAGGTACATCAGTTTGGTGCAGGCTGGACTGTCCATACATTCTCGTCATTAAGATAGTCTTGAATTTTATAATAACCCTTCGACATTAGGGTAGTTTTGACATGTAACTTAAATTTATTAATAGGTAGTTCGATAACATTATGAGGTATATTATTGAAAAATTTGACACAATTTCCCAAGAATGAATTAATTGTTTTGGCTAATCTGAAGTTTGGAATGACAAGTTTGTTTTTATTTCTTGTGTTATACGAATGAATATCACATTTTTTCATAAAAAGATCTAAATTTTTGCGTACGTACATTATATTTTCAAATATGTATTGAGAAGCGACAGTGAGAATGTTAATTTCTTTAAAGAATTCTCTCAGGGATTCGCGGGGACTAAGTTTGTAAATGGCAGGAATGGCTCTTTTCTGTAAAATAAAGATGGTCCGCAGCAGAACCCCACAAGAGAAGACCATAAGACATTACACTGTGAAAGTAACTAAAATACACAAGCCTTGCGGTTTCAACATCAGTCAAATGTCTAATTTTTCTAACCGCAAAGGCAGCTGAAGCAAGTCTCCCAGCCGTCAACATGTGGTCCCCACTGCAACTTCGAGTCCAATGTAATGCCCAGAAAAAGAGTGGAGTTTGATAGATCTAATTTTTCACCGTTGAGTAGGATTTCTGTGTTAGCTTGCTTCACGTTAGGCATGGTGAATTTAATACATTTAGTATTTTTTGTATTAAGAAGCAAGTTATTGTTACTTAGGTTACAATAAGTGTTTGAGCATAAAATTAATAATGTTTTTATTTTTGTTACAGGTAACACTCCGAACTGGTACTTTACGTATTGTAAGTTTCATTCATATAAGACGAATCCAATCTGATAGTACGAAAATCGTAAGTGATGCGATGATACGAGTACGTCCTAGCTAGGGTAAGAAATGTGAACGCTTCTTATATAATTAAGCTACATATCACCCTTTAGAACCTAGGGTACATGAAATGTAGAATTTAACAAAATAAGATCTTGTCTCTTATTAGGTTTTTTTTATATTGGACAACATCATTTACATTGCTCAGATCCCGAAGTAAGTAGCATAAGCACTTGTGTTATGGAAATCTAAAACAACGGTGGTATTACAAAACCCAGACCCGATACAATATAGAAAATGTGAATTTTTTTATTGACCCGACCCGACGGAACATCAGAGATGGCAAAACCTTGAAAACCGCACAGTGTGAGAAACCCTGATTTTGTGTCACGTCACTTTTTAAAAAAAATCTAATTAAAGTTATCATCACAAACACCTGAGTGAAGGTCTCGCATTGATACGATTTCTAGTTCTTTTTAAATGAATGCCAAACTTTGCCTATATCCGGGTCATGAATTACAAAAATTAGATAGATAGATAGATACTCTTTATTGCACACCACACACAGTACAATTTACATAAATGTTCATAGAGAATGGTACAATTTAGGCGGTCTTATTGCTGAAAGCAATTTCTTCAAGACAAGCTTCGGGTAGAGGACAGTCCAAAATTAATTTGGTTCGGCGGTGAAAACGAATGAAAAATTAATGTTTAAAAAAAGGAAGCTAGTTAATGGAATTTTGCATTTACGTTACGATTCTACTTATAAATAGATACCGCCCTACAATTTTTTTTGTTCCATATTTATCGCGTATTAGCAAATGATATAAATATTAATCGACACGTAAAATTGCCCTTTATCACCAGTATTTAAGTCATGTGCTCATTCAGGGTTACGAAAAAGTTAATAACCGGAGATCGTCACGTATTAGTTACCTAGGAACTAAAGGAAGTATAGCTTTATATCTTTGTCTAGAATGCCTGAAACGTTGTTGGAGAGGACCATGATTAGATTTTCTTGAAACCTCATAAATCTCAATTGGTTTAATAAGCTGCTTTGAAAAGCTATGTCCAGCATTGGAGTTTCTTAGAGATCCCTCGGATTTTTCTCAATGCGTCTGGAATTTTCCATTATGACATAACAGAAATGGGATTGCAGGGATTTCCTATTTTAGAACTCGAGTTGCGTTTTCAGTAGCTGGAGAAGCGTTAATTAAACTGGATGTTTCGTATAGTTTCAAACGTTCTAAGAAATTGGTTGTTTTATTAAAATGGCATAAATAAGATATTTAAGATTGTGAATACACAGATTTGCGAGATGGTTTATGATTCGATCAAAAATCGTTTGTTAGGAATCGAATTTTATTTTACATTTATCGATTAATTACCGAATTATTTGGTTTGGCCGAATGTGTTATACAAACTAATGTTTTAAAGTTTTTTGCATAAAAAAAAATTATATGCTTAGTTGTTCACGGGGCCTAATTTCGGATTCAACTATCTCTTCTTCTATATTAAATCATCTATCACTAACTAACAGACTCGGTTATATATTGTTTACGTACTCTTATTATTTATTTACATTTTAATCATTATTTACTGGTTATCCACTATTTATTTACAAGCGCCATTTTCTATCTTTGATGTTTAGTTTTCCGAGTTCAGCCCACTTGAAGGAGGATTCCTTTTTTTTGCCGGCGGAAAAAAAATAAAAAACTATTATAGGGAAGCACTCGAGATAGAATCGGCGACGCGTCGTAAAAATAAAAATCGGATGTTGGGAACAGCGAAGTCGTGTAGTTAAACAAGACTTGTGTTTACGTGTGTGGGTTTTGTAGGGCTGTTAAAGAGGCTTTATTTTTTGTCTAAAAAACCGTACAAACAAAAGTTTTTTTCTTTAATGTGACCACAGTTTTGTGGTTTTTGGACTTTTTCCTTTACTTGTACTGTAAGTCCTTCTTTCTCGACAAATGTTAGGATTTTAGTCGTCTAGGGAGCCTATGGGAAGTAGGTACCTTCTAGGTTTTGATTCCCCTGCGAAATGTTAGAAAATACTGCTAAAATGTTCGTAACTTTGGATTGTGTAAACTCAGAAGCTTGATTATTTCACAGGTTCAAGGAATCGCAGACATACGTTTTAAATTTTAGCGGTTTAGAGACAAAGGGTCTTGACAATCAGACGGACAACAAAGCGATAATATACCGGTTCTTTTTTGCTTTTGAAGGTCGGAACCCCAAAAATAATTCAACTACGTACTGTAAATGCTGGAGAACTTGTAGACATTTAATTACAGAAGTGCCAGAAGACGTGCTAAGAGCGTGTCTATATCTAAAGCAACATTCCAAAGGACAAAATTTATTCAACTTTTTATAAAAGTCAGTCAAAAATACATGTGATATTGCAAAAATATTTGTTGGCGGCACTTTTGCAAAAAGGCTCATTTTCCATTTTAGAGTAAATAGGCTGCTACTAGTCATACATGACCAGTCCTCGGTCTCATCGCGCTTACCATGAAATACCGCAAAAAGTCTGCCCCATAGATAGATAGATAGATACTCTTTATTGCACACCACACACAGTATCAATTTACATAAATGTTCATAGAGAATGGTACAATTTAGGCGGTCTTATTGCTGAAAGCAATTTCTTCCAGACAACCATACCCAGACCCATAATTGAAAAAAAAAAATATTATAGCTAGCTACTACATAAATAAAACGTATGTCAGCCCTACAGCCAGGGTATTTCGTGCCCCCGGTATCGACGAGCCGTCGAGGGCTATGAGTGGTCGGGAACACGGCTCACAAACCGTGGCTGCCACTCGAGCGTGCATCTTCACTGGTAGACTGGTATCTGTGAACCTATTCTGGAAGTTAACCCATAATTTCTACTCTAGCAGTCGTTATCAGGAAATTAGGTAGTCTAGTCGAGAGAAACGTCTTATAGAATAGATAGCTATGCCTGGCCAAAAGATCTCATAACGTCGGTTTAAGAGTCAAATCTCACACCACTAAAATTACATTTTTAAGAAGTCTCAAAAAACTGGATGTTTTCAGAAGTTATAGGAATTAATATTAAAATTGTATAAAAAATTATTTGAAAAAATATATATGGAGTTACGCAATGATAGTGTATTATAAAAGAGGTAGATAGGCAGGTAATCTCCATTGAGCAAAAACTCTTAAGATTATCCAAAGGACCTCAAATTGGTTTGTTAGGTTTGAGGGTTTTTAAGAGACTCTTTCGTAACGTTTTATTATACAGTCTCTTGAAACCTACTTCGGATGACGAGATGTCGTATTTTCGAGTCGTTTGAGCTGGCATGCTGGCATGAGTGACAGGGACCGCTATAGACAAAAATAAAGCCATCATCGTCCGGAGTAAAGTTCTTTGCTTGAACCAATTACATCTTTAAAGTGTTAGCTCTAAAACTTATGTAAAATGAGTGACAATGGGCACTATTTCTATGTGTCCTGTCTAAGAATATATTTAAGTTTAGTCTCTCTCTTTCTCTGCCAAACAAACGAAAAGAGACACGACTATATTGATTTAGGAACGTCAGGTTAAACAGCTGTCAGTTGATCATCCTCCTAGCGTTATCCCGGTTCTGCTCTCTTATGCGAGGGCCCATGGTCCGCTGACCATGATCCAGGTTGTGGCAGATCAGGTAATTACAATGGAGCGACTGCCATCTGACCTCCGTGACCCTGTTATCAGGGGAACCTGACCAGTATTGGATCATGGTTACACATTCAGTCGCCTGAATGTGCAGGTTTCCTCACGATGTTATCCCTCACCGTAAGAGCATCGGTTAAACAGCTGTCAGTTGCTAAAGAAATTAGAGAATCCATAGACAATTTAGTAGAGATGTCATTCGATGACGATTAAAGTTAGACGAAAACACGCAAAATACTTGTAAAAATAAAGAAATCGCATTGCTTAATTTGACCTTTCTAAATTATTGTAGTTTGTCCCTTTACTAAATTTAAGTTAGAGACTGAACCTTAATTTAATCTTAGACATTTTGACAATCTTAGACAGATTGAAATCGAGTCCAGTGTGTCTCCTGTATTCATTGTTATATAAGTGTTTCGTATACAAAACGATTTCGAATATTTCAAATGGACTTAGAATTAACCTGTTGGGTTCGAAAATATTTCAGTGTCCAAATAGGGCAAACGAGTGATACCCAGACTGCTTAGCGCTCACCGATACCGCGTGTTTACCCAACTTATCCCGCATCGTTATCGCCGACGAATGAACCACTAAACGATCCCCTAAAAGCTGTTTAAGGTCCATTATGAGCGAAAATACCGAGGCACTTAAGGATTCGCGGAAAGGCGTTGAATTTCCACGTACTTTTTCAGATTAAAATTTTGGCATCGAGGAAAGCGGTTTGTAATGAAACCCTGTACGGACCATTAAGCAGCGGGTCGGGCAGCCATTAGTTGTTCACGCTTGCAATTACACCAGTTGTGAGTAACGGCCGGATCGATGTTGCCGCGTGGCTCTCGGCGAGTGGGACATTCACATAAAGATCGCGTGAACAAAAAAAAAGGTAACCTATATAGATCCCACTGCTAGGCAAAGGCCTCACCTCAACTATGAGGAGGTACGAGCCATACTCCACTCCGCTTGCGTGCTGGGCGCTTCGAACAATGATGTATAGAGATGTATGGTAGGTAGCACAATGGTATACTCGTAGTAATATAATGTATGGTAGCTATTGTCCGCTTGGCTGCGCAACCACCACCACTGAATGGTGTCTTAGTAAGACAGGGCCTTTACACAACATGCAGTCTTTCTATAGCGATCGTCGCTATTGCCGACGAAATCTCAAAATAACAGGACACGTCTAGCAGTAGAGGGGTCGCGGTCAAGAGGGGGAACGCACTTCATAAAGCTTCTGCGGGCGCCGGCGCAGGCCCGCCGTACTGGAATAAACGACATCAATTATACGATGTGTACATACTCACTTTCGCCTTGAGACCACCTCTACGATAGTATGTATGCAAAAGTTACGATTATGTAAAAAAATAAGTTAGCCTTTATAGATTGCACTGCTAGGCAAAGGCCTCAGTATGAAGAGGTACGAGCCATACTCCACACACGGGCTCAGTGCGGATTGGTGAATAGGTGTCTGTATGACAAGTGACCACCTTACTGTCAGATGTTATCTAGCCGCCCTAGGACCTCTGACTAAGCTTAACAACTGATATCAGCAGATATTAGCCGGAACCAACTGCTTAACGTGCCTTCGGAAGCACGGAGATGCTTGTCATGGACGTCACTTAAATGGTCGGAATAGTCACCTATGCAATCACGACCGCGCCGTGGGTTGCTTATCTTTGGTATCACTACCAAAGCACTGCCACCACTGCGCCACAAGCACGAATTAAGATACCAAAACAAATGAAACGCTTGCAATTACACCAGTTGAGAGTAACGGCGGGATCGATGTTGCCGCGTGCCTCGCGGCCGGCGAGAGAGACATTCACATAAAGATCGCGCGGACGTTAGGGGTTAATACACATTGTGATTGTTTTATAGCGCGATTTGATCGATGCGGTCGGGAGAGATCGGAAATGTTATAATTAAACCTATATACATATTAATATAAAATAAAGAAATATTCATAAACCCGTTAAACAGCCGGTAAATCTCTATTGACGATTAATTTCACAGATTTCCCATACAAGATATGTATAATGTCAAATCGGCTGATTAAAAATTTAAAATGTGTTAATGAACTTCAGGCTTAATTGCACGGGAAAAAACCCAGACACAAAACAAATGAATGAAACAGAAAGATTACAAGTGCAACTACAATGCGTTTTTTTATTATATGTGTTAGATGATGCATCACAAAATACAGATAAATGTCTTAATAAAATAATAATAATAATAATAAATTGTTTCAACAAACACACCAATTACCTAGCCCCAAACTAAGCGTGAGCTTGTGCTATGGTGGCTAGGATAACGGATAGAAATACTTAAATAAAATAAACAAAAAAAAATACAAATACTAGAATAAACATACTCGTTGTAATTTGTGTTAATTGGTGGTCTGATTTACAATACAGTGTGTTAGTGTAAGCAGTCTTATAATATGGCCATCAATACCTACAACTTTTACTATGACTTCATAGTGAAAACGTGAAAAAAAAATTTTGCTGCCCATACATTGTCACCGAGGTAGCAGAATTATTTGTTTGGAGCATCAGTTTTTTTTAAAGATTTTGACCATGGCACAGTATAAGTACTAGTACTTCGTACAGAAGTTTGACTTTGCAATGAAATTTATAGAAATATCTACTCAATGTTGTCAACGATATGGTGTAATTTAGTTCGCCTCAGAGTCAAGCACATTCTCGTTTAGACACCTACAGAAATCCATTGCAAGATAATTTCATTCCTATAACTCCGGAATATGAATAATAATACACTAAATTTATTCAGTGCCGTACTATCATGCGACGCGATAGGGTTGACTGCTACAATTAGCTACTGACGCCATCTAGCACACCTTTCTAGCACTTTATTCATGCTCGTCCAGCCAGCAACGTAATCACAAATAGTGCCGAGCGCCGCCGGTGAATAAAACGCGCGGGCGTCTTGTTGCTCGCTCGCGACACGCAACTTGATTAGCCCCTTCCAAGTGGTCGCCGCGCGTAGGTACGTCTTTGCTACTACGCGGTGAGTTACACAGGCCTGACCATGGCTTCAAAGTAAAATTTGTAGGTATTGATGGTCATATTCAGCCCCTTAAAGGATAAGACTGCTTAAATTAACACCCTGTATATGAATAATACGATTTTAAGAGAGAGGTCAAAACTTGTAGGCTGACAGCAATTTTTCTCTCTTAAAATACAGTTACAACAATACGTCGCACGAATGCTTAATTGTCCAATCTCCATTTGCAACATTTTACACCAGAGGCATTTTACTGATAATCTTAAGTAAATATTATGATTTCTTAAAAGTATCATGTTTAAAAAATAGTTAATATAGTAACTAAATGTTATATTGCAAATAAGCATAAAACATTGTAAGATTATGTTTATTTTTACATTTATTTATGGAGGTTGAACAAATAACCACATAAATAATTTTAAAATTGGAGATACAGCATTACTGGAGTGGAGGTTGAACATTTTGCGTTCGAACTTATTCAGTACTTATTTGTCATAAGAACCACTTACAGGGTGTTTAGGATTATAAATTTTCCGAACAGTCAAAAGCACGAACACGGATATCTACTATTTATAATATTTGTCTGTCGGCCGACTATCTCCTGCTAGTTTGATCACAAACTAGCTGTCTAATGTCCCTAGAACCAATTCTATGCAGAAGAAATCGCGGGTGGGCCACTAATTTTAAATATGTTTTTTTAGTGCATCTTAATATTATTGTACCATGTTAACATCAAAACTTATCAATTATGTTAATGAATTTAACCAAATGATATAAACCAATTAGCAAACATGCAAGTATTAAATGCCATACAGTAGATATATTTTGTCTAAATTATCATACATTCTATATTGAAGAAACCCAGTCACCGCACATAAGCAATCATTTTTATTTAATATTTTATAACCTTACGGAAAAATTCAACACAGTCATCTATTCCTACAGGTACGGATACGTCACTATGTAAAATTGAAATTATAACAAAGAAATTAAACATCCTGTACGCTAAGTAAACGATACGCTCAGATACCCTACAGTGCAAAAAGATATCAAAAAACAACTTACTGTTCTTTTTCCATAGTTGCGATTATGTTTTCCGATTTATAACGTGTTACGGACATTTTGTGTCACGTTTTCTGATTGAAATTACGGCTATTTTTAATATTTTTTGTTAATTTTATCCTAAACTGCGCACTGACACCTGCTTTGACACGAAAGAAATAAACAGAAATGAATATGGCGTCGTATTGCGTCATCAAAATGCGATGTCGTGACTCGTAAAGAGGTAGAACACTGAAGCACGCAGTTAACGTTTGAATACACGTTTGGTGTATCTCCACGGATTTTGAACAAATAAGCACGAAATTTTAATTGAGTAGTGTTGGTATTAAAAAAACTAAAAGTTCTTTTTAAATATGTACTTAAAGTCCAAATTGCAAGTATTTTATACCAATCGAACGAAAAATTCAACCACAACGAAACTGCATTTAAAAGTGAAAATCGTTAAAATGGTCCGTTGAACAAATAAGCATTCATGCGACGAATAGTCTTATGTTACAATGTGCGCATTAATCTGTAGCTTATGATGCATCATCTCACAAGAATCCAATAAAAATACACGTCTATCTATCTCTGCGACATTCACAGATACAAGTTGACATCACTACATTCGCTAAAAGCGACTAATAACCTCTTCAAGCCATTCCCGTTGTACTAAACAGAAATATGTAACTAAATTCCATTATGGTCCCGTGAACTGGAAAACTGTGCGTTGGGACCGGGAGCTCGTTATCCCAGACGAACAAAATGCACAGTAAATTTGTACACAGTAGGTCCATAATTATGACGTCCTCCTAGCCGAAATTCGACTACAGTGGCCTATCCCAACAGAGATTAGCCAACTGCGCGAGAGATATTATAGTGCACAAGTGGGTGCGCAATACACTGGTGCACTCTCTGTTCCTTTACTCCCATAATTCGGTTAGACGGCATGACCGGAGAGAGATCAGGTGCAGGACTAACGGCTAAACGTGCTTTCCGAATCACGGGGGTATTAACACCACCTACTTCCTGACTCCGGAGCTGCGTCTGAGTTATTTCAAGACAGAAAAACCCAACACTCTCGGCCCGACCCGGGATTCGAACCAACGAGGCAGTCGAAAGGTCCATATTGACTAGTGGTACTATGGCATAAAACTGGCATAATGGTATTGTGTAAAATGACTCTCTGGAAGTAGAAAGTTCACGATGTTACTAAACTAGTATAACGGTATTTTGTAAAATGACTTTTGAATCAGAAAGTTCGTGAGGTTCACCCCCGTGACTCGTAAAGCCGCTGGTCTTGCGCCTGATCTTTCTGCAGTCAGGTCGGATTGTTGTCTCACTGAACTACGAGTGTGAGAGGGAAGACATGTAGTGGACCTGTGTATTGCGCACATAATTGTGCACTAAATATCTTTTTTCTTGCTATAGCAGCCATTACATCTTTCACTTTGGTCTTACTCCGGATCCAGTTGTTACGCTTTCGGTCTCGCAGGGCAGGTTCATCATCAGAGTTAATTTAATAGCCTAGCTTGGCTAGGAAGATCACGAGACCACCGTTATAAGACTCAATTACCTAAAAGCGTTCGTGTACGCTCGCTCATGTCACGTTCAAGAATCCGCCGACCTAAGAGGATTAAAGATTATTTCCAACGGAATTGCGCTTCGATTATGACAAAACAATACTAGGGTAAGGGTCTCATAAGTACAGACGTAAGCACATCAAGCTGAACGGTGTATAACTTGCGTAGTTGTCATAGAGGCGGTTTTGCAAAGAAAGTGAATTTGTGCGCGACTGTACTTGACCTTCGAAGAGCGTAGTCGTTAGGGAGTAATGGTGGACATTCCTTTGATATTTGAGCTAGGTTTTTCTGGTTGGTTAGATTCAACCACGGGTAGAAAGAGATAAGATATTAGATCATATTATTATTCCGTTTGTTAGAGCATATTGTGTCTTTAGGGCGGGGCAACAGGTCACGATCCTACCAGGATAAATCCTAAATGTATAAACACGGCCACACGTCAGACTGCTACTTTGACCTTGAGACCGTCTCTATTCCCTACGTAATAAAAGCTGTTTTCGTGGTTCACATGCGTAACCTGATGTGCTGCCGACTGTACCAATCATCATCACTCCAAGAGCGCTGTGATTGGTAGTTAGTTCACACATGCAAAGTGACTTATGTGTTTGTGTATTCATAAAGTCGTTTATGCAGCTGACATAGCGAAATGCGATCAACTAATGTGACAGTAATGACAGCTACTTATACGCGTTTCCGACTGTAATTTATTTATTTACATAATTATGGTTTTGCACAGTGCAGAGCACCAAGGCTCACTCTACTTGAATAAAAACGAAATCAGTAGAATTCCAGTTAGTTTTACTAAAAATGATAACCCAGCAACAAAGGCTATTGCAGAGGCAATGATATACTATTCATACATGATGTACCATCCATTACAGTAACGTATAAAAACGCAGATCGAACTACATAATTATGTCAAAGTCTGTCGATCTATACTAAACTCAATGATATGAGCATAACGTTGAATATTGGTTAAAAAAATGTCAGTTTTACATGCAACTTTACTATCGCAAACAAAACCGATGCGAGCTCGTGTCTGTGCGACCGAACGTGAATATCGCCGATTCACATTTTGTCGGGTATAAATCAACGACTGTTTTATTAATTTATTGGCTGTGCAAGTAACTGTGGGTTGCGTTAGGAATCGGTTGGGAATTTTCAATCAATGAGTCCAAGAGCATATTGTCGCTATAACATTTTGAAAGGTTTATGCATAATTGCTTTTAAACATAGCACCCAGTATGTCCTGTCTTCAATATCGATTCAGCGTTGACTGTCATTTAAAATAGACGAAGTTACTGTCGGATTAATAAAATACTATTGGTTACAAATTGATTCATACTTCCATCGCCGTCCAGTAAACATGACCTCTACTTTGCACATAGTCGTATGATGAAGAGAGGTCTTCCTGTATATCTGGATGTACGTAACCTATTGAGATGGAACATAGCCTAGATTGTGCACTGGACTCATACTCAAATTGTGTAAGTATGCGCATTGAAATTGATTCATCAGATTTTGAGTCTATAAGAACAAAAAAGCAGACAATTTTTTTAAAAACTAATTGTGATGTCCTCCTAGCCGATTTCGACTACGGCGGCCTATCTCAACAGAGATTAGCCAACTGCGCAGGACATATTATAGTGCACAAGTGTGTGCGTAATACACAGGTGCACTCTATGTTCCTTCACTCCCATAAATTGGTGAGACGGCAGTCCGACATGACCGTAGAGAGATCAGGCGCAGGACCAACGGCTTAACGTGCTTTCCGAGGCACGGGGGTGTTAACATCACCAACTTCCTGACTCCGGAGCTATGTCTGAGTAATTTCAAGACAGAAAAACCCAAACACTCTCGGCCCGACCCGGGATTCGAACCCGGGACCTCGTGGATAGCACCCAGCGTGCTGACCACTAGACCAACTAGAAAAACTAATTATGACTCCACTGACCTAAACTATGCCCTGGGGCATATTTGATTTTTTTACTTTCAAATTCGTCATTCTACGAGTTTTTTTTATTATAGCTTAGAAATTAGCAGGTATATTGGTAAATCACTCACACCGACCGTGACGCTTTCATAAATCCCGTAATGAAAAAGTCCTCGTCCGTTGGAAGTGAGGGTAGGGCAGCAATTGTGTCCGTGTGACATTAATGGCGGCATTTATATTTACAGCGGTTATCTGCCCCGATTGCGATGTGACGGTATCACGGTTTTGTAGACGCTTTGCCCAGTTTTTAACGATTTGTGCCTGGATTTTACAGGATCTTTCTAGAAATAGTGGCTAATCAGCCATGGCCCCTTTTCACAAAGCGTACAAGTCTTGTAATACGAGTGTGTAACCGTAGTAACGCCAATTTCAACTATGGGTTACTATGTATTAGCATGGTGACAAAATTGTGTTACAAGAAATTATTGTTTTGAAGTAATAGGCATTCACTTTTGCAATACAAATATTAGATATTATTGCACTTGAAAAAAATGACCGCCAGAAGCGTGTGTTGAACCTGCGGCTCTCTGCAAAGGGTAGCCTATAAGTTAGACTATCGCCCTGTACGTGAAAAACGCGGGTTCGATTTCCGCCTCTGGTGGTAATTTTTTTCCAAGTGCAATAATATCCAATATTAGTATTACAAGACTTTTACGCTTTCTGAAACATGACCCTGATCATGTTCTTACCGATTTTTTACACGTAACCTATTAGTACCCAAAATTAAGAAAGAAAGAAAATACATTTATTAATGAATGGACATCACATAACACACGAAAACAGACAACGTAAAGGGCACGGGTATAAAACAAAAAACTCAGTAAAATTACAAATTATAGTGGTAAACCAGTCGGACTGTGCAGTTGTGCGCCTGCGATGCCCATGTTAAAAGGGCCCCACTCAGCTTAAGTCGTGACCCGCTAGTGAGGTCACGGACATATAAATAATCAATTCTTTTGGACATCATAGTTTTACTTCTAAAGTTCACGAGTGTCAGTTTGGTGCAGTAGGGAGGGAGGCTTTCCTCTGCAGGGGACTGTCCACAAAGGCTAGAGATGATGATGTGGTGCCTTCTGTGGATACCACATCATCTCATCACTTTTACAGATGATGTGTGGGTGGAGACACCTCTTTTCGAGGCTGAAAAGACTCGAGAAGATTCGAGAGCGACGTAAGAGCGTTCACACCTTGAACCAGTATGGGTTCCTGCCGATTTCTTGCTGCTCCGCTTTTTTTAAGCAAGTTTGATGACAAACCAAACCCCGTGTAGATACGCATGTAGGTACGCTTTTATCTGCAGCGTATTTGCAAACGCCATAACACCGAAGGTCCGGGGTGGTAGTAAATCAGGGCTTCCCCGCAAGCGCGGTCATTAAGCCGGGACAAGTGAATGCGCGGGTGTCAACTTCTCAGCGAATATCAATTTCGCGTAGGGCTGTCACAAATTAAATTTATGTTTATTCATCGGTCACAAAATAAGCTTTTTCAAATTAATGATAGGTATTCAAATATGTGTGTATTTGAATACCTATTATTAATTTGACAAAGTTATTTGAAATTGATGATATCAAAATCATTTTGTATATTAATGCAATAGTTACACGCTACAAATACCTATGTCTTGATCCTCTTTAACCAATACGGCTGTGTTATCGTGTTAAAACATTCTATGTAGTTTTTTTTCATACTCAAATATGTACTTGAACCCCTTGAGGATCATAAGGCCGCCAGCGGTCGGATAACAATTTTCTATTGTGTCTGGGCTCTGGAAAGATGGTCTCTGAGGGATTAAACTTTGCCGAACATTGATTGGCCGCCTTAGTCGAAATTCGGGTAGGTGGCCATTTTTTTTCTCTTTTTTTGATGGAGTTCAACACAGTGCAGCCAGCACATCGGAGATCTGGTCCGATTCTCTAACGCCTAATCATCATTATCATGGGGTGCCATCTTCAAATTGAAGTTAGGTGGAGCCTAATGTGGCCTCTGAACACTAAGTCTTTCTGTAATGTGTTTAAACAAATTGGTGGGGGCACAAAACTACACAACATTTCGCAGTTTATTCTAATGTACTTACTACGTTTCCATTTTGTAAAACCTATTTTGAATTATCGTCCAGTCGCGTTTAGCAGCCCTATTCACATGCTCCCCTCGGCGACATTTTTCGGGGCATTAGAGCGACGGCTATAAAACTATATTTACGATCGTCCTATGAATGCGCCCTTTTTATTATGTTAATTCGAACGGTGCACTGTGGAACTAATTTACACACGGCAGCACATCGAACTACTCGTATCCTGATCTGTCTTTCCGCTACTTTTCAACCTTATGTCGATAACATAGAGTTCAACATCATTTGAGATGTTTGACAGTTTTCGGTAGGTTGATGTGCTGTCAACTGTACAACCAACGCAACGATGCGTTTGGTTTCGATATCGGTAACACACGAAACTACTGTTGATGTCGCTTCCTATTGCAATGGAATAGAGTTTCAAAATTGGGATTGTAGTTTAGGGGTTAGTTATCGTGATCACTTTGAATTTGACCTAAATAACAAAAGAAAAAGAATTAAACATTACTTATCGCACAAAAAACTTACTACAACCATTACAAATCTCAAAAATGTGGTATAAAAAGACGTAGATATATTTAGGTTTTTTTTTAAATAATTAAGGCCTTTTCTTTACATGTTTTTACGAAATAAATTACGCTCAGGAAAATTCATCGAAGTTGGATAAATTTTGTGAGCGAATTTTTTTTAAAAGACATTTTTGAACTGAAATATGTTGAAAATTAGCATTGCACCTTTTTATTGCATTCAATTTTTTTTTGACGGTGTTATGTCAGTGAGCTGTTGTTTTAGTAAGATGAAATATAACATCTGTTTTTTAAAATACATACTTGCATACATACGCCTCACATGTCACTGAAGTTATGAAATCCCTATTTTGCGAGTTCGCACTTACCCAGCTATATTTATGTTAATTCCCGTTTCGGCCGGCATTGTCATCGATAATTTACGGTTTCGCCGACAGGGACCCTGGTTCCGGTACGTCCGGTACCCATAGAGCTCGCTAGATGAAATGTGTATCCGGTTACACTGTGCTAAACTGCGATTTATGCGAGCGGCTTTTTGTTGTGGCAACCCTACGCCGGCTTAGGAAATTGTTTGCGGTTGAGGTGGACAGTTGAAAAATATGATGCGACAGTCAAAATGGAACGTATGTGTACGTGTGGATATTTAAAACAGCGACGCGTTTCATAGTTGCACGGCAATTTAAAAAATGCTATGTGCTAGGCTATTGCCGTTATAAAAAAATATAAATTAAAAATCCATTATTTCAATAATAGTAGGTTTATAATAGTAGGTTTACAGAAATTTATCGGCATTTCTCTAATAGTCTTGTATTAGGAATAATTCGCAACTTCCCTTACTGCAGCTTAGACTATGTTAATCTAAATCTATACATTGGTATAATATTACTATATATCTAAAAAGGTAATATAATAATAGGTATAATATATAGTACCAGCACGAAGCAAATTGCAACTATGAAGGCATGATGAAAGTACGCGCAAGAATACCTAATCTATAGTTCTACTGCTGAAAGGTTGTTACAAAATCGTTACAGTTGTTTCTGTGGTTATTTTCTCATAGTTAATAACTTCACCTTTTTATTGTACTTAATAATAATAAATAAATTGTTTCAACAATGACACCAATTACCTAGCCCCAAACTAAGCGTGAGCTTGTGCTATGGTGACTAGGATAACGGATAGACATACTTATAATACGTTTATAAACATGTATAACTTATTATTTAGGGATAAAGTAAACTGGAAAAGAATGCTTTTTTAAGCTTCAGTTTCATTTTTAAAAAAATATCCCTTAGAAAAATGTGGAAGGTGTTTTATCATTAGGCAGCTCTGAAAAAATAAAATTATTAAACAAAGCACCAGAATCTTTAGAAACTTGATCCTAGTACGGTGTGTTATTACAAATAATTTACTTACTTACTTTTAGTTTAATCTTTACCTATTTATGAGCCGACAAATCTTAACTAATATTTTAAATGCGAAAACAACCTCTGTCTGTGTGTTACTCAAGCACGATAGTGTTTTGAGTTTTTCTGTCTTGAAATTACTCAGACACAGCTCCGGAGTCAGGAAGTTGGTGGTGTTAACACCCCCGTGCCTCGGAAAGCACGTTAAGCCGTTGGTCCTGCGCCTGATCTCTCTACGATCATGTCGGACTGCCGTCTCACCGAATTATGAGAGCGAAGGAACAGAGAGTGCACCTGTGTATTGCGCACACACTTGTGCACTATAATATGTCCTGCGCAGTTGGCTAATCTCTGTTGAGATAGGCCGCCGTGGTCGAAATTCGGCTAGGAGGACATTACACTCAATCACGCCACTCAAATGAAATTTGGTACAGAGATAGTTTGAGACCCTGAGAAGGAGGGAAGGGTACTTTTTGTCGCGATATAAAAACATCAAGGGGTGAAATGGGGGATAAAAGTTTGCATGGAAAATCCGACTTTTGGCGCGGGCGAAGTCGCGGGGAACTGCTAGTTTTAGTTTGTAGTTGACATTTCATAATATGTGCGGATTTTTACCGCCTTATAGATTAGATTACATTTTACAATTAGAATAATCAGCTAAAAATAAGTTTAATGCAGCAAATAAAATAAATATATAGTCGAGTCGTATTAGGAGGTCAAGAGAAGGGCGGAAAGTAGAGAGGGATGGAAAAAACTCCACCGACAAAAGTCAAGCTCTTGAATTGGATGATGATGATATAAATAAGTAAACAAGATTGTTTCTGTTACATTATAGAACGGAAATTACCGTATATATACTTATCCCGGTTTAATACCAGCAGTAGTATTTCCGGAAACGTTTCAAATTATATTTGTAAACCTTTTCCATCTTTCCCTTTACACATACGAGTACTTTTGAAACGTTACGCTTGAAAATTAATCTTAAAGCTTGATCCTTCGAAGGAAGTAGTGCCTTAAGCGATAAAACCTAAGCTTTTACAGTGAAAAATGTATTCACATGAATCAGTTTTGTTCTAGAAAATAAATAAGGATAATAGCATACAAGCAGCTCCTAGTTCATCCTTTTGAAGTATGAGTCCATTATTATGCAACTAGCCAATGATAGTGAATTAAAAAGCGGTTCGTTCGTGGTATCCCTGTGACCCGAACGCTGTAAAGTGTTCGAAACGTCTGGTTTTAAATAAAATGTAAATAAATCGCGAAGTAATCCGTAAAATTATGTTTTAACGAGCGATAGATATGTCATCTTCTACTGTGTGGCCGCGGCGATCCGAATTCGATGCGCCGAGCACACATTCTTAAGTGTTTACGTATTAAATGCGATGTATGAATGAAGTTTTAATGCAGGATTAAGCCAATTGGCTCAATAAGAGCAAAGCTGTAATATAGCTAATGTGAATAGCGCCTCTTTTTAGGGTTCCGTACCCAAAAGGTATAAACGGGACCCTATTACTAAGACTTTGCTGTACGTCTGTCTGTTTTCTGTCACCAGGCTGTATATTATGAACCATGATAGCTAGACAAGTGAAATGTTCACAGATGATGTATTTCTGTTGCCGCTATAACTAAAAACAGAATATTATAAATATTTAATTGGGGCTCCCATAAAACAAACGAGATTGTTTGCCGTTTTTAAAACTAAATAAAAGATTAAAAATGTTAAGTTATTAATTATTGAAGTAGCTAATTATAGTATTACTTAAAAAAAGGCATAAAGACTGTATGAAATGTAACTAATCTTACCTAAGGGATTATATATCTTCCATTAACTGGATACCCTGTATAGATAAAGGGAAACCAAACGGCAGAATTTACTTTAATTCTATTCATTATTCGTTCGTTGTACTAGAATATATTTCTATGTTCTCTTTTATAGAAAATGCAGTCTTTTCAGACCTTTATTATGCACAAATAACAAAGGATGTTATTAATAGTATGCTCTATAAATTTCATGATATTTCATTCACAACGAGCTCAGTTGCGTTCTTAGAAATAATAAGAGATTGTTGAAGCGATTTATTTGTTGCTAGTTACAAATAAATCACTTGAAAATTTCGACAGGCTCTGCCAACGCCAGGGTGGCCGAGAGGTTAGGCAATCGCCCGGTATGCGAGGAACGCGGGTTCGATTCCCGCCTCTGGTAGTCATTTTTTCAAGTGCGAAAATATATTTAGATTGCATAGTGAATGCTTATCACTTAAAAATAATAATTTATATTGTAATCTGTTCATTAGTTGATTTCAACTTGGTTTTGTTGTTCTCGATAGTTCAGTTGGAAGAGCATTTACCCGGATAACTAAGGATCGTGGGTTCGATCGAGACAGTATGTTTTTTTTAGTGAAAAATCTACTTAAGGTTAAGTTGTAGCTTGTTGCAGATATATTCTTGGAGGTAGTTAAAAAGAGTAAGCCCGCTGTCCTGCTTTTTTTTTCTAACTCTGTCTTAGTTGGTTCCCCTTGCTCATTTATCGAAGAAAACGAAAAAAAATGAATTTATGTATTGAATCTTTGTGTTCGTGCCTATCTAGCCTCCCACGTTTTCAATATAACTAGATAATCAGAGGGCCCAAAGAGATACAATTTAAGAGGTCGTAGCTCACAATCCTCCATTCAATATAAAGATCATTCGATCCCTTATTTATCATGGCGTCCTTTCCGCGCCGATAATTTGCGGAATTCCCAACACAATACGGGCCCGTAGGGTTGCCAGGTTAACACATCCCTGCACACTGTCCAATTGTTCAACACAATGCAATAAAAAAAATATCTACTATCTTTATGGTCGCTTGGTATTAGTTTTTGAGCCTAGTGGAAGGCTGGTAGTTCGATAACATTTAATAGTATGGTTGGTCACTTGCCTTACAGTAGACGACTCAAATAACCCTTTTGGTTGATGAGTTGATGCGTACTTGGGGATTACTACGGATTGGGGCACTAGGGACTTGGGGAGTCCCCGCCCCCTATTCGACGGACCCGAGTCGCAGGCGCGCGCGGGTGTCAGCGCGCGCCTCTGAAGCGATGCACGGGGTAATTTAACACCTCACTACCCCGTGCAGCAGACTAGGCCCGGACAGACTGGGCCAGCACTAGTGTGGGGCTGCGTGGAGACACCGGGGCGGAGGTAGTCTATGACGATTTCCCCCCGTAAAAAAAAATGTGCCCTGCCGGGTCTCTGGTATAAAAAAAAAAGCGTTTTTTCTACATTTTCCGACACAAATGATGATGAGCGCGTGCAAAAGCTCGTATTATACCCTGTATATGCGTTGACATTTACACATTTTTAATAACGAATTAAGGGAAAGTAAGTGTCATTCCATTGTCATTACGATGTCTTTGAGATTTCACATGTAAGATAGCAGTAGCGAAAACTCCGCGAGGTTGAGTGTCAACCCTACCATACAACGCGATCCAAGTACCCAACCCTAAAGAGAGATATTCTTATCTTTGACAAAGTCTTAATATAACCTGGTTGTTTTATTTATTTGGGAGCGGTGGTGTCGCTGTTTCGGGTACTTGTTACAAGTAGATTACTAGTGGTAGTTCTTTAGCGAGATATATTTATTTGCGTTTTATTGCACAACTAATATTTTGTACTCATTAAAACACAATTTTACGGATTACTTCGCGATTTATTGACATATTATTTTAAACGTCACGTCACGTGTTCGAAACGTCAGGTTTAAAACAAAATGTAAATAAATCGCGAAGTAATCCGTAAAATTGTGTTTTAATGAGTTCAACAATTCGCGTAAACGTAAGAAACTAATATTTTGTACATAAGCCGGACAGAACGCTAAGTGGCTTTCTCTACCAGTCAACTTTGAGAAAAAGTTAGAAGAGCACGAAGAGCAGAATCACCAGTACGAAGACAGTGTGGGTGAGTGGCTGCGCCCGTAGTAACATCATCCTATAAATTGTATGAGTAAAATAATAAAAATCTACATTTATAATTTAGCAAACTAAAACTATTTTTTGGCACGTTTTGTAGCTGCCCTAGAGTTGGTGGAACCCCCGTGTCTCGAAAAGTTAGTCCTGCGCCTGATCTCTGTCCAGTCATGTCATGATCACCGTCTTACCAAACTGTGAGAGAGCAGGCACAGAGAGTGCATCTGTGTATTGCGTGCGCGCATACTTGTACTCCTCCGCAGCTAGCTAATCTCTGTTAGACTGCCTTGGCCAGGCTAGGAGGACATTTCTAAGAACTAAGGTAACAGACATAGCCCTGCGCATCAGTAAGCTCAAGTAGCAAAAGGGACAGGGAACATAGCGCGAAGAACTGACGCTGAAAAGTTCTTGGAGACCTTTTGATCAAAGGCGTAGGACGTCCACCGGCAAGATTAACAGACGACCTTGTAAAGATTGCAGGATCACATGCAGACCGCTTGCAGCCGGTCGTCGTGGAAAACCATGGGGAAGCCCTATGTTCAGCAGTGGACGGACGTTGTAGGACTACAATAATAATGATGACATTCTTAGAATCGTTTGTGCTGACTTTTTAATCTTAACCCCTTTATTTATTCACATTTGCGTACTAGGTGTATACATTATAAGGATAAAATATATAATACAATTTGTGAACTGCTGATCTAGTTACCCAGAAGGTATGGAAAATTTAATGGCAGCTCAATCAAAAGTAGTAGGTGTAATATTACAAAATAAAGATATTATGTTATAAGTAGATATACCTAAGTAGATATAGAGCAGAACAGTTTTAAAATATCTTAATATTTAGTTATTAAAATATTCATCCAATGAATAGAAGCAACTTGATGTTAAGTGTGATCGTAGAGTTTGTGAGAGTGATTTTAGCTTTGACTTTGACCTCATATCAAAAGAGAGACTCTTTTGATATGAGGTGGCATAGGAGAGATTTGCTTCACACGGGATATGTGAGATTACTTCTAGAGTCGAGGAATTTGAGGTTAATATTGTTTAGCAACCTGGAAATAATTTGCGCGCACGTTGCATCATTGGATTATTACGACAATGCCATAAAATGGTCTTAAGACTCGTTTTCACAAATGTGGTTGTACGACGGGCCAGATAGATTTAGTAAAATCTGTTCTACGTTTGAATTTTTAAATATAATTTTGTTCAATTTTGTTTTGTTTATTTTTGCTTCAGACGGTGATTTTTCAAGTGCAATATCTTTATGATTTTGTACCCTGTATCTCCAAACCTAACATCAAATAGCGCACACAAACCGATCTGCAGTCTCTATGCATTAAAGAAGTAGGGACCGAGGGTTGAGCCCTGCATAGGGCGCCTGGGACACTTTGGCTAAAAGCCCTAACCTAATTTCTTTGACATAAAGGGCTGGTCCTTATGTCTCCGTAGTAAGGTTCAGAATCGAATGGCGACTATGGATAGTTATCTGAGCTACATATACAGCTTAGTTAAAGATAGCGGGTTTGGTTGACAGATGTTTTTGAACAGAATTAAGTATTTCCGAAGATATTCTTAAGATGCAACCTTTACTTCTAGATGTAAAGTTCAATTGGAAAAGCAAATATCAACTCCAGCCAATCAAAGTAATTCTAAATTCTGAATTGATACAATAACTATGAAACAATATAAATAATAGTTAGTAAATCTTAAAAGCAGTTAAAATAATATACTTACAGCGTCTTTGACTTCATATTTTTGCAAACTTTTTAGGTATGTTGTAAGTCCTCCTAGCGTTATCCCGGTTGTGCACTCGCACGCGACGGCCAAAGGTCCGCTTTAGACCATGATCCAGACAGTAACAGATCAGGTAATTACAGTGGAGCGACTGCCATCTGAACTCCGTGACCCTGTTAACAGGGGAACCTGACCAGCTTAGATCATGGTTACACATTCAGTCGCCTGAATGTGGAGATTTCCTCACGATGTTTTTGTAAGTATTATTTTAATACGTCCCAAGTATAGGTAACATTGCATTGCATTGTGAGGTGCTTGTGGCGCAGTGGCGGCAGCGCTTTGGTAGTGATACCAAAAGTTAAGCAACCCACGGCGCGGTCGTGATTGGATGGGTGACCATTCCGACCATTTAAGTGACGTCCATGACAAGCATCTCCGTGCTTCGGAAGGCACGTTAAGCAGTTGGTCCCGGCTAATATCTGTGGTATTAGTCGTTAAGCCTAGTCAGAGGCCCTAGGGCGGCTTGATAACTTCTGACAGTAAGGTTTGTCACTTGCCTTACATACACCCCTCCACCAATCCGCACTGAGCCCGCGTTGTGAAGTATGGCTCGTTCCTCCTCATAGTTGAGGTGAGGCCTTTTCCCAGCAGTGGGATCTAATAGGCTGACTTATTTTAGGTAACATTTACAACTTTTCGATATCGATGTAAAAAAAAAATGTTTTTTTTTTTCAAACACGTTACTGATGGAAACACATTCACTCGAATACACATTAAGTTATTTGACTTCGTCGCGTTTTGATTTCTTTGTACGTAATACATAGCAAGTTCCCCATCCATCAGGTAGACTGATCGATAGGCTTTCGGGAATAATGTCGTGTATTGACTGTTACAGGCTGGGCGTTTATTTAAACGCACTTCAATTCAGATTTATGCAAAAAATGTGACAGTATCTCGCGTGTCTGAGTTAGTCTCGTTCCGAGCTCTAAACTCAAACACAAATATCGATGAATTTAGATGATTGATTGGATATTAAAAACGAAGAGCTACCTTTTTTACAAAATTAAAACTTAGTAAAATCTAATTTTTGTGCAAAATGCAGAGGAGCCATTATTTTAAAGATTTATATGTTTATTTAGTCAGCAAGACTTTACTGAGAAGGAGAGTGATTTTCTTAAAAAATACTCGTACTTCTGCTGTCGGACTTCAAAGCAGACCACCATGATACTGCAACAAACATCTGTCAAGATGCGGTGGCCAATGATGATTATGAAATGACCCAATCTTGTCCAAACATAAAATTGTTCCTCACACTTAACTTCTTATTTGACATGTTTTTTTTATTACAGTCCCGCCCGATTTTAACGCGTCGCAAATAACGCCCGGTCTGTAAAGACCCCACCCAGAATGCGAACGTACAAACTATTATCGGGGCTCTGACCTGGCCCTTCAGGGCTTCAGGGTAGAAATCTCTGCGCGAAATGCTGGAAGAATATATTAAGGTTTCGGAATACAAACGGAAATATAACGCAGTTTGCTGCGATACATCGGACACGATAAATGTTCAATTTCGTTCGGAAATTGCTGTTATAGTTTTGTGGCAGTACAATGACGACAAAATGTAGGTATGTAAGTGACGACGAAAGTTACAACTATTAGGGTTACAACAGCCGGGCGGTGAATAGATTATAGAATATAAGTAATGCAGATTAATTTTCGGGGAATAAGCTGCTCGGCTTTACCACTACACTCTTGCCCAGTTGCAGGAACAGTAATTAAATAATGCCTTCATTAGCTACTAATGTGGCATTCATGTCAGTTTTCTCTTCAAAATTGTCAAATTACTGCCACATTAGTAGCTAATGGAGGCATTAAAATTTAATGTTCGCTGTAAGTGGGCGTCAGCGAGTAGGCATTAGTCGGCAATGATGATGACAATGTGTCGACCCGAATTAACTACCCAATCGGCACAAGCCAAATGAAGCCGAACAAGTGCAGTTATTGCTTCGGGTCGGTTTTAATTATCAACTTATAATGCCAAACCGATAGTGCTGACTTATTTATTTGAATAGCAAGCTTATTGCGCAGCAGTAACTGAATTTACGAACACACATTGAGAAATGAATCTCATTCATGTGACTAAACCTAGGTACATGACCCAGGTTTAGTCACTATGCGCAATAGAATATTTAATTCACACTATTTCCCTAACAATATAGGGGCCTATATTGTTAAATTTAAGGATACAGCTATTAAGAAAAGATTTCTGGTCTCCTGTAAAGATAAAATAAAAAAGTAATAAATGTAGCAGAATAACATAAAATAAGGGTAATAATCTAGGATGAAATATCGAAGGTTTGAGTAATGTTCGAAAATAAAATGAGATCGTCCAGATAGATAGGCTCTAGATAATCATAACTGTCTCGCTGTCTCGGGATATTGCTAAAATTATTGATAGTCTATATAAAAATAGGCGTATTATAGCAGTACATAGCAGTTTTGTTCTAGATAAAATGTTGTAATAATAGGGGGATACGAGTATAATAGTGCACAAGTATGTGCGCAATACTGTTCTTACCATTTCAGAGATCAGTCAGATGGGAATAGATAGACAGATAAGTCTTCATATTGCACAATATAAATAAATAAAAAAAGTACTGCAATTCACACAGAAAGATGTACAATGATTGCGGTCTTATAGTTAGAAGCGAACTTTTCCATCTGAATGACTCTGATGTAGCTGGCGAGAGATAGGCACAGGACCAACGGTTTAACGTGCTTACCGGGACTCAGTGGTGTGAACACCACTACCTGATTCGAGCTGTTTCGAGATATTTTATGACAGAAAAACCCAGAAACAAATTCCGGTTCGGAAAGAAGCCAACGTACTGTCCACTAGAACAATGAGGCATTAAAAAATAAATCAGTGCCATCATAAAAATATTATATCATACTCGTACGTAATACCCACTGTAGTAGCAATGCGTGTTAATACATGAACGAAACCATAATTCCATTGAGAATGACTTTGAATTCTAAGGGTTTTGAAGCATGCTTATTGTATAATTCAAAAGCGATTATTTACTGTTTAATTAATCATAATATGTAGCCAAATGTTTACCAAAACGAAGCTAAAGATTTTATAGACTGATAGACTCAATGATTCTTAGTGGATTTTAGATAAATATTTTCTTTTTAAAAATATATTGCTTGGTTTCCACTTCATAAAGTGCTCAAAAGGTTCGTTCCCAGAATACTTATATAACAAATATCATATCAACATTTTTTTTATTAAACTAACTATGAATGGAAATCGGCTCATGACATCAAAGGAAGTCAATAATAAAAGGAAAAACGTAAACCACTTAGAGATATTTGGGAAATGAAACCGTTTCTTATAGTGATAAGCCTTCCTTTACTGATTGTTGTCCACAGAAGGTACCAGTAGGCATTTTTTTCTTTATTGTATTGTAAACATTTTTTGTTATTTATTGAAACACGTGTACGTTACTGGCACATTATATTGGTAGAATATTTACTTCCGTTTTTTAATTTCTCTTTGCGAGGAGAATTCGTTTTTTAATTTTTTATTTTGGAGCAGCATCAAATACACTGTGCATACCTCTATATTTGATGATGATGCATTGAATATTTTTAAAACAAAAAGTAACGTAACATTTATGTATCTGACTAGAGTAAAAATGAAGTATCTCATTGCAAAAAATATTATTTGTATTATGGATTTTGAATTAATGCTACAGGTCTGTAAGAAATACCCTATAGGTATAGAAAAGTCAAAAAAAGCCATTTATACACGTCCCAACATATAATTTTTTTAAGCCCTACCACTGCTTTAGGACAAATGTGGGCTAGTGCTGAGAAGAAGCAGCGCAAGAAACTCAGTCGCATTGTCAAAGCCTCTTTTAAAAATAATGTTTAAATACAGAAATTGTACTGGTGCGAGCTGGTCCACACGTTTACATCATTCAAATAATCGTCTACTTTATAATCACCTTTTAAATTTTTGTAATAGAATCTCTTGCGAAGTGTTAGATAGAAAATAAGGCTCTATTGGCCGTATAATAGCATTGCACAGGAAAAGGGTCCTGACAGACATTCGGACTGACAACAAGGAGATCCTATAAATAATAAAGTTCCGATTTTCCCTATGAAGTGCCTAAGAAACCCAAAAATGTGACGGAAGCCGTAGAGTAAAATACCAAGACAATTTCACAAAAATTTCACAACATTTTTGAAAACTATTCCACATTTAGGAAGGAAATTACAAGTTTCGCCTTCACAATGCAGAGACCTCGTGTGCAAGAACTTTTCACCTTTGAGTGAAGTAATAAGCAGTGGGGAAGTTTCTTAATGAAAGAAAATTATATATTTTGTCGCGCTTTCGATTACAGGCCAAACGGAATTATGTCTGGGGCGTGCGTGTCTCTGAACACTGTGTTATATTTACACCGTGTTTGGCGGCCTTCTACAGGATGTTTGAAATAATTCATTAACGTTTGAGTAATACTGATGATTAAATTAAATTTAATAAGGTAACCTACGGCGCGGTCGTGATTGGGTGGGTAACCATTCCACCATTTAAGTGACGTCCATGCCAAGTATCCCCGTGCTTCGGAAGTCACGTGTTAAGCAATTGGTTCCAGCTAATATCAGTTGATATAAGTCGTTAAGCCTAGTCTGAGGGCCTAGTGCGGCTTGATAACATCTGACAGTAAGGCTGGTCACTTGCCTTACAGACACCAATTTGCACTGAGCCCGCGTGGTGGAGTGTGGCTCGTACCTCCTCATAGTTGGGGTGAGGCCTGTAGCTAACTTTACTTTTACTTCGTGCGTCAAAATGGATTTTGGTCTCGGACACGAGAAGACGCCACTCTTTCTGATCCTGTGCAATCTCTTGCCAATCATGTATTAGGAGTCCATGTCTAGGATGTCAACCTGGCGTTTCCCACCTGGTCGTCCAAGATATGAATGGCCTCTTCACGGCACGATCTTCTCTCATTATTTCTACGAGCGTCGAAGTCTAAATGTATTTATTTATTTAAACTTTTTGCACACAGTTTATTGTACAAATGGCGGACTTAATGCTAAAAGCATCCTCTACCAGTCAACCATAGGTCCAAACAAAAAAAATTAGGGCGATGCAAGATAGCAAGCATATTATCTATACTAATACTAATAATATTATAAAGAGGAAAGATTTGTTTGTTTGTTTATTTGCATCGAATAGGCTCCGAAACTACTGGACCGAATCAAATGAAATTTGGCACGGAGATAGTTTGAGACACTGGGAAGGACATAGGCTACTTTTTGTCGCGGTATAAAATAATCAGGGGGGTGAAATAGGGGAAGAAAATTTGTATGGAAAATCTGACTTTTGGCGCGGGCGAAGTCGCGGGGAACTGCTAGTAGGAATATAAAAAAAGAAACAAAATAACAGATATACATAATACATACATAAATAATAATATAGATGAAATACATATTGATACATACTAAAATATAATTTTAGACGAGTTAACCCCTTGAATCCAAACGCTTAAATTAATCCAATTTACAAAAGCACGCTACATCTACAGATAAGTAAGTCTAAACTGATCAAAGTAACAAAACAAGAGATAACAATGGCGAGACAAAGCAAAGTATCAAAGCTGTCGCCGAAAACATTTTGATTGAAGGGAAATAGGTCGATGATTATGAGCCGGTCGTCATTAACAAAGACCTTACATAATGCGTACAAGTCGCTAATGAGGGCTACACAGCCCCGGCCGGAAAAAGCACTAGTGTTGTTGATAGTCGATTGGTAATTGTCGATAAACTTATCGATATTAATTTTGTATATCGATATGAATATGTAGTTAAAAGGATTATCATTCAATTACTGGACACTGGACATCTTGCTTAAAATCCTGATAATGATTTAAAGTCACTGATGGTATCTAACACACCAAAGTCACTGACAGTCTATTTATTTTAAAAATCGGTAGACCTGTCATCTCGTACTGCGCGACGATTCGAATTTGATGGTCCGAGCACACGTTTTGTTTCAATGCAAAATTGGACAAATTACACAATTAAAAATGCACTATCATTTTATCAAAGTTTTGTTTTATTCACCTACTAAATAATTGGTCACAAGCATTTAGCATACATTAAAACTCAAAATGTCGACCACGTGAAACATACTTTTAAGATCCTCATTTATTATTGTGTCAAGCAAGCGTGTGCCAAATTATCTATAATATTTCAGTAAGCAGTCTGTATTCCTTTATCTACGCTCAAATTATGTAAATGAGGCGCGAGCCACGCCGCGTCTAGTCCAATTAGGCCAGCTAATGACACGAAACAACTGCCTTTAAATCAAATGTTGCCAGCATAAAAACATTAGTTTCCTCCCGGGCCATTCATACGGTCACGATCTTTACAAAACATTCACATGCTTCATGTTCTATGATGGATGGAGTAGAAATGTAAACGAGTTTGAACTTTACGACTAAGTAATAAGCGTAGTGAGCCACAATAGTTTACAACAGCAAGCTTATAGTGACATGTCAATGTCACGCTAGGTTTCTCAAACGGCACCGTTGTGTCGAATAAATCAATGGAAATACATAAAGATTACAATCGTGTCATTTTATACCGACTTTTATGTCCAATGTAGAGGATACGTCAATCAATGAATGTTAAAAAGGAGATTTCATCCGCCCCTATACTGAGATTAAAAGGTCGTAAAGGCACAAAGTCTTTCTGAACTAGTGTTGCGAATGATTAGTTAACTTTATCGATATTTTTATTTTATTACAATTTAACATTAATTACGACGAAAATTAATGGCACGACGTTCAATTTGATGTTGTTGAGGTTCATGTCATCATATCAGCCTATTGCAGTCCACTGCTGGACATAGGCCTCTCCAAGACGGCGCCAACTTTCACGGTCCTCCGCTTCTCGCATCCAGCCACCACCGGCCACCTTCCTCAGGTCATCGGTCCACCTAGCAGGGGGGCGTCCAACACTACGTTTCCCGAGACGTGGTCTCCATTCGAGAACCTTCCTACTCCAACGCCCGTCGGTTCTGCGACAGACATGACCAGCCCACTGCCACTTCAGCTTACTGCACTTCTGAACGATATCTATGACTTTCGTCTTTTGGCGGATGATCTCGTTCCGGATTCTATCCCTTAGCGAGATCCCCAGCATAGACCGTTCCATAGCTCGCTGAGCGACATGCAGTCGGTGGGCCAGCTTGACTGTCAAGTTCCACGTCTCGGCCCCGTAGGTCATGACAGGTAGGACGCACTGGTTATATACCCTGCTCTTCAGGCATTGCGGTAGAGGCGACGAGAAGATGTGACGCAACTTCCCAAATGCTGCCCAACCCAGTTGCACCCTTCTGGCGATTTCGCGGTCGAAGTTGTCTTTACCCAGTTGCAACACTTGCCCGAGGTAAACGTATTCCTGGACAACTTCAAGGATCTCGCCGCTGACTGCTATCGGTTCCGGGACAATATGTTAGTTGAACATGACCTTAGTCTTGTCCAAGTTCATCCGGAGACCAACGCATCGCGAGGCAGAGTCTAGGCTGTGCAGCATTTTTTGCAGATCCCGCGGCGATTCTGCCATTAGAACTATGTCGTCGGCAAAGCGGAGGTGCGTGAGGTTTATGTAAATTGATTTATTTATTTATTACAGATTACAGTCAGACATGCATAGCTTACATTGATAATTGTTACAGTAATAGACTAGACGGCAACCTAAAATTAGTATCCACATCATGATTATAAAACAACAGACATATTTATGGATAAGTTAGATATAAGAAAAATGCTTTTGAAGGTTCATGTTTGTCAGACAGTTTTAATTACATTCAACCTTTATTATTCAATTATTTGTGATACGTTTTGCCTTCTGTTATAGTTAGTAAAATTTGTTCAATTGAGTTATGTTATATGTGTTTCTGTACTGTAGAACTTCCTTTGGATGTGAAGTCCTCTCTATATCCTATGAAAGTATCTATATACTCAAGAAATTGTATTTAACTATATAACACTAAAAACACTTATCTTTTTTCTAGTTGTTTATTTCGTCATTTTACTTTTACAGATAAAATCTTTATCAACGCAACACCTTTTGACATCGACTTGATCTTTTCCAAACAACTCCAAAATCTATCTGACGTTATTTTAAAATTGACGTACAAAGAAACTTTCTTTATATTTATACATCGAAGAGTCGAACGAGCGAGACATAGAGGTTTTACGCGTAGCTCCAAACCTCTACATCCCCCCCGGTCGATAAAATTTCAAAGCATAGCTGTGAAATTTACCTATCAGTTCATTACTTACAAAACCTTCCTATGTGGGAACATAATTTACAATACAACAATGTCTCATATGGTTGCAGCTTGCAAGTAGTTGGAACGATATGAAAATAAAAATTAATTAATTAATAATTAAAACTAAATTATTTACAAGTTAAAATCGTTAAAACTTTAGGTTCATACGTGTTCGCGTTCACATCTTGTCAAATTCCATATTGTTGACGATGATTTGTGTGAGTGTGGTGAAGTCGAAGATCTAAATCATATTTTTTTCAATTGTCCACGATATGACCGCTCTGCCTTTATTGCCTCTTTGATTTCCTTTCGTATCCCTTTTCCATCCTCTATTACTTCCTTGATTTATTCAAAAAATGTTAATGTATATAAATGTATAGTATCTTTTATTACATATAATAATTTAAAGCTTTGACCCATGTACATATTTTACTAGCAATATTGTATATTTTTGTTACTACTGTACAAAATGTATATATTTTATAAAATGTACTCCTTCCCTTCCTGATCCATCCTTTTCCTTAATCGGATCCGTAAATTTTAATTTTACCCCGTTTCCCCGCTTATAACATGACACTGGCATGGCGCAACCCAAATGCGCAAGATTGCCATTAACAAAAAAAAAACTTATTTTTTTTAAATTACTTTTACGGTCTGTGACTCAACTATTTAGCCATACTACTAACAAAGTGTAAAGTGAGTATTCACAAAATCATAACTATTTTAACCGACAACGAAAAAAAAAGGTAACTTAACAAAATGTTTTTCCTACAAAATTACACTTCCTGGTAAAAATTATGTAACAAAAAATAAAATAAAATAATATTGAAATTAAGTTAGGAATCATTCATAATAATGAATGATTCCTAAATTTAACTTTACGACCAAAATTTAATTTTTGATTTTCTGTTACTTTACCTATGTTGCTAAATTTTTCTAAAATAAATAATCAACGTGTCTGTTCAAACCAACTTGATAACATTTTTCCTCATACAATGTATCAACTTCATTTGTATATTTATTTTTAAGCAATCAATTTTATTAACATATTTCTTATTATCTACAAATATTTTATTTATTTCTTCATTTTTCTCACGAAGTTTCAATATTTCATTGAATTTCTTACTCTTCCCGTCGAACATCATATCTTCTTTCTTGTTCTTGCATTTCAATTTTCTTTTTATTGCTTGTTTTTCTTCAAATAATTGCTCATGGTCATCCACTTTTCTTTTTTCATCTGTTTCTTTTTTCTCATCAGTTTCTCTTTTCTTATCCATTTCTCTTTTATCATCCGTTTCTCTTCCTTCATCCGTTTCTATTTCTTTATCCGTTTCTATTTCTTCATCCGTTTCTATTTCTTCATCCGTTTCTATTTCTTCATCCGTTTCCCATTCTTCATCCATTTCATTTGTTTCATCCATTTGAATGGTTTCATCCGTTTTTATTTTTTCATCAGTTTCCCATTCTGCATCCGTTTCATTCTCGACTGTTTTTATTTCATTGTTTTCAACAATTACATCTTCACATACCTATTCGATAGATTCATCCAAGTTTTGATGTTCTTGTAGAACTTTCTCGTTAGTATGCTCATCTTCGTGCACAACCAAGCTATCAATACTCTCATCTTCGTTTTGTTTTTTATTTACTTCTTCATCACGACACAATTCTTCATTCCTAGTAAATCCACAAAATTAATATAATTCTGTTCAGATAACTGGTCTGATTCTCCATGTTGATCCTCCTGTCCATCAACAAATTGCGAAGAATTTTATGCTACCTGAGAACTTTCTTCCAATAATGTGGCTTGGTTTATTGTTGATTCATAATATTGTTTTTCTTCATAACTTGGACTGCTTCTTAAATTATATCTAAGTCGGTAATAATTCTGGTTGAGTGAACCTCTATGTGTTGGTTGACCTCTTGTAATGGGAGGGTCAGAGGGTGGTTGTCCTCTCATAGTAGGAGGGACAGAGTACGATTGTCCTCTCGTAGTGTGAGGGACGGAGTGCGGTTGTCCTCTTATAGTGGGAGGGTCGAAGTGCTGTTGCCCTCTTGTAACGGGAGGGCCAGAGTGCTGTTGCTCTCTTGTAACGGGAGGGTCGGAGTGCTGTCGCCCTCTTGTAACGGGAGGGTCGGAGTGCTGTTGCCCTCTTATAACGAGAGGGTCGGAGTACGGTTGTCCTCTCGTAGCTGGAGGTTCGGAGTACAGTTGTCCTCTCGTAGCTGGAGGTTCGGAGTACAGTTGTCCTCTCGTAGTGTGAGGGACGGAGTGCGGTTGTCCTCTTATAGTGGGAGGGTCAGAGTGCTGTAGCCCTCTTGTAACGGGAGGGCCAGAGTGCTGTGGCTCTCTTGTAACGGGAGGGTCGGAGTGCTGTTGCCCTCTTGTAACGGGAGGGTCGGAGTGCTGTTGCCCTCTTATAACGAGAGGGTCGGAGTACGGTTGTCCTCTCGTAGCTGGAGGTTTGGAGTACAGTTGTCCTCTCGTAGCTGGAGGTTCGGAGTACAGTTGTCCTCTCGTAGTGGGAGGTTCGGAGTACAGTTGTCCTCTCTTAGTGGGAGAGATGGAGGGTGAACTCCATTCTTGTTATGGTGCTCTAAACGTAGCATCACCAAATGGCGTTCTTGTAGGTTGGTAAGATGGTGATGTACGAGGAGTTTGAAATAACTCGCGTGGCATGGGATAATCTCCAACCGATTGTGTGTTATTCAACGAACCGGTCAATTTAATAGGCAAATTGAATGTCAAATCATGATTTTTATTAAATAAGTGATCTGACTGTACAAGAGCTTTTTTCAATTCTTTTAGGGACATAAAAGTGTGGAAGCTTAGTTTATTTTTATAGAAATTTGATAGGTTTCGTAAGAATTGATTAATAATGGTTCTATCTTCCATTATTTCAGCTTTTGAGGCTAGTTCTTTGAGTATATAGAGGTAATTTATAATAGATTCGTTATAATTTTGTTTGGCATTGTAAAAATTTGCGATATGGTCCTCTTCTGCAGAGAATTGGGACACAAATTTAGCTTTGATTTCCGTAAAACTTAATAAAGACTTATTGGTAATTTTCCTATAAAATGAAAGAGCAGCGCCCGATAAATAGGCTCTCAATACACTTGGTTTTGGTCTCGTCTGACCAACCATTAAGAGACGCTATTGTCTTAAACTGTTCTAGAAATTCATGTACATGTCCTAAGTGTCCATCAAATATAGATGCCATGATGGCTGTTATATATTTAGTACTTAGCTTTATAATCCTGGAGATAGCGGAGTTACAATTCCTCTCGCTCTTTATTATTGATTTTCTTTAGTCATTCAAGCTTCCATTAGGTATGTATTCTCCGATTTTGATCGTCTCTGAAATTAGATAAAATTGTATATTTGTCCTTTTTTTATGTAATTTATACCACTCTTGTTTCTTGATTGGGGTGCGGGATCAGAAAGGAGCCTCCACTGTAGAACTTCCTTTGGATGCGAAGTCCTCTCTATATCCTATGAAAGTATCTATATACTCGAGAAATTGTATTTAACTATATAACACTAAAAACACTTATCTTTTTTCTAGTTGTTTATTACTTCATTTTACTTTTACAGATAAAATCTTTATCAACGTAACACCTTTTGATATCGACTTGATCTTTTCCAAACAACTCCAAAATCTATCTGACGTTATTTCAAAATTGACGTACAAAGAGACTTTCTTTTTATTAGTAGCTCCAAACCTCTACAGTACCTACGTTCAATATACAACACATCAATAGCGTCAGTTTGCGTTAATCGTAAAGAAACAAATCTAGTGGTTTTCGTAGTTGCCAATTTATATCGAAAAACTATCGATATTTTACCCCAACACTATAGTTAAAAGTTAACGGCCTATCAAGCGTATTCATGAGACAAGCACCACTATGAAGCAATAACTGTTAAGTTTGAACCCATCGTGATGCAAATGGCGATTCTGTTTACTTGAGAGGCCCTACTCTTTAAGACTATGTCCATATTTTCGTCTCTTGCTGTCCCTGTCACTCACAGCAACATTACATACTATGTCTAGTGATAGCAGGTAGTAATATTACCATTTTTTATCGAATTAGCTTTAAAACTGACGGAGTTTCATAAACATTTAACCCCCCTTCTTTACCCCCTTAAGACTCAAATTTCCTAAAATATTTCCTTAGCGCTAACCTGTCTTATAAAAGGAAGCTTCTTGCAAAATTGCAAGTTTCTAATCCTAGTACTCGTAAGTAGTTTGAGCTGTGCGTTGATATTATGTCATTTAGTCAATTTTGAGTTTTCCTTTACAAGATGAATGTTACACTTTTCCGGAACGTGTATTCCGATAATGGGTAGGAATTCGAATAAAGTGTATGAGACAACAATGTAGCAAACTTAATGAGCTTTTGTTGTGTAGAATATTATTTTTCTCCACAAAGCACCGTTCTAAAGAGAGTAGCAAAAAACTCAAAATTGAGACCTTTGCCCCGCCCTTCCCACTCCGGCTCATCTAGACGCGGGGACTTTAGCATTATATAATCAGTGCTTTTAGTATGGTTAGCCTCTAAGCACCCTGAACAACTTTCTAAAAAAAATAACATAGGCCCCAGCTCACGCACTCTACAACTCCTTTGTTAAGTGAACTAATACGCAATCGCCCGGTATGCGAGGAGAGCGGGTTCAATTCCCGCCTCTAGTTTTCACTTTTAATGTGTAATAGCTCATGTTTAGATTGCAAAGTGAATGCTTATCACTTAAAACCATAATTTTTAGGGTTCCGTACCCAAAGAGTATAAACGGTTTGTCACCAGGCTGTATCTCATGAACCGTGATAGCTAGACGGTTGAAATCTTCACAGATGATTTATTTTTTTTGCCGCTATAACAACAAATACTATAGAAAATAATTAATACATATTTAAGGGGGGCTCCCATACATCAAAGATGTTTTTTTTGCTGTTTTTTGCTCGATATTAATAATGGCAACAGATAGACGCTTGAAATGTTCACAGAATAATAATATGTATAACTTTAAAAATAAATAATTAGATTAAAATAATAATATTTAAGGGGGGCTCCCATACAAAATCGTTTTTTAAATGGTACGGAACTCTATGGGCGCGAGTCCAACTCGCTTTTGGTCGGTTTTTTTTAAATACGAACGATGTCTTACAGAGTAGGGTAAACATAGAATGAGGTCTGGAAGGAAACGGGGGCATCACTGGGAATATTGTCGAGTTTATTTTAAAGGCTCCGGCGAAGATATTAAAATAAACAGCTTGAAATTCCAACGGAATTCCTGCCAGTAACATTTTACTTGGAAGTTTGGATTTTTGAGATAAACAATAGCATTTTTAAACTATTTTTATACATAAATTAAAACTTGTTCTCAGGAAAAACAAATACAGCTACAAAATATCTTGTGCTTGTTAATTCGACAAAAAAATTACAGAATTCAGTATTTGGTGACCCCGTCAAACTATTTGACCAAACGTGAAATTTTTACTTATTTTAGTGTAAGTTTTTTTTAATTAATGGAAAATAATAACTAATTAATAAATAGTCCCCATACTAAAAATTGGATTTTAATTTCACAACAACAACAATATACCTAAATCAAACAAAGAAAGATATGTTTTTCAATGAATAAAGGTCTCTTTTATTATTATTTTTTAATTAGAAAATAACCTGTTTGTACTTAAATCTTTTGTTAGAATAAACAAGACTGAATCTCCTTTCCTTTAGCGCCTTAGCTACATACGCATCCATAACTCAAGTCAATTTTAACGCCACTCCAACTAGCAAATAATTCGGCCGGACAGTTCTGGCGATATTTCACGTTGGCTCAGATTTAATGGATTTGCCAAAGGTCAGGTCTTCATGGCAGTACCAGATATGGCAGTTACTCGTGGAATGTCTGTGTTAGCGTTCAGGCCAAATTGATGAAAATCGGGGTTAACATGGTGTAGGAATCGAGATTCAATTTGAACTTACTCGTAAGTGTTGGGGCTGATTGCCACGCTTTTTATATATTTGTCTTCTTTGTTTTATTCCTTACTAGTGGTTCCCCGCGACTTCGCCCGCAAGAGTTGGATTTTTCATATTTCATCCCCCATTTCACCCCCTTAATGTTTTTATATCGCGACGAAATGTAGCCTATGCCCTTTCCAGGGTCTCGAACTGTATCCATACCAAATTTCATCTCAATCCGTACATTGGTTTAAGCGTCAAGAGGTAACAGACAGACAGACACACTTTTGCATTTATAATATTAGTATGGATATGCTTAGCGGTTTCTTGCGACTTTTCCCAAGAAAATGTCAAATTTTCCTCATACATAACTCCCTAAAGAAAGATTTTAAAGTAAAAACTATTCCATGCCCTTTACCTTTACTAAACTCTAAACTAAACCTGTTGTGCGGTTTAAGCTTCAGGAGATAGACGCAATTTCGCATTTAAATTATAGTATGGATTTTAAGTATTTTTGCCACGATATGAAAAGAAATAAACCTAATTTAGGTGCGATCTTATGTCATAACAGTAGGCATAAATACGCACGATAAACAAGTTCTCCTTGCTTTGATAAATTCTAATAAGACGTAAAACATTTTCACACAAGCGTTTCGCAATGTATACAATGATTTGTGAAGTATCGCGCACTTAGTCTCAATTATCATAGTTAAGTCGGCCCTTAGCGAGCAGATAAATTATGTAGTATACCATCGGCAAGTGCCTTTACAGAAGCCATTTTGTATTTAACGAGCCAAGATTGTCCATTAATAACAGATCTAGGGAGCGGAGATAATGCTACAGTCAGAGTGGAACAGTGGTTTTCTTCTGTAGCAAGAAATATTGTGTGAATTTGAATTGTTATCATCACCATTATAATTAAGTATTAGCACGTCCACTGCTGATCATAGGCTTGTTGGCTCTTTGGCTTATTTAACACATCTTAGATTATTTATACCTAGATATGCATGAACATGGGCATTTTAGTTATCTTTGACATTTTTTTTGACAAAGGAAATGTAACCATTTTGGCCATCTCTTGTACAGGAAACCAAAAAAAATAAGAAAAATCACTTTATCTCCCTAAAAATATTTAAAAAAGATATCTTGCCGTTTTTAATGTACAAAAAGATTTTTCATTGTTACACATTCAATAATGATGGCAATTTCTATCGCCATATTTGAGAACGTTCAAAAATCAAAATGCAGTGTAATCTATCAATGATTCAAAAATCAACCTAGTTTTACTGTTTTACCATAACCATTAGAAAACTATGTTATCAATATTTAGTTCACTAAGAAAGAAAACTATGTTATCAATATTTAGTTCACTAAGAAAGAAAACTATGTCATCAATATTTAGTTCACTAAGAAAGAAAACTATGTTATCAATATTTAGTTCACTAAGAAAGAAAACTATGTTATCAATATTTAGTTCACTAAGAAAGAAAACTATGTTATCAATATTTAGTTCACTAAGAAAGAAAACTATGTTATCAATATTTAGTTCACTAAGAAAGAAAACTATGTTATCAATATTTAGTTCACTAAGAAAGAAAACTATGTTATCAATATTTAGTTCACTAAGAAAAAAAACTATGTTATCAATATTTAGTTCACTAAGAAAGAAAACTATGTTATCAATATTTAGTTCACTAAGAAAGAAAACTATGTTATCAATATTTAGTTCACTAAGAAAGAAAACTATGTTATCAATATTTAGTTCACTAAGAAATAAATATAACTCGAATGATGAAACTGTTATTTAATTTGAATTTACATGCAAAGCCAAATATGTTTTCTGAACGATCAGCGGCCGAAACGTTTGGTTCCAAGCGTGAAAAAGTAGCTGTCATCTGTCATTCATTTGTGCCGTTCCGTCATTATGAGATAGTATTGCCGTAAAATGAAAATTAATCTTCTTTGTGCAAAAAAACAACGAAAAAATTGTAAAAATAAATATGTAGTTAAGGTTTCATAGCCTTTTTCCTATTTTTTGGTATAACGTACAGGAGATGGCCAAAGTTCCATAGAAAACTGAAACATCTCCTTTGTGAAACTTCAATGTTATAAAATTTTGTTGTTATCCAGTACCTAATGACCTGTCACTTAAAGTGTCAGTTGAAAGTTATGTCATGTGTGGGCTTTGATTTGTAGTGAATCCTTAATAAAAGTATATTGATTATTTGATTCATCTAATTATTACTTAATAAAAAAAAAATCTAGTAGATATTGCACTTGAAAAAATTAACACCTGAGGCAGGAATCAAACTGCGTTCCTCGCTATACAGGGACTGGGCTATTGCCTGGCCGCTCGGCCACCTTAGACGTTGGCAAAGCCTACCTGCCTGCCTGAGAGTAGAATCCCAATAACATTGATGTAACCAACGCGGCATTAATGCTTTGAAGCAACTTGAAAATTTCGACAGGCTTGGTTGGCCGAGTGGTTAGGAAAAGGCCCGGTATGCGAGGAACGCGTCATTAGATTGCAAAGTGTCATCACCTAGTTCTTAGTTAGTAAGATATTTTTATTATTTAACACATCAATGCCCAAAAAATCATGTTTAAAACTTAGAAAGTTAACATTTGCATGTTAAATTGACGACCGTCTTGGTGTAGTTGTGCGCGCCCCGGACTTCTAAACCAGGCGGTTGCGGGAATCCCGCAAGAGGCAAATGTTTGTGTGATGAGCACGAGCATTTGTACCTATGTCATGGATGTTTATAAATGTATATGTTACGGTAAATCTGATTAATTGAAAATTATTAATAATTTTTCAAAATTATTAATAATAACCACATGTTTTGGTAAATGTGAATAAATGATCGAAATTTATTACTTTTAGTAGTAATTATTAATAATTCACGACACGTATTGGTAAAAGTAATAAAATAAATAAAAACCCAAGGTTTTTAGACCAGCAGGTATTTATTTATAATATTAAACACAGTCTTACCATTATATTAATTAGAGATCACACAAACAAGGTTACTTGTACTTGCTTTAAAACGAGAGGACAACAAATTCACATATTCTGAACTAGAATATTAAATAAACCATACTATAAGGGCACATTTATCACAAAATTAACAATAAAATTCTTATAAAAATCAAATCTACCATCAAACTTATGCAACTTTCTTGCATAAAACATACTTTCGTGGTACATAAAATTGTTACAAAAATTAAATTAAACAATTATTGTTTCATTAAAAAAATATTTGCTTTGCCTGTAAATCTTCTGTAGCACCTATAAATGCAACAAATTAAATTTTTAAAATTATTACCATAGAATTCAACAAATATTTGTTGTGCAAGTAAAATATATTGCCATTTAAATTGCAATATGAAAAGCCGGCCAAGTGCGAGTCGGACTCGAGCACGAAGAGTTCCGTACCATTAACTTACAACATTAGACAGTATAGGCAAAAAACTTTTTGAGTTCCTATTGTTCTTTTGGAAAAAAGTATATATTTTAATTTTATTTATAATTTCAAAAGTATTCATCACAGGATATCAGAAACAATTTGAAATAAGAGTTTCCGCGCCTGTTTCTTTACGTGAGTGATTTGAAGTTTATAGGTCCAAGACTACAAATTACAAGGACACCTTAAAGCTGATTAAAAAGTGTTGTATGGACACCCTACCATATTTTCATAGTCCTTTTCAACGATACCCCACACAAGGGGGTGCACTCAAAAAATAATTCACCCCCCCCCCTTTACGTGTATGTATTTACGTGTATGTACCCTTGAAAAAGGGGTACTTTTAATTTTTCGTATTTTTAAAAATGAGATCTATATGTGAAGTATCCTCGAACCAAGTTACATGCAAATCAGTCCATAAACGTAGAAGATATTCTACTGTGACAGACTAGGACGGACGGAATGGACGGACTGAACGATCTTATAAGGGTTCCTTGTCGGACTACGGAACCCTAATAACATCCAAATAAAACAATTAAAGACTTATAAAAAAAAGAAACTAAAAATATTATTTGGTTTACAAGAAAGACTTATGGCACTTAGAATTGAAAAGAACGTGCATTTTTTTGCATTTGCAGCGATTAGAGTTGCATTCGCCAGTACAGTTGCAGTGTTGAAAGCCTTGCCCCTCCAAATTTGAGTACTTAAGGGGGCACATTCTAGCAGACTGCAAGTTGTATTAAGAACCTCATCAATACTGACAAACTTTTCCTTGCAAACTGTAAACTTATTACATTTATCACTGCTAGGGTTAAATTGTTAATAAAAACCGACAAATGTGATTAATTTATCACTTTAACCTCGACTTTCGGTAATTATTAATAATAATAGATAATTATTAAAAATCTTCAATTATTCACTCTTACCGTAACATATATAAGTATGTCTATCCGGTATCCTAGTCACCATAGCACAAGCTCTCGCTTAGTTTGGGGCTAGGTAATCAGTGTGTTTGTTGAAACAATTTATTTATTATATTTATTTTTTATTAATAATAACAGAGTTTATCGATTGTTTCGTTGCTATTTCTAAAATTAGACATTTCATAGCACTTTAATCATTAAACTCTAACAAAAATGATTGTGGTCGGTCGGCTCTAGCCCCGTCACTCATTTTCCATTCCGTATGCTACTGCCACAACATGTAATTAGAGTTTATTATCGCGTGTACGTATAATGCGAAGAGAACATTCAACATATTGCCGCTGTAAATATTCACAAGCAATTTTGTGCCTTATTGTAATTAAATTAAAATTAAGTTTACTGAATTTGCTGAATTATCGTATAGGAAATGATTCCTTGTGAGTTAAAACGTTCTATGAAGTTTTCTGAACACTACCTACTTGATTTAGACAATAATTTGTTTTCTACTATATTGTTTTATTAAAATTGATAATACATTTTTATGCATGTTTCTTAGTCAGTGATTAACCATCATGCAACTCTTCACTTCTTATCTGGATTTCACAAAATTAAACATTAATTTTTAATCAGCTGGTTAAGCATTATTTGACATATTTTGTCTACCTTTACCTGCTGTTTGAATTGGTGAACTCGGGTCTGTAAAATGTTTTCTTCCTTTTAGTTGGCCTGTACAACAATATTATTACTAAATGCTCTCATATATCTCAAATGTGTGCCCTACTTAAGAGGCACTAAGCTCAAATTACAGACCCATTGTGGCTATGCCTTTATTCCAAAGAGACCTAGCAGGACGGTAATAGCCTGTTTTAGGTCTATGCCTGCGTCTAGGCCGGAAGACCTAAGCAGTAATTACCCTGAATAAAACGTATGACTGTGTTTAGTCGTCGCATTATATTATTTGTACACGAATTAGCCTAAAACATTTAAAAGTCATAAAAGTAATTTATTTATGTATGTAGGCCCACAGGGGGCACTTATACACGTCCCAACATATTATTTTTTAATCCCTACCACTGCTTCGGGACAAATTGTGGGCTAGTGCTGAGAAGAAGCAGCGCAAGAAACTCAGTCACTATTGTCAAAGCCTCTTTTAAAAATAATGTTTAAATACAGAAATTGTACTAGTGCGAGCTGGTCCACACGTTTACATCATTCAAATAATCGTCTACTTTATAATAACCTTTTGTCATTAGGGTATCCTTAATAAATGATTTGAATTTGTTAATTGGTAATTCTACAATATTTTTCGGTTTTTTGACACATTTTCCCATGAAAGAATGACCAACTTTTTGAAGCCTGAATTGTGGAATAGCAAGCTTATTTTTATTTCTAGTGTTAAAATTATGCGTATCACTTTTCTTTGTAAATAAATGCAAGTTTTTACGCACATACATAATATTTTCATAAATATATTGAGAGGCTACTGTTAATATCCTTATTTCTTTAAAAAAATCTTTCAATGAATCTTGAGGTTTGAGGTTATAAATAGCACGTACGGCCCTTTTTTGTAGTACAAAAATTGATTCTATATCAGCAGCTGAGCCCCATAGTAAAATACCGTACGACATCAAGCTGTGAAAATAACTAAAATAGACTAGTCTGGTCGTTTCAACATCAGTCAAGCGCCGTATCTTTTTTACAGCAAAAGCAGCTGAACTAAGTCTTTCTGACAAGGCCACGATATGAGGACCCCATTGTAGTTTTGAATCTAAAGTAATTCCTAAAAATGTTGTTGAATTTATAGTATTTAGCAGTTTGTCTTTTATCAAAACATCTGTTGAGGCCTGTCTGACATTAGGCATCGTAAACTTAACACATTTAGTCTTATTCCCGTTAAGCAAAAGGTTGCTAACGGTAAACCAATGCAATACTTGTGAAAGAGTGTTATTTTCATCGTCAAAAGTATCTTTCCCCCTGGGAATTTTGAATATAAGTGAAGTATCATCAGCAAATAATACTATATCACAAAGATCTTCCACAAAGTGTGGAAGGTCATTTATATAAATTAAAAACAATAAAGGTCCCAATATCGATCCCTGGGGCACACCCATGGTCAGAGGTGCTTCAGAAGACTCAACCCCATTGATGCATACTTTTTGTGTTCTACTTGTTAGGTAAGATTCAAGTAGATTTAATGCATTCATTGAAGCCCCATAATGTCTTAATTTTTTCAATAAAGTTTTATGTTCTACACAATCAAAAGCTTTTGAAAGATCACAGAAAATACCTAAAGCATCTTGTCTATTATCATAGGCATCAAAGATATGTTTTAATAGAGCAACTCCCGCTTCAGCAGTACTTCTACCTTTAGTGAAACCAAATAGTTTTTCATGTAGATGGTTTAAAGAAAGATGTGCTAGTAGTTGATTGAATATTACCTTTTCAAATATTTTACTGAGGACCGGAAGAATCGATATTGGTCTAAATTTAGGTCTAGCGGTATAATTTTACTAAATTTCATTAGGCTTGGAAACTGGCCATCATCAATGCACTTGTTAAAAATTATTGCTAATTGAGGAGCTATTGTGTTGATAATTGATTTTATAATATACACAGATAGTCCCCATAGATCCTCAGTCTTCTTTATATTTAAATCTAGAAATGTTTTTTTAATTACTTCGGGACTGACATGCCTAAAGTGCAGTGGAGAATCGCACTGGTCGACATTGGACTTGAGAATCGATTCCGCAAGTTCTGAAGAAGATGCAAGTTCTTTAGTTGTTGAAGGTGCAATATTAGAAAAAAATGACTCAAAGGCATTTGCAATTTCTTGATTGGATGTGATCAATTTACTTTCGACTTTTAGTGAGAATGAGCTACTTTTTGATTTATTTTTACAAGTTTCCTTGTTTATTATGTTCCAAGTAGCTTTTGCCTTATTGTTGGAATTTAAAACTATTCTACGAATATAGTTTGACTTTGCTGCAGCACATACTTTTTTAAATATCTTAGAGTAATTTTTAACATATTCAATAGTATATGGATCCTGTGAGTATTCTCTTATACTATATAAGTCATACAATTTAATCCTACTTTTATGAATACCTGGTGTAGCCCAGTCATTAAATTTACATTTAGCTTGATTTGTCTTAACCTTCTTCTGTGGAAAGATTTCATTGAATTGATTTTTTATTAATTCAAAAAGGTCTTCGTATAATTTATCAACATTATCGCAATTATTGGGTATAGTTGAGTTAACACTATTACAAATTGTATCCCTTAATCTGTCTAACCTATTTACTGTGACAGGCCTATAAACATTCTCCACAATACTTGAGGCATGACTGTGTTGAAATGAGACCTTTTGACCTCTATGATCGGAACTAAGATTACGTAAGATACATTTGTCGATTACGATTGCATTGGAATCACAAAAAATATTATCTAGACAAGTTGCAGTATTGGGAGTCACCCTAGTTGGTTCCTTAAAAAGGTTAAATAAATTATAAGATGCAAAGAGATTGAGAAATCGGGTAGATATCTGTGTTTGTTTTAAAATATTAATATTAAAGTCTCCGCATACAACTATTTTTTGGTTTGATCTGCAAACTTTATCTAATGCTTCTTCCATAATGGGTTCAAAAAGTTGGTAATTTGCGTCTGGGGGACTATACACACACAATATAATATACTGATCCAGCTCCACACACGCTAGTTCAATAGTTCGTTCCATCGAGAGTGACACAATATCCTTGCGATCTTTCCAATTTAATTCATTTCTTAAGAGTATGAGTGACCCCCCTCTAGTAGTGGTCTCTCTTGAAAACGAACTACTGACCTTATAATTATCAATACTTATCATTAATTAAAAAAAAATATACCAATGCTCTGTCAGACACATGACATGCACATTTAAATCTTGCAAGACTAACGAAATTTCTAGTTCTTTGCCAGCCAAGCCTTGTATGTTTTGGTGAACTAAGTTAAAACTAGACCTGGCTTTTGTCTTCCCTCTTAGTTGAAAGTCTCAGAGGTTGTCAAATTTACAATATTTAAATTAGTATTACTACTAACAAGTTGAAAACCATGTGATATGATGGTTTTGTTTCTTAAACAATTAATATTGTATGCTAGCAAAGTAGCTATTCGTTTTTTAATTCTATTAGGCAGGTGTAAAGAGCCGCCAGTCAGTGAAAATAAATTGTTAGTAAATTAATTTGTGTCAAAAAACACAAATTTGTCACTATGACGCTGGGTAAATTGAATAATAAAGTATTCATTAGATGAATACGGTTATTTTCTTGTGCTGTATGATTTTTAGAAAATGGTAGGGCACAGAAAATGATTTTATGAACATTTAAACTTGACAATATTGAATATTTTTTTATAATATTTTTTTTACTAAGATTTTGACTATCTCCTATCATAACTACAAGTATTGAATTGGAATTTAGGTCAGTACTTTGGATACAGTTTACTATATGATCTAAGGAGGCGTCGGGCATACAATTATTTATAATATTATAATTTAATTTCTTATGTAGTAAGGAACCATAACCAACCCCTAATTTATCTGAAAAAACAATAACATTGTTACATTTGTTCATAAAATTTTGTTAACAGTTTTTTTTTTTTTTTTAATTATTAGAATTACATTTTGACAGGCACTTTTGCAAGCCAACCTCTCTTAGTTGTGGTGAGTCATTAGGTAAGTTTATATATATGTTGGGCAGTGAAGAAAAATCTATGTTTGGAATGCCCATTCGTAACAGCTTAGGCGCACGCATTTCGCGTATTTGTGAATATGAGGTGCTTGTGGCGCAGTGGCGGCAGCGCCACTGCGCCAGTGATACCAAATCTAAGCAACCTAGGCGCGGTCGTGATTGGATGGGTGACCATTCCGACCATTTAAGTGACGTCCATGACAAGCATCTTCGTGCTTCGGAAGGCACGTTAAGTCGTTAAGCCTAGTCAGAGGCCTTAGGGCGGCTTGATAACTTCTGACAGTACGGTTTGTCACTTGCCTTACATACACCCCTCACCAATCCGCTCTGAGCCCGCGTGGTGGAGTATGGCTCGTACCTTCTCATAGTTGAGGTGAGGCCTTTTCCCAGCAGTGGGATCTGACTTTACTTTGTGAATAGTTATAAATATTACTAAATACCTATGTGCTTAGATGGTGTAGAAATGGTTAAGGATAAATGCAGCAGCTATTTTTGTCTACCTATGCTATGAAAGACCATTAGTGGACACAAAAGGTTAATAGAATAATGGCAGTGTGGTTAGGTTAATAGAATAATGGCATTTCAGGTGACATAATACACCTGTATGTATTCAAATAACACGGTTTTCTAAAGTTGTCGTCATATATGCGATTTTAGTGTCTTTTTAGAAAATAAGGTATCAATGAAAATAAGGTAGGGTTTCGAGATATAGCCCGCCAAAGTCGTTTACACGGTGTGTCCCCCCCCCCCCTGTAATATCTAAAGTCTTGGACCTATAAACTTCAAATCACTCACGTAAAGAAACATGCACAGAAACTCTTATTTAAAATTGTTTCGGGTATCCTGTGATGAATACTTTTGAAATTATAAATAAAATAAAAATATATACTTTTTTTGCCTACACTGTTTAATGTTTTAAGTAAATGGTACGGAAACCTTCGCGCGCGAGTCCGACTCCCACTTGGCCGGTTTTAATTAAATAAATAAATTGTTTCAACAAACACACCAATTACCTAGCCCCAAACTAGCGTGAGCTTCTGCTATGGTGACTAGGATAACGGATAGAAATACTTAAATACATATAAACATCCATGACTTATGGTACAAATGCTCGTGCTCATCACACAAACATTTGCCCCTTGCGGGATTCGAACCCGCAACCGCCTGGTTTAGAAGTCCGGTGCGCAAACGACTACACCAAGACGGTCGTCGAATTATTGTAATATTATTAATTTAGTGCAAAACATTCCGTGTCACCTGGTGGGCCTTGGTGGTCTGAACTGTAAACACCTTGTGTTATCTTCGCATTTGATTATTAAATAAAAAAGTAAAGTCATGTGTCATATGTCAACTTCAAGTTGTTTCATTAATTTTACCAAAACCAAAAAACAGCCGGTAAACCTCGACTGACGGTTTATTTGACAGAATTCCCATACAAATATGTCAAATAATTCTGAACCGCCTAATTAAAAAATTTACATACTTACATGTGTTGGTGAACTCTAGGCTAAGCTACTCAACTTTTCATGACGAATTAAACCTTATGTAATTTAGCAAAAGGCTTATGCTTAAGTAGTAATATACGGGGGGAAGCGTGACGCTAACAGCGCTTTTGCATCGACACGTGTATTTCATTTTTCGCAACTTACACCCTTCATCCGTCTGTGCCGTTTAAAACACCATCACCTCGGAAAGGTAGTACAAAAAGATCAGCCTTTCACTACAGTAAGAAACACGAAGGGTACAAAAATCATTCGAACTTGAAATTAAAAAAAACCTGATTTCTGTACTTGTTGTGGGTTCGAGTAATAATAGATAAGTGGAATATTTACTTTCATAAATAACTTGCAAGTTAATTAAAAAATAGTAAATAAACATTTTTTATGTGGATTTTCTTTCAATTCTTTGTTTCAAAAAGAGTTTTGCTTCGTTATGACGACGTACGTAGCCGAGTGCCTTGCACACCGGGTTTCAAGGCATCTCTGAGGTCTCGGGTTCGATCCCCATTCGGGTCAATATAGAAATCCATATCGTGTTGTGATACCACCGTTGTTTTTTTTATCAATTTTTTTAGAGGCTTTGTTTCTGATCCAATATTTTTTTCTTACTGTCGACTCTGTCTACGCCACGTCTCGGCTTAGTCTAGAGTCCAGAGCAAACTTATTCAAAAAAAATAAAACAAAATGATCTGGCTGTTCTCCCATCGCTGAACCCACAAGTCTACATATACACCGGCAGCATTATGCGCGCTCACGTACGAAAACTGAGCAGAGCTTTATTGACTGATCGTTTCCATTTGCCACGGGAAAACAGCCCTTATCCCATCGCAATTCGGCGGGTCTTAATAGGCGCTCAATCAAATCATTCCACGTCACGACTCAAAACGACCGCTCAATGGTGTCTGTGACTCTTATTTTGTATATTGCGGAATTCTACAGAACTAAGGATTTCAATTTAGGGGAACAGCGATAGCGTTTTCGTTGTAAGAACGACAACTATACCGAATTAGTAATAATATTTTGATAGTGGGTTAGGGTGGGTTAAGTTGGGTGTTAATAATGACGGTATCACATAAACGCCTCGTTGGTCTCGTGGTCAGCACGCTGGGTACTATCCACGAGGTCTGGGGTTCGAATCCCGGATCGGGACGAAAGTGTTTGGGTTTTTCTGCCTTGAAATTACTCAGACACAGCTCCGGAGTCAGGAAGTTGGAGAGGTGTTAACAGCCCCGTGCCTCGAAAAGCACGTTAAGCCGTTGGTCATCCGCCTGATCTCTCTACGGTCATGTCGGACTGCCGTCTCACCAAATTATGAGAGTGAAGGAACAAAGAGTGCACCTGTGTATTGCGCACACACTTGTGCACTATAATATGTCCTGCGCAGTTGGCTAACTCTGTTAAGATAGGCCCCGTAGTCGACATTCGGCTAGGAGGACATTATTATTATTATCATATACATATTCTTCATAAAATATTAAAGTGTAAAAGGTGTATATTCCTATCATTGAACTATTGCATAATTAATATAAGCGTATAGTTGCACGTGTGATATGTTTTATTATGTATATAAGAGTGCATTTTCGCCAACAAACTGTGCTGTAGCAGTTTGGACGGTTTGACAGATAAAATGTTACACATGTATTTGTTATTATGAATAAGTAAATATAAAAATGTTTTCGTACTTAGTCCTAAGATTTTAAGAAATATGCTATTTTTGAAGCAGTCTTCTCCATTCTTATCCTCCCGGGACGACATCACGACCTATTTATTTATTTGGAATAGATATACAAACGTGATATACTTCATGAATGCATAATGAGACAGAATTATAATTCTTTATCAGATATTGCGATTTTAAAAAAAAAAATGGTCCGTGTTATTGATACGAGCATAATGTTGAACATTAACTATTCTCGGCTATGACAGTTCATGTTAGTGATGGGTCGTGTCGATGTAACTTAACTTTTTTATAACTTAAATGATTATAATAAAATAATAAAATTGTTCCAACAAACACACCAATTACCTAGCCTCATACTAAGTGTGAGCTTGTGCTATGGTGACTAGGATAACGGATAGACATACTTAAATACTTTTATAAACATCCATGACTTAGGTACAAATGCTCGTGCTCATCACACAAACATTTGCCCCTTGCGGGATTCGAACCCGCAACCGCCTGGTTTAGAAGTCCGTGGCGCGAACCACTACACCAAGACGGTCGTCAACGGTCGATTATAAATCATGTACACTCGTTTTCATTATAGACATTTGTTTATCGATATTTTTCCGCACTAGTCGATATCTTCCAAACGAAGTAACTTTTGCAGGACGTAAACGTAAAGTCTGATTGAGATAATTTCTTGTAAATGTTAAGAATTGTTATAATTCCGACGGAATATCATGGTAATAACATGTATCTACCGAAATTAAATTAATGTCATTTTTAGCCTCCAATTCGATTCTAATGTACCGGTGACGCCACTACAATGTTGTGTCGTAGGAATTACTGTCAATGTCATAGGGATCAAGGTTCGCCGGGCCGGGAATAGAATGTAACTCTTGCAGTTTGTATTATACAAAAACCTTTTATTCTTTTTATCACACAAATAAGCTTGTTTATTGTGTAATCCAACCCTTCAGTTTGTAAATATGAAGGACCACTATTATTTATAAACCCTTCTCTTTTGTTGTCGGATAATGGGGTAATCTCACACACTGAAGTAAATGTCTTTCTTCAACAAAAGCCTGACAACGTTAATAATAGGAGCATCGATGGACACATTTTAGTATCAATACGAGCAGGAGTCCATTAGCGAAATTGGTCTATTTTTGGTTTGAAATGATGGTTGGTACTTACTTGTAAGGGGTTTACATTTCACATGACTTTTGTTATTAAAGTACGAAGATTGATTCTTCGTATAGGTATAGTTATATAAAAAATAGCCTTTATTTTTTTACTGCAGACTTACATGTTATTTGATATGTATTTACGTTTATATTATTATTGTCTATACTAATATTTTAAAGAGGGAAGATTTGATTGTTTGTTTATTTGCATCGAATAGGCTCCGAAACTACTGGACCGAATCAAATGAAGGTTTGGCACAGAGATAGTTTGAGACACTGGGAAGGACATAGGCTACTTTTTGTCTCGATATAAAATCATCAGGGGGGTGAAATGGGGGATGAAAATTTGTATGGAAAATCCGACTTTTGGCGCGGGTGAAGTCGCGGGGAACTTCTAGTATTTAATAATTGTAGTAGTCGCCTCTACGGCGTAGGCCTCTTCTAAACCTTTCCACACTTCACGATCCCGAGGCACGCGCTCATCTCTGATGGAAGGTGGTACTCCGTCGTATTCTTGGTCTCCCTTTTTTCCTTTTTTTGTCCCTGAATAGCCATCCTGTGACACGTTTTGTCCATCTGTTTTTACTCATCCTACAGATATGTCCAGCCCAGTGCCATTTCAGATGTCTCATTCTTTTCCTGACATCTATTATTTTTGTTTTGCTTCTGATGTTTTTTTTTAACTTTGTCTAAAAGTCTTAATCTAAGCATGCTTCTCTCCATATTACGTTGACAGATCGCAACTCGTTCTTCGTCTTCTTTTCTCAGTGACCACTTTTGGCAACCATATGTCAGGCATGGCGATATCGCTACTTCATAAAGTTTCTTCTTAATGTTAATATTGATTATATTATATAATCTTTATTGTAGACTATGAAAAAAAAACAACAAATTACTCGTTTGGTATTAGTCGTTAAGCTTAGTCAGAGACCCTAGGGCGACTTAATAACATCTGACATTAAGGTTTGTTTGTCACTTACCTTACAGACACCCCCACACCAATCTGCACTGAGCCCGCGTGGTGGAGTATGGCTCGTACCTCCTCATAGTTGAGGTGGGGCCTTTTCCCAGCAGTGTGATATATATAGGCTGACTTCACAATCAAAAGATAGGGCCATTTTTGCCCTATTTTCTAAAATTTTCAGGGGAATCTTAACTTATGGTGTACTTCCCATGTACCTAGAACCATGAAATTTGGCAAGAAAGAAGGTCTAACAGTACAAGTAAAGGAGAGAGTCTGAAAACCGCGAATTTGTGATTACATCGTCGAAAAAAACATTTGTTTGTATGGAAGCCTCGGTGCGCAAATCCGACTCGCAGTTGCCCGGTTTCTTGTTTATAGTTCACATGGATCATCTGACTTGCTGCCGACCGTGCACGGCTTCGGAAGTGGTCGTGTCTGCGTTTTGCGAAGTGCCAACATGTACCTACCTACCACTACAATTTTTGTGGGATCCTTTTGCTAATGATTCACGTTAGGATAAGTTGTTTGTTTTTTTACTCAAAAAAGGGATAGTGGCGCCAAAAAAAAGGTCAAACATCACGCGGACCGACCGACGCGGGATACGTATCACGCGAGTCGACCATGATCCAGGATGTGGCAGATCAGGTAATTACAGTGGAGCGACTGCCATCTGACCTCCGTGACCCTGTTACCAAGGGAACCTGACCAGTGTTGGATCATGGTTATACATGAAGTTGCCTGAATGTGCAGGTTTCCTCACGATGGTTTCCCTCACCGTAAGAGCATCGGTTAGTGAAACAACTAATGTACATAACTCAGGAAAAGTCATTGGTACAAGGCGACATGTGGGATCGAACCGGCACCTCCCGCATGAGAAGCAACCCGCTAGCCACTGCGCCACCGACGCTCAAAGGCAGTATAATTTAAAAAAAAATGTAAAATCTCATCGGTAACCTTCTCAAAAAGGCGGGCTTACCCTTACGTGAAAGGTTACATAGGCTTCAAGTCACCGTAATGGATTTAAAACACGAATCTTTTTAAGACCAGAACAGACTTTGTGTTTTATCTCTTTCTTAATGAGATTTATTTTATGGCTAGTTTATAAGGTAACCTTACTTAATGTGAATTACAGTAAATATTATCACCTCTCTGTATATTTACTTAAAAGATCAGTTTTTGATGGAAGGGGTCCTAATACTAATATTAATAAATGTATTTATTCAAGAAACAGAGACTCGTCTTTGTTAGTTATAAAAAACTATAATTTTTTAGGAATTCTATCCTTAAATTAACATTTATGAATACTCTTACTTTGGAATTTTCCACAAAATAAAACTAGACATTTAACAGAAAAACACAGCACAATTTATCCAATTAATTATAATCTTGTCACAATTCCATAACAATAGTCGATTGGCGTCTCAATAACAAGATAATTAATTCTGTTTATCGTCTATTTCAGGTACAGTCGCCGACGGGTACGATTACACTTCTGTCCAATTAGATTCCAACTGTACCAATGGTACACATGCCACATGAACGCTACCACGGAATTTGAACTCTATTGGGTGAGATATAAAAGCGAATATTGGTTGAGGGAAATCATCAGTTTGACGACGATCAATCGTAGCGCTGACACGTGTCATCTTTGATTAGGATTCGTCTTTGACGTCATTGTAATATTAATTTACAGGATATAATAATACAATACAGATGTTATAAGATATAGAACCCTCGAGAGATGTGATGGTTGGACGTCGACTAATAAATATGATTAATTATGAAAGGAAATAAGTCTGACATGGACGACAAAATGAGAGAACAAGGTTAGCGGATAGTATCATAAAATGACCTATACTAAAAAGTCACCTTATATTGGTAAAGAATTTTCAGATATAAGTAAAAAATAGCCAAAAAAGACAGAAGGTATGGTATTAAATTGACGGTTTGTAACAATTAATGCCACTTTGTTAAAATGACGTAATGGTGATATACAATTTAAAATTGCTAAGATTTTTTTTAACGTAGAAATTTTGTTTATACATTTTATAACTGTCGGTGTGGCCACAAACTATTTCTTTGCACATAGCCAGAATTTTACCTTACATCTCTGTGTAAACCTGATCCCGTGATGTGTCAAATTTCCGCAAACATATTCCAACCTTATGTTGATCACATAGAGTTCCATATCATTTGAGATATTTTGACAGAATTGGGTAACTTGATGTACGTACCCCATACTCTATAATCTACGTACGTTACGCCCGGGTCTAGTAGATACACAAACCGACCTGTCCGATGTGTTTGTCTTTCGCAAACAGACTAGCTTTAGGCTATGCCTCTGCACGAGAACACCTTTCATAAAAGACCAGCATATCAACGTACCACACGATGGAAAATTTTCTCAATGGACATTGAACATAGTTTTAATTCCCATAAAGATGAAAATTTGTAAAGGACACTGGCGAACACTTTTCGTTGCAAAGTCACTCCTGTTACTTCTGCATAAGATGCATTGTTGAGCCGGGTGTGCTCTCGTCTGTTCCCTACCTACGTAACACACTGAATACTAATGGGGATGTCTGATGGTGTATTTACGAGTAGCCTGATTTAGTGAAATGGCAAAATACGTTTTCCCCGATTCGTTATTTTAACCACCTTATTTCTTTTGACCTATATTTTAGTATGTTGCATTTGGTATCGGGAAATAAATAATAAGACGTCATATTATAACAAAGCAAGGTTTTATTATGGTGCAAAACAACTTCAACCATCTTTGCAACTTTTTCGCAGCCCTTTTGTCTTTATCACATCTCTCTTGTTTGTTGATGATAACATTAAATTATTACTAACTAAAAAAATATGCATTAAATTGATACAAAGAGTAATAACTAAGTATAAGTTAAAATTCTTTACACACCATAAAAAGAAAAATATTTTGTAAGGCACATAATCCTAAAAGTCGTGACTTTCCCTTTTGATGTCTGTAAAGTCTTCTTCTTCAATTTCTTCTATATAATAAACTTCTTCAATTTCTTGTTTTACGTCCAGTGGATTTTCTTGTTCAAGCTTTGATTCTCTATGCTCTGCAGTAGCAACATGTTCACTTGTTGAAGGAATTTCATCATCTACATGTGGTGATGGCAATCGGATCTTTTTCACAGGTGGTTCTTCGCTGCCATCATCCAATTCTTCCTTAGTATAATCACTTTGATTGTCAGAAGAACTGCTTTGTTCATCCAGTTTAAGACGACCCTTACTATTTTCCGGACCATTTGGCCTCCTAGTTTTCGGATCTGTTCCAGGATTTGTACCAAAAAGAGCTCGGTATGGTGTTCGGTTTATCGAACGGTGCAGCAATATGTTTTTCTGATATTGAACGAAATAACATCCCAATGGCCAATTTGATGTATTGTTTTCTGTGCGCCAAGAGCTAAGCTTCGCTTCAATGTCTTGCTTTATTCTAACTGCAGACCTATCAGTATTTGGAGTTTGTGGGCAGCCATTGGAAATAACACAAGATGGCCACAATGTCTTCAATTCATTGATCACATCACATGTAAACTCGTAACCTTTATCGCTTTGTAAAATACACGGGCAGCCAACTTCTAAAAATATTTTGAGCAATTCAGTCGCAACTTCTGCAGCATGTTCAGACTTCAATGGCCGTAAAAAGTTGAACTTTGTAGCGATGTCTTGAAAGTGCATTAACCACTTATACCCGTCATGGGGAATATGTTGCATATCCATAAGATTTATTTGCGCTCTATCAAGGATTGTTTTATGGGCAGCCTTCTTTTTTGTTTCCGATTTCTTGGTATTGCATGTTACACAACGTTTCAAAAATAGTTGTATGACTGGTAAAGGAATGGAAATCCCCATTATCTTCTTCAACCAATGCGTAATTTTATCCCTTCGCCCATGGTCTGTAGATAGGTGACAGTCGGTCAGTATTGAATGATAGTCTTCAGCTGCTATAACCTTAACAGACGATTTATCCAATTTGTTCACCAAAGATTTGCTCGTGCCATCAGTAATGACATCGTATTTGTTCCCATAGTAATACTGTTTTCTATTTTTAACATCGGAAGGGCCAGCAGATTTATGGTCTTCAACCATTTTAATAATCTCTTCCATTCTTTTTGAATCCCACATTGGTTTTTCTTTTCTTCCTTGATAATATTCGCAAACCGCTTTATCAAATTCATGTTTACATACGATTTCCGTTTCGGATTGTCTCTCCGTTTCCGATTTCACCTGAATTTTTATATTACTAAACCACTCACTCATTTTTTGTTACTGAATAAAACAATCGTATTTTTTTTACAAAATTTTGCGTGCGTATTGCGTCGTAAGGAATGGGCGACTGACCCTCGCTCGATCCATCCACAGTGAGAGAATAAGCGTCATACGTCCCCCGCGCTCCGCACCCCGCGCCCCGCATGCGTGTCGCTTCGTTCCTACGTAGCCGGTGTTTCGCGAAAAAACGTAGCAGACGCGTGATATCGTTGCCGCGTAGAAACAGGTACAAAGGACAATGACCGTCTGATTTTTACGTCACAGATTTAGTGCCGGCAATGGCTAGACTTTCTTGAAGTGTTGGCGCGAAAATACTTTAATCTACTGTTTTAATAAAATGAAGGGCTATGTAGTTAAATAAACGTTGAAATTAACCAACATACATCCTCATAAGAGTACCTACAGGACCCGAGCCACGCAACGTACATAGTTGTAAATTGTAAAAACCGGCCAAGTGCGAGTCGAACTCGAGCACGAAGGGTTCCGTACCCCACACAAGCGGGTGCACTCAAAATAAATAATTCGCCCCCCCCCTTTACATGTATGAAGAGGTACCCTTAAAAAGGGATAATTTTAATTTTTCGTATTTTTAAAAATAAGACCTATATGTGAAGTATCCTCGAACCAAGTTACATGCAAATCAGTCCATAAACGTAGAAGATATTCTGCTGTGACAGACTAGGACGGACGGAACGGACGGACTGAACGATCTTATAAGGGTTCCTTGTCGGACTACGGAACCCTAAAATCGGATATATACCAGACGTACCTACCTAGTATTTAGTTGTCTCACTAACCCTTATCTTGAGGATCATAAGACCGCCTTCGGTCCCACCCATAACAGTTGAATATCTTTTGTGTCGTTTCTAACGTGATACGTGAATGCTAAACAATTGTTATACCGAAGGTTAAATTGCAAAGAAGACCGCCTAAAATGTAAAGCTCAATCATCGACGTGAAGAAAAATATGGACTCCGTGTCGCCTACTTTGAAACTGAAGCACCAAAGTAAGCCAGTCATCGTCGTAAATACACGATCTTCTCACGCACACACTCACACCAAAGTAAACCGATCGGCCGCCATTGTAACACTATGATCTCACACACACAGGCTTGAACCCTGCTTCACATTTTAGTATCGCGGTAAAGAGTCCATACTTTTTTCAAGTCGATGAGCTAAATAAAAGTTTTGTATGTTAAATGCAGTGTGGTGTGCGAAAGAGAAGCCTACCGTATACATCAATGGGAATAAGAAAATTAGAAAACTATACCTATTTATCAATCCAATTGTAATTTAAACTAGCTGCCCGACTCTGACGATATCTGTAAATTTTATGTCGAACGTAATAAGGTTACATTCAAAATGTTTATATTGTCCATAGCACTAAGGTTTGATTAAAAATAATTTTATATGCTGGTTAAGTATTCTTTAATTTTTTAATTTTTTTTCTCTTTTCCCTTCTCCTAACAATAATAAACACAACAAAAAAAAATTGTGAAATCTGTCCAGCCGTTATTAGGGAATAGGGATTCATTTTTATATGTAGATAATCATATACATTTTGAGTATTTTGACATTGACGAAAAGACAAATTACGTTTTTAAAGGTGTATATTTTTTTCTGAGCGACATACACCGCGGTATAATATTTCACATTCAGTGTATATTACATAGTGGCATCGCACTCCGTGTGCAGACACCCCGTATTAGCGAGACAACAGTCACAAACACGGTTATTGAACAACGCCTCCATTGTTTCTGCTCCTTTAATAAGACGCCTAATGTGTTGGCGACACAGCACGAATACAACAGCCAGCACACAAGGCAAAAAAAATGTAATGTAATCAGCTGTGTCTTGAAAATACTTAGACACAGCTCCGGAGTCAGGAAGTTGGTGGTGTTAACACCCCCGTGCCTTGGAAAGCACATTAAGCCGTTGGTCCTGCGCCTGATCTCTACGGTCATGTCGGACTGCCGCCTTACCGAATTATGAGAGTGAAAGAACAGAAAGTGCACCTGTGTACTGCGCACATACTTGTGTACTATTATACGTCCTGGGCAGTTGGCTAACTCTGTTGAGATAGGCCGCCGTAGTCGAAATTCGGCTAGGAGGACATTATTACACAAGGCAGCACGTGAACAGGGTACGTTCATTACAATGTAGCAATTTATCCTACAGGGAACTGACAAAATGTGAATGCAAAAGTCACATGACCTTTCGACGGCTTATGTCAGACATTTATTGTTATTTGATAGATGAGAACCGCATGTAAATCCATCCAGTAGAGTTTGAGATAATCGCAGACATACACACAGACAGACGCGGCGGGGTATTGAATATTACAACAATATCTTCTCTTCTGTTTATAAAATAAATTCGAGTGTGTCACAACACTTATAATCAAGAGAGTTATGTACATTAGTTGTTTCAATAACCGATGCTCTTACGGTGAGGAAACCTGCACATTCAGGCAACTGAAAGTGTAACCATGAAATCTAATTGAATTTCGCTCACAAAAATTAATCGACTGTGTCAACCGGTGGGACCATGATCCAAAACCGGACTGGTTTCCCTTATCAGGGTCACGGAGGTCAGATAGCAGTCGCTCCACTGTAATTACCTGATCTGCCGAATCCTGGATCATGGTCAGCGGACCCTGGGCCCTCGCGTGCGAGTGCACAACCGGGATAACGCTAGGACAACTCACACTCGTAATGACTTTAAACAATGCACTGTCTGATCTCTCCTGTCGACTTCAGTGTGATATGTAACTCACTCATTAGTACTGACTTAGTGAGTAACCACTTACGTGTCATGTCGAGGGGACGTATTGCTGTGTAAAAACATGACAGATGCTCCAACATTCAACATTCTGATCTCATAGATCAGCAGTTTGTCGTACACTGCGGGCTGAGATGGGTTAAAGTACTTTCAGTAATTAACGAGTACTTTGACGTATGAAATATGTATCTTATTTTCACTTTTTTATCAAGACGCATAAGTAAGTTTGAAATATGTTGTATCTAATTTAATGTTTTTTTTATCGAGATGACTCTTTGATTTAATGGTGCGCGCTCAGGTCGAAATCAGCGGTTGCGGGTTGGGATCCCGCAAGTGTTTGTGTGATGTGCACGAGCACCTAAGTCAAGGTCTCAGGTCAGAGTGTTTATAAAAAGTAAATAATTAAATATGTCTATCCGTTATCACAGCCGCCATAGCACAACCTAACGCTTAGTTCGGGGATAGGTTAGGTGTGAATGTTCGATTGTTTCCATATTTTTTAAGTAAATGATATAACAAATTAACACGTGTTCCTATTTAGTTGTACCTATGCCGTGGAGATATTTATAAGCCAGAAGTATAAGGGCGAGACTCGACTAAAGCAAGGACGAGACGAGAGAATAGGTGTGCCATATCTTTTATACAACAATTAATAGATTGTAATCTATACTAATATTATAAAGAGGAAAGATTTGTTTGTTTGTTTGTTTATTTGCATCAAATAGGCTCCGAAACTACTGGGCCGAATCAAATGAAATTTGGCACAGAGATAGTTTGAGACACTGGGAAGGACATAGGCTACTTTTTGTCGCGATATAAAATCATCAGGGGGGTGAAATGGAGGATAACATTTTTTTGGATGGAAAATCCGACTTTTGGCGCGGGCGAAGTCGCGGGGAACTGCTAGTTTGAGTTATAAACTCGCCGACAACAAACTCGCACACTAAAGCGAGTTAGTACATTTTGATTTGACGTATTTTTTTTGTCCTCAACTCGCCGAATCGTGGAAATCGGACGTAATATTCTAAAAATACTAATATATTTTTGTACAGTCAGCTACAAAAGTTCTCGTTTGTTGTCATTTTATTGCCTGCTTATTTGGTCACACATCTTTTCATATTTGCATTGCATTGCTCTTACAATAACCTAAGGTGATTGTTTTATAGTTATTTGTCAAATTCATAAAAAAACACACCCTTATTAATTTATACATTTTGACAGTCTTTTTTTCACATCTGTTGTTTGATCTATAAGAAAACAATATAAAACTGGTCTCCAAACCTTATTTATTAAAGCGCTTATGGTAACTATCGATAATGGTAGGTATACATTTAATTGTAGGTATTGTTAGATACTTTAGCCATGGCACCGATAACCTAGTAGAATATTCACTCAGTAGTTTACTTATAATACCACAAAATAGAAAAGTAACCTTAGAAAGCCCATTTGTATTCCTCTTCTTATTTGTAAGTATTGAATTGACTTTTTTTGTATATAATCCTTGTTACCACGAATAAGAATAAGCATAACTTGTTTTCGGTGAAAAGTACCAAAACTAAAACAGTGATGAAGTCAAGTATAATGGCCGAAGCAATATTGAATGGGCTGTTCGAAAATACGATAAAGCGCTGCTCGTCTTGGCGGTAGCACTACCGTGCTGCCTGGCCCAAGTCCTGTGTATTCGAATGGTGTTGTAATTTCATGCGGACGACAGACGTCAAGTTAAACGCTGCGAAGCCTTTGGTGTATGAGGAGAGGTTTGACAACCAAAATGTATAGATAGGTCACTGTGCTGTCGACTGTACAATAACGTTGTTTATCGTTTCGCTTGTTTAAAGGGGTTATTTGACTATGCTATATTTAGACAGTCTTACTGAGACAGTCTTTTCACCATCTCGCTCTTCCACAGGATGAACGAGATGGGGCTAACAGACTTACAGGCTTACTCTTATTACACTACGTGTACAGGCTAGTCTTAGTAAGACTGTCTGAATACCGCGTAGTCTGTAACGCGTAGTTTGTAAGTTCGAAGTAAGAACCGATCTTAGGAGGTTATTGACGACCGTCTTGGTGTAGTCGTTCGCGCACCGGACTTCTAAACCAGGGGGTTGCGGGTTCGAATCCCGCAAGGGGCAAATGTTTGTGTGATGAGCACGAGCATTTGTACCTGAGTCATGGATGTTTATATGTATTTAAGTATTTCTATCCGTTATCCTAGTCACCATAGCACAAGCTCACGCTTAGTTTGAGGGCAAGATAATTGGTGTGTTTGTTGAAACAATTTATTTATTTTTATTTATTTATTAATTTATTTTATAAATTATTGTTTTAAGTGATAAGCATTCACTTTGCAATCTAAATATATTATTGCACTTGAAAAATTATCGTATTTGCAAGCTTCATCTTTCGATTGTTAAATACTTGCAATAGTATTTCTTTCGAGTGTTTGAGGGTGTGATCCCAATAACATTGATGAAAGCAACGCGGCATTACAGCGTTAAGAAGCACTTGAAAATTTCGACAGGCTCTGCCAACGCCAGGGTGGCCGAGAGGTTAGGCAATCGCCCGGCATGCGAGGAACGCGGGTTCGATTCCCGCCTCTGGCGGTCGTTTTTTTTTTTTTTCAAGTGCAATAATATATTTATTAATATATTTATTATTAAATCTCCTTAGATGTTTAATAAGGAGGTTTAATAACCTCCTAAGATCGGTTCTTACTTCGAACTCGCAACAAAACGCAAAGACTAATAAAATATTTTTGAGAAGCGGCGCCACTGTTTTCTACCTACATTGTGCGAACAATACAATATTCAGTGTGCTTGCTTGCCCTGGTTGTGTCAACAAACCGTTTTGTTGTAGTTTGTTTAATTGGAAACGAGCTTTGCGTGCGATCGGAATTCTGAACAATCAAATCGTTAGTTTTGGATAGTCTTTTAAGGCTTCTGTTTAGATTGGGGCAGGTGGTAGGAGTGGGGAGTAGTTAAAGTTCTACTAAACTAGGTAGGTACTCAGACCTGAAATGAACCCACTTCTACTTGAGTTTACACTTAAAATACACTCAAGATAGATTTTAAAACGACTTTTTGGATGTTTTGATGATCCAAATTGTTTATTGGCAGATAACGTACTCGATATGATTTCGTTTGTTACTACTGTAATAGTAATGAGTAGGTCATTACCTCTTTTTTTACATACATCACATCATTTATGTTGCTCTGATCCCAAAGTTGTGCTGCTAAACCACTTGTGTTGTGAAAATCAGAAACAACGGAGGTACTACTAGCACAGATTATATTACTACACCCAGACCCGACACAAAATACTTAGAAATTGACGTTTTCTAAATTGACCAGACCGGGAATCGACCTCGGGACATCAGAGACGGTGACAAAATCACTAAGCACTATAAATCATTGTAAAACATTTCAAACCAAGCTACAAATAAAAAAACCTTGTATCTAATAATAATAATGTCCTCCTAGCCGAATTTCGACTACGGCGGCCTATCTCAACAGAGATTAGCCAACTGCGCAGGACATATTATAGTGCACAAGTGTGTGGGCTACAGTGCAAACAGAGAGTGCACCTGTGTAAGGTGCACTCTCTGTTTCTTCACTCTCATAATTCGATCAGAGAGCCTCTTTAGATACAAGGTATTGTATCTAAAGAGGCAATAGAGGAATAATAACGTAATGTTCAATGCTTAAGGTACATTTTCGTGCGCAGCGGTCTGCAAAAAATTGTAGGCTATAAAAGTAAGTATGGTCGATTTTGTATAGATTGATTTATCTGTCACGTAGTAACTATTATATAATCTGTGACAATACGGACATTTTACATAGTTGGACCCCTGAGGTTGTTGGGCTAAGAGTGAAGGGTGTAATTACCCCCTCAATGCCTGCTGTTGACTACAAGTTGAGCACTTAGCGTCAATACGTAACCTAGACCTTTGTTGACTGGTACAGTCGGCAGCACTTTAGGTTACCCATGAACTACGAAAACAACCTTTATTACGTAGGGAATAGAGGCGGTCAAAGTGGGGTAGTCTGACGTGTGGCCGTGTGTACGTACGATAGCACTCAAACCAAGCACTGCGACATCATATGCAGTTGAAATACGAGCGATTTTGCTATAAAAATGCCAATTAAGAGTATCATACTTGTGACTATGTACGTGTATGTCTATGCTGGCACCGGGCTAGCTTCCATGTTTAGTTTACTTTAATATTTCTAAGTAATTTCCAATCTTTTAGTGCGACTTTTTTAAAGGCGGTTGTTTTTTGTATACTTAATAAAAAAAACACATTTCATTTTATCTTTGAAACACTAGGTTTTCAGTTAATAATGCAAACTGAGAAGTTAATTAAAAAATAATTAATAATTCTGCTTTTATCTAGCCGAATAGCTTATAAAAGGATATATCGTTTCACAAACATATTCGCTTCAGGTAATATTAAATAGCACTGTTAATTAATAATTCTCAACCTGAAAGTATATGATGCACGTAAAAACTGGTATGCGGAATTGGGCAGGTAAAAAAGGGCAAAAGACATGGAGTTAATACACCGATCTTGTCAGGTTTTATTAAAAGCACACATGTTTTTTATCACAAGTGAGATAGGAAATTTTCCGGTATGCATTGCAATAACCGATTGCCCTCTCTTAGGCAGTTGGCAAACTACACGGTATTCAGACAGTCTCACTGAACAGGCTATCTCTCATCTCGCTCTTTCATACTGTAAAAGAGGCGAGATGGGGCAGACAGACTTACAGGCTAATAACTCCCTAAGGCTAAAACGTTCATGTCATTTCTTTCTTAACTAAAGAACTGATAGCCGCTGGGCAGAATTGCTCTAGGTTAGACACGTTTTGATCAAAGGCTCAGCGTAGGACGTCCACCGGCAGGATGGACAGACGACCTTGTTAAGATCGCAGCATCACACTGGCAGGCCTGTGTATCTTCCCGCGTAGGTAGCAAAAACGTACCTACGCGCGGCGACCCCTTGCTAAGGGACTAAACAAGTTGGGTGTCGCTAGCCGGCAGCGACACGCTCCCGCTGGTTAGACGAGCGTGAATAAAGTCCTAGAAAGATGCGCTAGATGGCGTAAGTAGCTTCTTGTGGCAATCAACCCTATCGCGTTGCGTGATAGTACGTCACTGAATAGGTTCAGGTGTATTATGAATCATATTCCAGACTTATAAGAATGAAATTATCTTGTAATGTATTTCTGTAGGTGTCTACACGAAAATGTGCTTGAGTCAGAGGCGAACTGAATTACACCATATCGCTAACAACATTGAGTAGATATTTCTTTGAATTTCATTGCAAAGTCATACTTCTGTACGGAGTACTAGTACTTATTCTGTGACACTGGATGCAGACCGCTTGCAACCGGCCGTTGTGGAGAACCATGGGGGGTGGACGTCCTACGGCTGACAATGATGATGATGATATTTTTCTTTGCTGAAGAAACGATTGCAGTCTACCATTATTTAGACATGTGATAAAGAAGGGCTGAATATGTTATGAAGTATAGCTTTTTTCATTTACGATTAACAATCAAAAACATCAGTGTTAGGATTCTTTCTGGCAGGGTAGGCTTAACTTAATCGCTTTAAAATTGTAATAGCAATAGCTTTTAGGAAGTAGGAAGTAGTGATCATAGCAATAATAAATGTAAATCCATAGTATGTCATTCTTTTGGAATCACTATCGTTATCGTGATAGCTTTCAAATTAGGCAGTTTATCTACTGGTCCTGCTATTCTAATAAATGCCAATCGCTTTGCGACACTTAAAATATGCACTGTCTGTATTTCTGAATCCATAATCTTTTAAGAACACGTATAAAAAGGTGTCTGTGCAAGCCAGGCTCATCGATCACATTTGCATACACCCTTGGGTAAAATAGGAACAAGAGCAAGCCCATTAAATGTAAGTATACACCACTATATACCACTTTCTTGCTCAGGTGGTGTATATAGGTAGGCGATGCATATGGTTCCCTTAAGATCTTATGGAATGGGGCAGGGGGATATGCAATGTGCGTGGCTTAGTGGCGTGGCACCGTATATAAAATTGTTCAATTTAAGCGTAGCACTTATAGATATAACGTTAAGTAACTAACGTCTTCTGTAGCACAATTGAGGAGCATTCGCCCGGATAGCGAAGGGTCGTAAGTTTAAGTACCTACCTGCAGATGGTCGATGAAAAAAAGGTAAGATAGATACATCCCATTTCTGGGCGAAGGCCTTCCCTGGGGAGATATGTGAGAGATATGAGATTGACGACCTTCTTGGTGTAGTGGTTCGCGTCACGGACTTCTAAACCAGGCGGTTGCGGGTTCGAATCCCGCAAGGGGCAAATGTTTGTGTGATGAGCACGAGCATTTGTACCTAAGTCATGGATGTTTATAAATGTATAGTATAAGTATGTCTATCCGTTATCCTAGTCACCATAGCACAAGCTCACGCTTAGTATGAGGCTAGGTAATTGGTGTGTTTGTTGGAACAATTTATTTATTATTTATTTATTTATTTATGTGGCATACTCTATTACGCGGGCTCAATGACACCTCAACTATGAAGAGATGTGCCAGACTTCATCACGCAGGCTCAGTGCGGATTTCTGATTTAGGCTCGCATTGAAATCGGTTAACTTCACACAAGGAAGTAGGCAGGTTATGGGATAAAACAACAGCCTAAGTAGTTATTGAGGCTACTCGTTCGAAAATAGCAATCGACGACATGTCTTTACTTCCGTGCCAGTCCAATAGAAGTTACTAATTTCTGAGTACACTCGGTCAAATCATTAATTAAGAATACTTTAATGACAAAGGGTTATTATAAAGTAGACGATTATTTGAATGATGTAAACGTGTGGACCAGCTAGCACCATTAACATATTAATTTCTGTATTTAAACATTATTTTAAAAGAGACTTTGATAAATGTGACTGAGTTTCTTGCGCTGCTTCTTCTCAGCATTAGCCCAGAATTTGTCCCGAAGCAGTGTTAGGTAAAAAAATATGTTGGGACTTGTATAAGTGCCCCCTGTGGGCCTACATGCATAAATAAATGACTTTTATGACTTTTCAAGTCAAACGGCCCGAATGGTCACAATCCGTTTTTTTTTGAGAGCACACCTGAACAACTGCCATTATAAAAAGCAGAAACCCTACTTGGTGAGACAATCAACTTATTTTCAATTCAATTCAAACGCTTATTTTAAATACATATAGTCCATAGGTAAAGTAAGATTATTAAATGTTAAAGGTATGCAGTCAGCTGTCAGAAAACAACAATTAATTAGGTAACTATATTTGGGCAAAATATGCAGCCACTGCTTCATGTATGGAGAGTCCATACGTCGTCAAGATACAACGTGCAGAATGCTAATCCCACGGATGCGGCTATCGAGGCTGCTCTTCCGAAGGATATCATGAAAATCATCAGTATGAGCTTCGGCGAACTACCCGACGCACTGCAGCCATTTTGCTAGCCAGCAAGCTCTTTCGCTCTGTCTAGCCGATACAAGTGAAAGCGACGGCTACAGTCGAAAATGCGGACATAGTGATCCGGAGTAAGACCCTGAACCGAGCCTACTTCACCTCCGCGCATCAGAAAAACAGTTAAAACCGTCGCCTCGTTCTGTTTAATTTACGGATCCTGTTAATTGGTTGGACAAGAGTCTGCAATCAGGCACAATTCTGAGACTGACGTCCAAATAATGAGCTCGCGGAGCATCATTCCGTAAACCCCCGGGTTTTATAGGGAGTTTTACGAGTTTATTTCAAGTGCCGCACCGCGTTGGGACGAGCGTTTTAAGTGATTAAAATCGCTGCCGCTGCGAGCGGACAAAGAGAGCGAAATGTTCAGATGAATTTAAATGGAGGTGCGAAACAAAAGAGCGGAGCGAGCGGCGTGTCGTCTTGTAACGAGCGGCGCCGTAGGGCTAGCAGGTGATGCTCAGACCAAAAAGACGAGATAAGACTGGCTGAGCAGTTATGTACCTACCTACGTACTTATCTAATAGATTTTAAAGTACATTGAGTACGCAAATCGCTAGTAATATGCTTAATTGCCACCTAATTTGAACGCCATCGCGATTTCAATTACCATTCTTAAGAGTTTGTACAATTAGGTATTTCTAATTCTTAAGATTTCTTTGAAAGCTATAACAAAGCAATCGAGTCAGGTGGATCGAAAATTAATACACAGTTTATTATGCTAACAGTATATGAAACCTGTCAAAAGTTTTTTAGTTAGTTCGGTAGATAATTGAAGGTATGAGTATAATTATGTATCCAGTTTAATTCCTGTTTTTTTTTGTACAGACATACAAATATCCCACAAAAAAAAAGTGTCTAAAGAATATATGGAACACACAAAAAATCTTGATAGACTTTACGTACCTTTTTCACTTAAAAAGTTGCACTTTTTTATTTGTATCAAAAAACACGACCAGAGACAGCCCTATCCGCAAGACTGCATAAAAACGCATCGGCGACCTTTCGGCCCTTACAATAACGAGTACAGTGGCCAACGCATCATACTACACATTTGTATCGCAAAAACACTCCTATTACAACTGCATAAGATGCGACGCGCTGACGTCCGTAACGATGCACTGTAAGAGATGAGAGGAGTTGCGATGCAAGTATTTAATGTAATGAAATCGAGATCAGAGGGATTTTACTGAATTAGGGGAATTAAAAGACTTGGGGATTGCTGTGTGACAAGTTAAATTGATTTGTAAGATCAAATAGGTACATATTAGTCATAGCCAAATAATTGTTTAGCTTATTTTTATATACGTAAAGTTTGATCGAAAGAAACAATTATAAATTTAATTAAATAAAATTAATAAAGGTCTACGATAAAAATGATAATGAATGTTTGTATGAAATAAGTATGCCTAATTAATTATTTATAAAACGAAATACCTGACTGCAAAATTTATAATATTTTTGAAATGGTCTTTTCACTAGCTTATGATACCCATATTGTTATTCTTACCTTGTTTAACCTAACCCTCCCCCCTTTTTTTTAATTTTAGGACGCCATTTTCAAAATGTATGTAGCCTTTGTCACTACCACGGTTTTGACTAATTATACGACACCTCACATGTTAAAATCCGTCCAGCCGTTTGGGCTGTAGAGCTTGCCAAAAAATGGGCATACATAAATACATAAGCACGAAAAACGTTATATACCCTCCTTCTGTCGCGTTCAGGTAAAAAGTAGTATGTACATACATAGTAATATGGGTGGGACCAACTGCTAACGTGCCTTCCGATGCACAGTGATGTTTGTGATAAGAGCCGTCACTCGGAATGGTCACCCATCCAATCACGACCGCGCCGTGGGTTGCATCATCACCGTTTCGTATCACTACCAAAGCGCTACCTCTACTACGCTAAAAGTGGGTGGGTAGGTACGTAATATAATCTATTACGAGTATAACAACCTCCTAATACTCAGATTAACTCCGTACAGACACGTCCCTCCCTAATAACAGCTTGCATCTTTCTCCTATCCGAGCGTGCCATCTAATTATTCACCCGGTATTGATACAGAGTGATAAAACTTCGGTCTGGCCGCCTTATCAGCTCGATAACATTACGTGGGATGATCCCTGTTCGTCGTAGTCTTTGATTAGGAAGCTTCATCAGTCTGTTGCCCTTTTGATAGAGAAGATATATATTAATTTACTAGCTGCCTCGTTGGTCTAGTGGTCAATACGCTGGGTACTATCTACGACGTCCCGGATTCGAATCCCGAGTGTTGGGTTTTTCTGTCTTGAATTAACTCTGACACAGCTCCGGAGTCAGGAAATTGGAGGTGTTAACACCCCCGTGCCTCGGAAAGCACGTTAAATCGTTAGTCCTGCGCCTGATCCCTCTACGGTCATGTCGGACTGCCGTCTCACCGAATTATGAGAGTGAAGGAACAGAAAGTGCACCTGTGTATTGCGTACACACTTGTGCACTGTAATATCTCCCGCGCAGTCGGCTAATCTCTATTGAGATTGGCCACTGTAGTCGAAATTCGGCTAGGAGGACATTTTATATTATTTAACGCACTAAGAAACGAAAGGTGTAGACTACCACTTACAAAAAATTGTCAAGTGTCTATCTTACCTGTATGTTTAGTTCGATTATAATTTATACGAGCATTTCATTATTATCTTATTTCTCATTACATTGCATACGTGTAACTAGACTCTTAATGTTTTCAAAATACAATAAAGTGTTGACTCCCATACTAAACAGCTCATTGTAATAAACAAGAACAACAAAACAAAATGTACACCATAAAACCTTGCCCTCTCCACCACAAAATTTAAATCGTTGTAAGTAAAAAGTTAAAAGGCAAAGCTTAGTGCTGGTATCGCGAACCCATATTATGCTCGCTCCTAGCACTTTAGGGGTCCCTGGGAAACCCTAATAATTTTGTCGTATTATATTACGTTGGGCAGCCTTCCAGATAAGTTGTCCGTGTATAAAAACAGCCATTAAATCTTACAGCAGTAGTTCATTTTGGTGCACTTTAAATTTGCAGCATTTTTCAGACGACTATGGTATGTAGGTCCTCTTTGCATTGACTGGCAGACCAATCGCTTTACGTGATTACTTCAAATCGCAATAGTTATAGCTTTCACGAAAGCAATAATAGATCGCAAAAGAAAAAAAATACCATTCATATGTCACTGCTTTGGAGTTTCAATCGTGTTAGCTTTCATGGTAGGCGGTAGATACAGACAAATAAATATAAATAAATAAATTGTTTCAACAAACACACCAAACAAGTACCTAGCCCTAAACTAATGAGACTGAGAACTGAGACGAATATACCGAAATTGTTTTACTAGGTACGGATTCAAAACGCCAAGGTAAAGAGGCACTCTTATGCAGTTGCGGAAAGGGCAATTTTGCGACAAAAATTTAAAGTTTGATGTGCCACCGTACAATTAGATAGCTGATCCAATGGGCATAATTCGATCTGTTACCGAAAACAAATGGTCGCCTGTTAAAAAGGATTACAGGATGGTAACTACCTAGCCAAAGTACTTCAACATTTTTTTAGAGGCTTTTATCAAATTCACATATCAGCTTCATCGAACCCGAATGTAGATCAATCTTTTAACATCTTAATAAATTTTATTCCATCACATTTACATCATTATGTTTCTAAGAAAACGCGAAGAAAAAAAGATTAAATTTAAATACCTTCGATTCGAACTTGACCGGTTCGAGCCAAACAAAAGGAAGTGCATGTGGGATTTGCTTGCATTAATTTATTTGTTAAGCTCAGCCACGCGAGCTGCCTGCTACCGAGCTATAGGTTCTGTCCTGCGGCCGTGACCCTCGGAAATTGCTTATTGCTTTTATGTTTTTAGGGTTCCGCACCCAAAGGGTAAAAACGGGACCCTATTACTAAGCCTCCTCTGTCTGTCTGTCACCAGGCTGTTAAAATTTCGACAGATGATGTATTTATAAAATAATATTTAACGGGGACTTCCATACAACAAACCTGTTTTTTTACCGTTTTTTGCCCGCTATTAATAACGGCAACAGGTAGACGCTTGAAATATTCACAGAATATTTGGTTGTAATTAAATTAAAATAATTATTATATTAATGGGGGGCTCCCATACAACAAACGTGTTTTATTACCATTTTTTGCTCGATATTAATAATGGAAACAGGCAGACGCTTAAAATATTGACAGAATATTATGTTGAATATCACTTTATAAAAGATACATTATAATTTAAAAAAAATTGGAGGGTTCCCATACAAACGTGTTTTTTTGCCTATACTGTCTAATGATGCAAGTTAATGGTACGGAACGGGTTGATTTTTACATCATTTTATATCATTACTAGTGGTTCCCCGCGACTTCGCCCGCAAGTGTTGGATTTTTTCATATAAACATTCATCCCTTTAATGTTTTTATATCGCAACAAAATGTAGCCTATGTCCTTTCCAGGGTCTCGAACTGACTCCATACCAAATTTCATCTCAATCGGTTCAGTGGTTTAAGCGTCAAGAAGTAACAGACAGACAGACAGAAACACTTTCGTATTTATAATATTAGTATGTATTTGTGATTGTTTTGTAAAGAACACCCAATATAAACTGAATATGAAACGGTAAACACTTAAAAAGCTGAAAACAGTTTTATTTAAACGAATGTATTAAATTAGGCGCAATTCAAATTCGTGAGTGATTTATTTCATTACTGAACGCCAATTTATATCATTGCGACGCCATTATGAAAGCGTTTGCTAGAATTCATTGTTATAATTTATAATAGTTTGTTACTTGTTTGTACGCAGCTCTGACTTTGCGATTTCTTATTAGCAAAAATGTGTTTGAATACAGTAGAAAAAATGTCGTTTGTGAAGTTGATACAATCCCGGTTAGAAATTGAATTTCTATTGTAATTATTTATTCCTTATTGCAAAAACAAAGAAGAACAAATGGCGGACTTGATACCTTAAGGCATTCTCTATCAGTCAACCATTCTATCCCTATTCTTAAAACCAAATTATATCTGTATATGTAATTATATCTCTACCTCATCAATGGTTCCCACAGAAAACCAGCGCCATGGCTTGCCATGGCATAAAAGCTGATTGGGTACCAGTTTGGTAACATTACAAACTCTACTTTATTTTAATTTTATATGTGCTTTTTTTAATGTGTAATGTTCCAAATAAAATATTTTTATTTCTTTCTTTCTTTCATTCTATATCTGAATCGGTTCAGCGGTACGCGTGAAGAGGTAACATACAGACAGACTTTTGCATTTATAATGTTAGTATAGTATGGATTGTAAAATACACATTACTATTTCTCTAACCTGCCTCAAATGTCTTCGATTTCCCACGAACCGAGGTTTCAGTTTACATTGGTGGTTCCCAGCCCAACCTTTGTTAATACAATTAAATACCAATGGCATAAATTGTGGCCATTGATAAATAAACAACTGGCGTCTACCATTATAGACTAAGTTAAACTAACCTTTCCCGGTCACACCTGGGTAAACGAGCTTACTGTTAAAATTAATTTAAATAAAATCTAAGTATATATTCGCTGAGGAATTCCAGTAAAAATGTTTTATCCCAGCACCACTATACAATGTAGGTACTTATATATGTATCTACTTATTCTACTGAGGTGAAACGTAGCTTTGGCTGTGCTCCGGACAATACACGTTCAAGTTGCGTTATAAGCATCAAAATTAATTTAGCCAAATGAGCTAGATATACATACACACAACAATTTATAAACTACATTTTTGCACATGCAAATAAGGCCTGCGGTTATTTTTGATTTCTTTAAATCAATGCAGTATTCGACTGTCTACCGTTTACGTATAGCATAGACGTCAGTTTCCGTAAGGGAAATTAGATCTTTTCGTGTGGAATTTTAGGAATAACCTAAACTAAATATCCCACAGTCACATTTGGTAACGATATACTATACTTACTTAAGCTTGTATTGAATTATCTTTTTATTTGTTCACAGGTAAACATTGGAGATAGGTTTCTGTCTTCTTTCTGATCCTGCATCTTTACTATGTAAGTGACATATCGTATGGTACTAAGTTTGGTCAATTAATATTCAGTGAAACACAATTTTACGGATTACTTCGCGATTTATTTACATTTCATTTAAAATTTAAATTAAATTGTGTTCTAATGAGTTCAACAATTCGTGTAAACGTAAGAAACAAATATATTACTCAGTGGTTTGGTGACCTCCTAGTTGAGGGACTTGCACGTCGAATTTTATCGTGTCGCCATGTCTGAGGTCCCGGGTTCGATCCCCAGTGGGGTTAATAGAAAAAACCATATATGTTTTGTATTGTCTCGTGTCTGGGTGTTGTGATTCCACCTTTATTTTTGATTTCCATTACACAAGGGCTCTAACAACTTACTTTGGGGTCAGAGTGACGTATACGACGTTGTCTTACTACTATACTAAAAGTTATATGTAAGTATAGTCATAAAGATAAACATTTTATATCAGTGTACTATAAACTCTAAAGAGTAATTTTAAATGGCATAACGTTCAAAACAATAATTACAATACAATCAAATGCACTGCACAAAATCTATAAAACAATTATACATATACAAAAATAGAGTAGTTGTTAGTCAATCTAACCCTATTAAGGAATAAATCGTTAAACTGAAGTTGGTGGCTAATTGCAGGCCAGCTGGGAACCTCACTTGTGGTCGTGATTACAAATCATCACACAAACACTTCAGAAATATTCACCGCCTTACTTATAGTACCTACTAAGGTTACTACTTTTTAATAAAAAAAAGCTTTATAATTCGTTAGTCTTATTACAAAAAAAGTTAAAAACTTGAATAAATACGAAAAAACAAACATTGAATTTTTTTTCTTCCTCGTTTATACGACGTACCGAGAGGAACAGGCTGGCAGTATTGCCTAGTTTTTAGGGTTCCGTAGTCCTGAAAAGGAACCCTTATAGTTTCGTCATGTCCGTCTGCCTGTCCAAGGCTAAGATACAATTAATACTAGAAAGCTATAATTTTGTAGGGGTGTATGTATACCAATTGCGCTGAAAAAGTGGTCGAATAAAATTTTGTAACCTGCAAAACGTTTTAATCGGACCTTTACTGGGAAAAATAATTAGCATTTATTAAGCCATATTATAATCTGTACTTAAAGGAATATCTTTCATTTACTGGACGCCCTGAATAATTCTAAAATATTTTTTTACACTACCTACTCGGCAATGTTCATATACAAATCAAGTAAACCTGACTCAAAGTGAGTAATTGCATCCCTAGGGACGTAATGTTGTATGAAATTTCATTACGCCCCTAGGGAGGCAAAGTGATTTGAATTTCGAATAAGAATTCGTAGGCATCACACTAGCCCGACCCGCACCAAAGAAAACATATTTGAAATTTGAACCTGGCAGCCAAGAATTTAAGCACGAATGGAATGAAAAAAATAGCGCGCGCTTTTAAAAAAGAAATAAATAGAGCAAAAAAAGCCTATGTATTATAAAAAATTACAAATAATGCTTTCTTAAAACTGTCGAGTGACGAAGTTTATGACACCGGAGTCCATTAGATGTACCTAAAGCTGCTGGTATTGTTAAAAATAATAATTTACTGCCAGAAAAGTCAAAGGATATATACTTATTAAAACACAGTTTTACGGATTACTTCGCGATTTATTTACTTTTATTTAAAACCTAAATATATACTTATAGATAAAATAAGGTTTTTGTAGTACATTTTTTTATTGCCTCGTAGGAAGTGTGAAAAGCAGAGTATTCTCCTCGGGGATAAAGATGTCTTAGTCTTGGGCGAGCTTAAGTCCCTCGCTCCACTCAGGATTCTACTTTTAACTCGCTCGCTATGCTCGGGAGTAAACACTAAACTATCTCGCTGCGCTCGGGAGTTAACTTTCGAATCCTTCGTTACGCTCGAGATTCAAGATGACGCCCGTGACGTAAGACATCACTTTACCCCCTTCCCCTTATATATTCATTTCTTACTTTGTCCATTCTTGTCACTCCACACATCCATCGCAACATTCTCATCTCCGCTACATGCAGTCGTTTTTCATTCATCTTCTTAACGGCCCAGCATTCCGATCCGTACAGTAAGGCAGGTCTTATGATGGTCTTGTAAATTTTGCCCTTCAACCTTAAGGGCATCCGTGGATCGCATGTTGTTGCTGTGACCTGCCTCCATTTCATCCAACCTGCGTTGATTCGATGTTTAATGTCCCTGTCAATATCGCCGTCATTTTGCACGATAGACCCGAGGTACCGAAAGTCGGAACAGACTGGTAAGGGCATTCCTGCAAGGGTTATAGGTAAAGGACTGGAGAGACCGCCAAAGTCACAGAAAAGATACTCAGTTTTGGTTCTGCTGACTTTAAGGCCAACGTTCTCCAGTCTTTGTCGCCATTCCTCCAGTCTGCTCTGGACCTCAAGAGAGTCTTCGGCAACGAGCACAATGTCGTCGGCAAACAACATGCACCAAGGGGCCTCTTTCTGTATGTCCGATGTCAGGGCATCCAATATCATAAGAAAGAGGTAGGGGCTTAGCGCTGATCCTTGATGCAAGCCTACAGCCACATTGAAACTCGTGGTCGTGCCGACAGCGGACCGGACTTGGGTACTGCATCTGTGGTACATTGCCTTGATCAAACGCAGGTATTTTCCAGGCACTCCTTTCATCTTAAGAGCCCACCACGAGACCTCACGAGGTATTCGGTCATAGGCCTTTTCGAGGTCAACAAACACCATGTGGAGGTTTTTAAGTTACAATACTTGATACGCAGTGCAATTGAAAATCAAAAATTATCAGTTTCGTTTAAAATTTTAAAACGCGATATTCTGGAGTCTAGGTTGTATTTTAATCGCAAGCTTGCAACATATTCTGATAGGCTTCTTCATTTTAAGCTTACTTCCTTAGAGACAAGGCGAAAACAGCAAGATCTTCTTCATCTCCATAAAATTGTACACTCAACATTTGACTCTCCAAAGTTACTTTCTATGCTGAGCTTCGACGCTAGAATACATTCCCGCAACCGCAAAAGGCCTTTCGTTCTGGACGTCTTCAAAAATAACACATCTTTTTATAACCCTGTTGTACGCATGTGTAGATTATATAGTGAGCTGCTACAAAGTGACGATCTTGATATTTTTGAACCTAAGCATGTCACATTCCGGCATAACGTCAGACGTATCCTCCACTGAGCTTTCCTGGCTGGTACAAATATTGTTATTGTGTCTGGGTGGCTTAAGCTTTAAGTTAACGTATTGTTGGTATCGCTGTGTATACACGCTTTAGGGTTCCAATCTAGTTCTAAGTGTTAAAGCCTGTACTGTACCTACAATATTTTTTTGATTGTTACCTGTTGTGTATGCCAATAATAAATAAATTAATTAATTGTAAGTAAATATTTGTTCTATTTTCATTAACTTCCATTTAGGGGTCTGTATTTTGGGCCCTACCATCGCTCCAACTAAATATTACTATCGATATCAATAATTAACAAATATATCTAGCATTTCACATGAAATTACACAGTTCCATTTTCACATGACTCCATCATTATACGGTCGGTGGAGCTGTGATTAACACTAGGAGCTCTGTTTCCACTACATGGTAAGTAACATACCATGAACCTGCTGTGAACCAGCGATGCCAGATTGGGAAGAATCCTCCATCAAGGGCGGTTATTTTGTTTTTCGAAAGAAAATAAAAGCTTAGTTTAATACAAATTAGGATACATCGGTGTTTTGGACGATCGATATTTTTTTCATATTTATGGTATTTTTAGGGGTATTATGGATGAGGCATGCTAGTACCAGAGGCCTTACTCTTTTGATGATGTTATTTCCGACTATATATTACCCTGTCACTCAAGTCAGTATGAATAGTACGAATCCCTTCGGATGACACAGATCAATTTTTGTGAGCGAAATTTAATTAATTTTGGTAAAAACTTGCAAACAAATTGCTTAAGTTACAAAAATAATAATAACGTTTATTTGCTTGGACCGTTTATAGCACGATGGTCATGGTACGGTACGGTGCAGTGGGCACAGACAAACCCTTAGCACTAATACCGGTAATATGTGACTTTTACCGTGTAATGTGGAACGAGCAGTCACTGTAATAGGTTTCGCCGAACGTGTAAAAGTGGTGAGCTTGCGCTGCAAATGCATACTCTTTGTCTAGTGATGTGTTGTTAAGTGCCTATAGTTGTATTTGTAATACATGGTGTGTATGTTCGTTGTTTGTTCTGCGAAAAGGCTCATGTATTACAAGTCTGGTATGTTCCGTGGGCTATTTTAGTTGCATTACTTAGCTTCGAGTTCTGAGGTACTTTAGCAGTAGCTTAGTTTAAAGTGGGATATATATCCCACTGCTAGGAAAAGGCCTCACCTCAACTATGAGGAGGAACTAGCCATACTCCACCACGCGGGCTCAGTGCGGATTGGTGGAGGGGTGTCTGTAAGGTAAGTGACAAACCTTACTGTCAGATTTTATCAAGCCGCCCTAGGGCATCTGACTAGGCTTAACGAATAATACCAACAGATATTAGCCGGGACCAACTGCTTAACGTGCATTCCGAAGCACGGAGATGCTTGTCATGGACGTCACTTAAATAGTCGGAAAGGTCACCCATCCAGTCACAACCGCGCCGTAGGTTGCTTAACTTTGGTGTCACTTATGTATCACTACCAAAGCGCTGCCGCCACTGCGCCACAAGCACCTCTCAGCAGCTTAGTTTAGCAGTTTAAAAAAGAGAAATAAGTCGATCGAAAATGATAATATATAGTACCACAATTATTGATTTATTAATTCTTCATTTTGTAATTTCCGAACACGATTATCAATTTAGTAATAATCAATCTTTATTTATTATTTATTCATGATGTATACAAGAAGTATACAGTCATTGACAAATATAATAAATAACTTAACATAGTTGAGATGAGGCCTGTATTGGCCTACTCGTATATACGAGTAGACTGATATATTAGCTAACTTAGCTTTGTTATATGTAATAAAGAAATTTTTCATAGGCACGTTAAGGATTGTCTTGTTTAAAATAAAACAGTTCATTAAGTTTTGAGTTTAATACTTTCGCTCGTAAGATTTAATTAAAATTCCTTCAACTTAACGAGATGTTTTTAAAAACAAAACCATTTCACTCCTTTACTCTTTGATACTTTATCATTATCATAAAATATTTCCATAAAATTAAGGGATCTCTATCATTTTACAATTCAGCCCCGCTTTACGTTTGCTCATCAGTTTGTTTTTCAAGGCCGTAGCAACTCGGAATGAATTTAGTTCCTCGGTTATCTTAATTAATGTACGGTTATCTAAGGGATAGGGCGCGGCCGTCCATTACACCGAAGCGTAACAGACGCTATCAGTTTACGCGACATCTTGTAATCAAATCACGTACGAATGTGCGCTTTCTAGCGTATACGTAGTCAGAACACATGATGCTTTAATTGCTTTTACAGCGCTAAATTGTTAACATTTTTAGTCCTTAATTCTCTCTGAACATTCATAATTTACATCGTTAAACACATTCATGAGCAATTACAAAAACGATATGCATCGCTTAAATTATGAAACAACGAATTCGAAATCTATTTTGAACTCGAATTACGTTTTAAGTGTCGCCGCGTTAATTGCCTGCAACAACGTTTTATAATAGCTTTTATTTAACTTCACGTGTTGCCGTGTCATTTGGTTTTAATTTGCATGCATGCAAATCCTTTGAAGTACGAGTAAATGCCGCGACCTTATATTTTCCTTAATGTCATAAATAGTTTCTTACGTGACATTATGCAATCCGCCCTGCAGACCGGAGCGCGCAATCACTTCCCCAGTGATTTCATTAGTTATTCGTTGACCCGACGCATCCTGGCTTGATTACCCTTCATTTTATACCTTCAAGCTCTGATCATTTCCGGATCACGCTATTTTCGTACGAAACGACCTTTATCGAACGTATAAGTGCCACGAGCGACCCTGTTATAATCCTGGAGCTTATCTGTAATTAATTGACTATGAAAATATGTCACGTGCAATTTCCATGGCCTGTCAGAGTTAGTCAAACTTTAATGGGTGTCGAAGGCGCCGCGGTGAATCGATTAAATAATAATTTAAGTGTAACGCCAAGTTTTTTATTCCATGGTGTGATTGCGGCTTGAGTGATTAATCAAAAAGTATCATTAATAAAATTAGTGCCGGCCTGTTTATAAACTGCCGTCTTGCTTTGTGAAGTGACATACTGTATAGAACTCTATCGCTTGACCTTACAGCAGTAAATCGAGCTTCTTCGACTACTCGTAATAATTTATTCGTACATATTTTTCACTCTCAATATTTTTCGCGAAAACAAGTTTGTCCTAAACGAAGTTACCAACGGGAAAATAGGCGAAAATCAAAGCCTTTGTTCGCAACTGAAATAAAATCGAGATGAGGACAGGAGATTTTAATTCAATATTTACTGCGGTGGTTTACGATGTTGCCGTGTGTCTGTGTTGCAATATGGCTGCCATTTTAAGCCTCCATAGAGAGACGGCTTGTGGTAGCGGTCACTTTAGTTACGTTGTCAGATATGCTTCATTTAATATTCTTCGCTATACATTTATTTGGGGATTCATACATATATATTTATGTCTTCTATTTGTCATGTAATGAGGTAGTAATATACGCGGTTGACTAGTACTTTTTCAAACACAAACGGCGTGTTGTCTCAGACTCTAGACTGAATAGGCTCCTGGACGAACGGACCCATCATTACTTAGAGATCGGATATTTGGATAAGTATTTACTATTTACGTTCATGGCATTTTCTGGCTACTCATTATACATAGATCTATTGCACTCTTGTATGACATTGCGCTTGAAAATACTTCGTCTCTAACTTTGGTGACGTAAGTTATTAAGTAGGTAGTTATTATGATTTCATGTACTTTTAATACTTTTCTCTATTGTACCTTAATTATACGGGTATGGGACGAATATATTTCGTCCATAATTATATCCAGCTTTTAATAACCGATAACATACTTGCTTACACCGAAAACACAGCTGTTGATTTCAGCAGCGGACCGCAAAAATGTGCTTTTGCAACGTTGTACATGATAAACAGCTTCTGGGCTAAACATCCTATCATCACACTACTGTAATGTTGCTGTTATTACTGAGTTTGGCTTCAATCAAACAATTAATTGTGCAGTAACTCATACTATGCGACCGTCTTTCGAATTTCTGCAAAGGAATAACTTCGCCGTTCTTAAATATTGGTCTTATATTTCTACATTACATACCACATACACTCTACACAACACCTCACCATACACACATCAGCACAAACTAGACTAATACAAATAGAAATCAAAGTTAGAGTTAAGTTGAATTGTTAAAATGAGATGGTATGTTGTTGTTTTAATTAGTATAATACACAAATAGGTTTTAGTTTGCAGAGCGTTGTCTCTTGGTGTGCCAAGAGACAACGCTTTGCAAACTAAAACCTAAAAAACAGGCAATTCAACGCCTAAAAGGAGACTTCGACATCTAGATAAAATATGTTATTCTTTTTAAGTAATAAAGAATTTCGAATTTGAATGCGTCATTTAAGTGTAAGTCAAGGCCCTTATTTTCAGGTAAGTTATGTATAAAATGAGTAGCCACTTAGCCAAAACATGACAGCAATAAATACATCCATGATTCAGATACAAATGTTTTGCTCATCACACAAACAGTAGCCCCCATGGAAACAGCACCTAAGGCGTGATATATTCGAAGCAACTAATTAATTATTATCAATTAGCTAATGCGTTACTCTGATTAATACTTAAACCAGAACTAAGGTTGGACAGTAACTAATGCGGCAGCACTTTTTGCAGCTAAGTAATTTATCGCAGACCAATATACCAATTGTCGTGGACGGTGACCAATTCGCGCCGATATGTTGCCCATTTCCCACTCGCCTCCTTTGGTTTGGTCACTGGTACCGTTAACAGAAAAAGCGGCTTATGTTTTGATATAATAGTATTCTGTTTTGGATATGTAATTGAAAAAAGACTGATTGCCTTGGCTGATGATACTGGTGGTAGAGTATGATTTTTTTTACATTTCATGTAAATTACTGGACTCATTTTGGGGCTACATTCCGTTAATTTTGGTAGTAGAGTATTTTTTGTTTCTTGGATGTGAAACTGCTATGCGGCATGTTAGAGAGCAATGTTAGAGATTCTAAGATCTTCGCTTGAATACACTCATGTTTAAATGCATGAAACAGTTTTTTTTAATTCTGTTGAAATCAAAAAAACTAGGCAATCGGTGTCCTAAAATTCTCAGTAATTTTATTTAGAATACAATCAAAAAAACTAGGCAATCGGTGTCCTAAAATTCTCAGTAATTTAATTTAGAAAACTCAAAAAAACCTTTACATTCTTCAAACATAATTTGACTCGGTATAAAAATTAAATAAGGGTCATCAAGTGTTCACTTAAGCACTTGTGTTGCTGACCGTACGCAGTATTAGACGCAGACGAGTCACGAGCATCGATAAATTTTAAATCGCAACGTCCATATAGTACTTAGAGGCTGGCTGTTACACCGTATCACTTTTCTGATAGTACAATTGTTGTGAATTGCAGAATTATCTTCTTCTTTTATTTTTATAGTAGCGAACGAAAATAAGTTACAATATTGGGCTCACTGTTTCGCCAATTTGAGGTGTGTTAGAATTATCTTAATTATTAGTTCCATAAATTATCTTATGCTGCGTATCGTCTGTATAATAAAGTTAACCAATTTTTACATCAATTTCTAATATAGTGGTTTCCTTTGATTTCTTTATTCGGATTGTATAATTACTTCATAATTAATACTTACTTTCGTAACTCACGCATATTTTTTTACTATATTACAGGCAAAGATCGACTTCCAAGTATCTGCACAATTCCCAATTTTTCGTTAGGTTGACTTAAAGAAAATAACAAATAATAGGTATTGTCGGCGACAGATCTGGCAACTTCGTTGCTGGGCTGCTTGTCTGTGGACTTTCCTAGCAACGGGGTCTTGTTGTAAGCCATTGTTCTTTTGCATTGTGTAGTTTCTTAGGTAATCTTTCTATTATATATTCTTATAAAATATCTAAATGCAGGCCTTTCTTTATTTCAAACGCGATAGGTATCGTTAAGAAAAGTGATATGTTTTGTTTTAATAAATGTATAAACTCAGGTACATAGATGAAAACTCAACACAACAGTTTCATATCGGTGTGAATACGTCCCATATCGTAATTCGTGGTCTATCTCGCCCATTCCGCACAACGGCCACATAAATGTCCCTGCGCTCGCCACGGTGTGAGTGGCGCCCTCTATCGCGCCGCCTATCTTTACTACTTCGTCTGAATGCCCAAATTGGGGCTTCTGTTTTCTACATGGCGTTCGTTTCTATTACACTGTTGTTTTGAGCTTATTCAAATAGATATTGAAAATTATTTAATTAGGTTTCCAACTTTTAATTAAGTGTTTGAGAGTTTAGGCAGTGGATTACACGTGGAGGGCGACAATGATAGGTGGAAAATTCGTCAGGTCTTAGCACTTATAGCTAGGTACTTGCCACATCAGCTTTCAGGTATCACTTCACAGGCCACAATCACTCGAAATGTCTGTAAGGAGCTTCACAGGATACACACGCGGCGAAAGCGCTCTGGTCGGTCTAGTACATGTGTCATAGGTAACGTCTCGATGTCGACTCAATCTTCGGGATTCTCACGGTACGTTTTAAACAAATAAAAATAAGGCAGGTATGCGTGTGAGTGTGCGCGGCGTAGTATCAATAAGGTACACAAACAAATCAAAATATTGTAGTAAACATTAAGGTAAGGTATAATATAGTTTTAACACAAATAATTTCAATCCAAATCTTCAATTAGGGAGAAAGGAATCTTTTAATTAGTTACTTTAAATTTTTCAAGAATTTTACCTATTGATGACTGATTGAAATAATTATTATAGTTATATAAAACTCTTTCGTTACTGAGTGACTGATAGACAAAGAAAAACCAAAAATGCTGGTCGTAAAACCTGAAATTTGGCATGTCCTTTTGGGAGTGCAGGTAAGCACTATGAGAGTATTTCCCGGAATTCCTACGAAATCAGCCGTACGACGTAGCGGTCAAAACCTAGTATAACAAAATCCGTAGCAAAATGTCTGAGTTTGTGTTAGAGGTATTGTAGATAAATAAATGTTACATAACGTAAATAAGTATGTAAAGCCTTTTAAAACGTTTGTCGCTAAAATTAAAAGTAAACGTTGTTCAATGTAACGTTTGCTAAAATGCACGAGGGTATGCATATGCATAATCCACTCGTACGTAGGCACACATCTAGGTACATCCCCGTCCCGCATACCATTGTTTGGTACAGCGTATTTTTTCAGCAAATTTGAACCAATTTGAATATTTTCTGCATTCGTAACGGCTCCACGGTGTGAATGTCTGTCTATAACGATAACCCTATCTTTACTACTCCACGCCAGGCTCTGTTCTTCCAAATGTTCACAAAATGGCCGTGGTTATTTTTTTCAGCTGCATTTTGTTTTTGTAGCGTTTTCTAGCGTTATTTTACTCTACGAGTTCGCTTCCTGAATTGATATTGGGAATTTTTGTTCCACGGTTGGGAAACTAATAATACCTTATAGAGCTATTCCGAAGATTATAAAATACAAAATGTGCGTAATATGCATATTTAAGAAATTAAGAAGAGGTGTCGCTAAAGCGAGCCGTCCCGTTTTAGCGCTATATCCAATTTAATTATGTTTTGATCACGAATAAATTATACATTAAAAATATACATAAGTCGCCTATGTTACTAACACTTTTGTACAGATTTTTAATGTTTTGAATTAAACGCATTATTAAGAAGTATTTTTAAGAAAAAAACTCGAAGTTGGTACAGCCTTCGCTTTGTTACATTATTAGATTTAACTTTAGCCTGCAAAATGTTTATCTGTAGTTAAACAACAGGTAATATAATAAATCACTGATAAAATACAATTAACCCCGTCGGGATAAACCAATAAACATATTCTGTATTCCATTTATTCACTAGCACCATACTCCCTCTTCCATTTTCCTTACAAACCTTACGGCGCGCGCGATGTAAACGCCATTTTCAATCATGGCCGCCACCGCCACCCTGCTAAGCTTCAAAAAAAAGTAACGGCGAACACTTATCTACTGGCCAGTATCCAATTAAATTAAACTTTAACACGATACAAATAAAGCTGTTGGGTTAATTAGACCCTTTAAGCTAGATGCAAATCAATTAGGGCTGTATTGATTTTGGTACGAACGACAGCGTGTCAAGGTAAATATTGCGGCATTTTATGCAGTTGTAATAGGGGTGATTTTGCGACTGAAATATGGTCTGATGTGTTGGCCACTGTACACCCGGTAGTAATGAATAACGAACTTATAAAATATACGTTTGTAATTGACGGCTGACGGTTTTGTGGTAAAATCAGAACGAATAGAGTATGTATGTAAAGTCCACAGTAAATTGAATTTAATTCGTAATTGAGTTTTGCCCAATTATTACCATTACTTGGTCTTGCAAGATGAAATTGGGGTTTTATCGCAATTACAATAAAAGCTTCGTCTTTTAGACGTCTGCGTTTAAAAAATAATGAGGTGCTATTCTCGTAAATAACAAGCGCTAGTACTGTATACTTAATTAATTTCATACTTATAATTTACTAAACTTGATGATGACTGTCGTTTGTAGTTACTAAAACAGCCCGGAAACGTAAACGAAGCGTTAAGGTAAATTTAATATTTTTAAGCCGGACATAAAAGGTTAAGTTTCTATGCTTAAAATTTTAAAGCAAGCTTTAATTTCTTCGTCGTCTACCACAAAATTAGACCTGCTTTTAAAACAACATTCTTTGTTTCCTGGGTTTTTCAGGAACACTCAACAACATTAAACATTGAATGTAACTAGATTGTAGTGATGCGACTAGAGTAGGTATGGTCTACTTTTGCTCGAGTGACTTTCGAATAAAAGTTATCGAGTGAAAAAAATCGACTCAAGTTTACCTCTCGACTCAAGAAACTCGTTTATGACTCGCCTGGAAAAATAGGTTTACATGCTCGTGCGTTGTTTTTTAAATTGTGTTTCTTGTGTTAAAGCTATCGACGGGGTTTTTAAATGCTTTTTTTTAACACTCAGTGTTATTTTTATTTCTTATAAATTTAAATAAGAAACAAAAAAATCGCACACGGGCAGTATTTGACTAATATTATAAATGAGAAAGTAACTCTGTCTATGTGTTACGCAACCACGCGTAAATTACTGAACCGATTCAAATTAAATTTGATACGGAGATAGTTTGAGACCCTGGAAAGGACATAAGCTACTCTTTGTCACTATATAAAATCACGCCCCCCAAAATGGGGGAAGAAAATTTGTACTAAAAATCAAACTTTAAGCGCAGGCGAAGTCGTGGGGAACTGCTAGATAATTATACTTTAATAAACAAGAAATAAGTTTTCTTATTCTTTCTAAAATGACTTAAGTGAGACAATGACTCAAGGTCCAATGACTTGCGAAACACTCGAGATGGTATTCGAGTAAATTTTAAAATGATTGAAATGAATCGAATGGCACTTGACTCGAGTAACGTCACTAGTTTTCCGTAGGAAAGTACTCTTTTGTACATTAATGAAATGGAGATTTCTTCGGACTGTAAAAATAAAGAAGCGGTGGGGGGGGGAGGGGGGAAGGCATTTGTCGCTAGGGCACAGTCTTGATTAATTACAGCTGCGAAATGCGAAAGGGTGTTTGTTGGTTTCGAAAAATAATGAATAGGTATCCGGTACTAGTTCTTTGTTTGGTGAAATTTACACCATCAATTTTATGGAGATCCTCTGTATCTGTGATTTTTCTTTCGTAAAACGGGACATTTAACGTAATTCTGGGGACCTTTAATTTTCAGTCATAATACTTCACTTTTTATTTGGTATTTTATTGAAGTACATAACAAAAACTACAGTGAATATTTAAGTCGGGCTCATATACTATAAACGTGGTTTTGGAACATTTCCCGTAGTTGTTATTTATGTAATCATTAATCTAAGGCTTTTCTCATAAAAAGCTATCAAAGCGAACCCCGAAACTTTGTTTACGTTATGCGTTACGTTTTAAATTTCCTAATTAGAACATAATAATGCTTCTTGTACGTTAAATCTGTTCATTTAGCATTAGTCAGTTTTAACGGTGTGCTCCAATTTCAGTAGGTATACGATTTCCGTCGAATAATGCCATTCGTTGTTAGGGTGACAACACTTCCTACCGCTTTTAAGACTTGCAAGGAATCGGGAAATTATTCGCAAAATGATTACTGCACAAAATATAGTGCATATCCCAAAATGCTTGTTATGTTGTTATAATGCGTGTTATACAGATACACCAAAAAGATTATTATTTTACCTGCTTACTAAGTCGCAATAATAATGTAAGGGTTGACATTCAACAGCCAAGAACTTTTTGAACTATACGTATGTACGATAGTACCTAAGTAGTAATTCGGCTGAACATAGCTTATTAATAGTGTGTATGTTAAAAATGTAATGAACGTAACTTGCGTATAAGATATACTTTATTACGTTTACCTACTCCTAGGAATCAAGGTGGGAAAACTTGCTTCACCATTCAGCGATAGTAATCAAGCGACTACTTGGCATTAAGTCCGCCTTTTGTACAAAATAACAGTTTGCAATAAATCTTGAATAAATAAATAAGTCTTATTTAAAAATTCTATGACCAAAACTCATGGGAACCCTAGCACATACTACCTCATTACAAGTGCGGGCGGATGCGAATTTGATATCCGGCGAATCCTGCGAGTGTGCTGCACAAGATCGTATACAAATACGTATATTCCATAATTATATGTATATTAACAAAGCCACTGTTGGTTTAGCTAGTCAAATATATGTAGAACTGTATAGTATGAGTAGAAAATTATACTTATTGAATTGGTATGTGCTAGTAATAACAGTTAAATATAATTATTTTTATAACTTATGCAATTATTTTGCAAGTTATTACGAAATTAAATCAAAATTCGCTCACAAAAAAAAAAACAAGTCCCATCGGATGACACAGTCGATTATTTTTTGTGTAAATTCGTCGACTAACTAATGTCCTCTGTAGCTCAGTTGGTAAAAGCACTCGCCCGGACAGCAAAGGGACGTGGGTTTGTGTCCCACCGGATGTCAAAGTCTATTAATTTTTGTGAGCGAAATTTGATTTAATAACAGTTAAATAGCTAACGCGTTTTGCACACGTTTTACGCTGAATGCATCAAAATAAGCACAGTTTAAATACTTGGGATCTGCACTCCACGCACTGCTACAGAGTGGGGTAAAATGGCGTGAGGTGACTAGTGGGTTTTTTATTTGTGAACCTCAGGATGCCAACTTAATTGATTAGATTCGATTAGACCCGTCCTTTTTTTTGGCAGTGAAGCTTGGCCTGCTGAGCAAGAACTGCAGGTCACGGAGATAAAAATGCTGTTCTGTACTGGAGTTACGCTATTGTAAAACCAATTTTTTTTTAATGCTACACAATACAAGGCCACAGAATAAAGAATGTCTTGATAATTCTCATCAAATTCCAAGAAAAACGTTGTCAAAACAAATATTAATAGGTACTCCGGCGTCAACTTGAAAGCGATGTTTTCTGAAATATCATAATAATAAGTCTCCATGAACATCTAAGCACTCTCGAGGTTAAAAGGGCATGGCTCAGTTATTTTCACAAATAAGTACTGTAGACATAATAATAAGCGGAGTTCTTTTGCCTACTCGAATACGTGGAAGGATATTGTTAAAAGAAATGGAAAGAAAACCATTTTATAATAATTTTCCACGTAACATATTTCAATTTTATAATAACTGCAGATAATTGTCTATTTGATCAACCAATGTGATATGTAGGAAATTCTAATATTCTTAGAAAAGCAAATTAACCTTAATTTTTAACAATATACCTACTTCGAAATCCTAAAAAAAACGTTTTTATACTAAAGCTGTAGGTAGAGGCAGCCGCATATTTTTTGTATGAAAACGATTTTTTTCAGACATAGGTTTGGTCTTAGTCCGTGGCAACTCGGAATGCAGTCTAGTAAAAGAAAGAAACTAAGTGGTTATACATGCCTTTTAATATTCGGTATGTGTAATTGTCTATATCGCTAAACTTTTAAAACGTCACGTTTAGACCCGCAATTATAAGTGAATGTCTATATCGCTGCCAAAATAATTCGACACTATCCGATTTTATGCTCCCTTTTACGACATCACTATTTATTGATATGCGCAATAACCGACAGTCGTTCAATATTTATCCAGCAAACAGCAACATAAAATATAATTGCCAAACACCGTGATGTGATAGGAAAATCGGGAGCCATCACCACCATGGCAGTTAGCATTACTTTTGACGCGCGGTGCAATTTAGCGGAATGTAATGTGTGAAGTAGGATAAGGATGGGGTATGTTTATTTTAATGGTAGTTTTCTACACTAATATTATAAAGAGGAAAGATTTGATTGTTTGTTTGTTTTAAATATGCTCCGAAACTACTGAACCGATTAAAATAAAATTTGGTACAGAGATAGTTTGAGATCCTGAGAAGGTATAGGCTACTTTTTGTGGCGGTATAAAATCATCAGGGGGTGAAAGGGGTGGTGAAAGTTTGTATGGAAAATCTGACTTTTGGCGCGGGCGAAGTCGCAGGCAAATGCTAGTAGGAAATAAAATAAGAATGTCCTCTTCGTTAAGTTTCTATTAAGGCGGTCAATCTCAACAGATATTAGCCAACCAGCGCCGGAGATATTATTGTGCACAAGTGTGCGCTCAATTCATATGTACACTCTATGTTCTTTCACTCTCATAGTTCAGTGAGACGGCAGTCCGACTTGACCAGAGAGAGGCTTATCGTGCTTTCCGAGGCACGAGGGTTAGAACCACCAACTTCCGACTCCGGAGCTGTTGCTGTGTTAAGACAGAAGAAAACAAAATCAAACGGCCATATTTTGGATTGATAGGCAGACATTTAATCGCAATCTCACCTGGGTCATGATGACCAGATAGCCTATTCACTCTTTTCTTATCGGAATCCAGATATATCCATCCAGGATAGAGTTAAGGAAGCACTTCAGTCGGCAACGAATTCCACTCTAATAGCTTTAGGAACGTTGATTTAAAACTTTTGTTGCGTATTACTGGTTTGTCAACGATATAAAGGAGGAAACGCTGCCTGCGTCTTATGTCTCGATAGTGAATTGGGGCCGTTGCAATCATTTTGTGTTATGCCTTCGCACACTCGCCGAAATGTAGCCTGTAGAACAGAAAGGCACACGCCACCACTAGGCTTTGCAGCTTAGTTTCTTTTATTAATTACCTTTATTTAAGATTATTTTTTCTATTTCATTTGTATATTAACTTTATTTTGGATTCCTATCACTAGTCCAACAAACTCTAGCTCAAAGCTTCATCGTATGTACGATGAAGCTTTGAGCTAGAGTTTGTTTGACATATGTATGTCAGTCATAATAACGTAGTGGCGTTATACTCCATGGAAATTCGGCTCCGAAAGGCTTTCAGCAGTTTCGTTCTGACTTACTATAAAAACGATTTTGATCAAACTAGTTTTGTTTGGATTCGACCAATTCAATCCGGATCCAACTGGTTTTGACGTAAAGAGAGGTCGGTCGGAAAGGGTGAATAGATTTTATACTAACGAAATGTTATTAGTGAAATATGGAAAGCAGTTTTCCTTGCAATGTATCAGGTAGGTATTTATTACTAAGATAGGGTAGTATTATGTCTTCTTCTGTGGTATCAAGTTATGCTGACTTTATTACTATTGCTTACATACCTACTAAAAGTTTGTCTATACATGGGTCTATACCAGCAACATTGAGTTACTGTTAAGTTTCTTGACTTATCCAGCAAAAGTCATGTAATATTAATTTGCAGGATAAGTTATCTTATATTTATCGTATATTCCTAATAAACATTGCCCAAAGGTCAAACATACCTGTTCAAAGTAGGTATCAAGGTACTTATGAGTTTTCATAATCATTTATTCGCCCTGTTCCTATTACATATTACATTGGGGGTCGGCAGAGTATGTTTTTCTCTGCCATACTCTCGTATCACACGTCATTGAATCATCCAAGTCTTTCACATTCATATCTTAAAATCATAACGTAATAATAATGTCCTTCTAGCCGAATTTCAACTACAGTGGGCGATCTCAACAGAGATAAGCTAACTGCGCGGGAAATATTATAGTGCACAAGTGTGTGCGCCATACACAGGTGCACTTTCTATTTGTTCACTCTCATAGTTCGGTGAGACAGCAATCCGACATGACCAGAGAGAGAGCAGGCACAGGACCGACGGCTTGGCAACGACACCACCAACTTCCTGCCTCCGGAGCTGTGTCTAAATTTCTAGACAGTAAAGCCAGAAAACTAAATACGGCCCGACTCGGGATTTGAACCCATGACCTCATGGATAGTACCCAGCGTGCTGATCCTAGTGGTCAATTACAACCAACAAAACAATCATAGCCTACTTACTACTCGTCCAAACAAACTAGAAGAATGTCAAACTACTTTACGACGACGAATACAACGAAATTACCGAAGGCAATTAAAAAGCAATTTAATTTAGATGAAATGCCAAAGTTTATTTTAACACCTCTTATTAATTACCATCCGTATTTTCGTTGTATTCGTCATCGAAAGTCGAAAGTCGTTTCACATTCGTCAAGTTGGCTTTGTCGGGTAGTATAAGTATTTATGTACTTACATGAATTTGTAGTACATTTGAATTAAGTTTGAAGATTTTCTCCGTTGGTAAAGCACATTCATGGCTTGCGGGTAGCTAGCGACTAGCAGAAGTGCTAGTAAAAAGTATCTGAGTGCCTCTTGACTCCGTCGCTAAGTTCAAATTCAATCCAGCCTGTTAAGGATTCTGAGAATAAATACGGCGATTCTTTTTAGAGATCCTTGGTCGTGATTGAAAAACAATTGTTGGATGGTATAAAGTGGTTAGAAAAAGCTAATGACGTTGGTAGCTTTCGATATTAGGACGTGATGTAAATTACTAATTTATATATATAAGGCAATGTTATTATTTATTTATTTATTATTGGCATACACAACAGGTTACAATAAAAAAATCTTGTATGTACAGTACAGGCTTTAACCACAAAATACCGAGAGCTTTAACACTTAGAACTAGATTGATATTCTCAGTTAGAACTATGTATTATTTATTCTGTGGTTATAAGCGCCTTTCTTCTCGCTGAATATTTATTTCCATTTTATTTTATTTCATCTTTTACTTAAGTGGCATGGAATTCTATCATTATACGAATGTCACGATATATACTTTACATAACTTAGCTTAATAGCGTCAGCATCATCATCTAAGCCCTTTTTCTACCATGGTGGTAGAGGCCTCCTTCAACTTTCTCCACTCTGTTCTGTTTTGAGCGACATTCATCCAGTTTGTGCCGACCATTCTTACAATGTCGTCCGTCCACTGCATCTGTGGTGACCCGAGAGGTCTTTTTTGGTCCCACGGTCTCCATTCCAGGATAGCTCTGCACCATGACTCCGGCTCTCTGGCTATGTCCAGCCAACTTCCAATTGAGCTTTGCTACGCGGTGCGTAACATCCGAGAGCTAACTTAGCGCCTCAGTAGCGCCATGTATCAACTAAAATTATACTAATATTTAGCTGTCCTAAAGTTTAAATAAGAAACCAAAAATTCGCACACGGGTAGGATTTGAACCTACGACCTTTGGCTAACCGGGCCAACGCTCTTACCAACTGAGCTACCGTGCAGTCCATCCACCCGTGTGAAATTCTTGGTCTCTTTGTCCTGAAGTCTCACTGACGCGAGAAACCATCACACGGAATCGATTAGTCTGAAACACGTGCCGCTCTTCACCTGCCCTCACTGCCCGAGAAGGTACACACGGCCGCACGTCCCACTACCCCTCTTAGACCGGGAGACCGCCTCTATGCCCTAACTAATAAAAGCTATTTTCGCATTTCACATGGGTAACCTGACGTGGTAACCTGACTGTACTACTACTAGGTATTCGCGGCTTCGGCGTGTTGAATATTGCATTCTAACTAACGGTAGTTTTAATGAGGAACGCTCCGCGCTAGATGAGTTCTTCGATTTCGTTTTTGTTGAACCTGCTGTTTTAGGCGGGAAATAAACTGCAAGCAGGGCAAAGCTGAAATAATGAGTTTTCTTAAATCAATATGCAGGGTTATCTATTTAAAAAACAATTGGTAATAACCTCTTATGTGCCGGTTCTGGTGGTAAAATACAACATTTCGATGCTCGTCCTATAGACAAGGTTCTATATTTGAACACCAGAATAGACTCTTATGAAGTTATTAATATTTTTCAAATATCTCTAAATATACCACTTTTCATTGTAAGTCATTTTAAAAGCATATGCTGTTGTTTGTGGAGTCTACTCCATTCTTTCCTTTATTTATTTATTTGGTCCATGTGTGGTACGGCGTGACGCTGTAATAACGTCCTTCTAGCCGAATTTCGACTACAGTGGCCAATCTCAACAGAGATTAGCCGATTGCGTGGAAGATATTATAGTGCACAAGTGTGTGCGCAATACACAGGTGCACTCTCTGTTCCTTCACTCTCATAATTCGGTGAGACGGCAGTCCGACATGACCGTAGAGAGATCAGGCGCAAGACCAACGGCTTAAAGTGCTTTCCGGGGCACGGGGGTGGTTGACACCACCAACCTCCTGACTCCGGAGCTGTGTCTGAGTTACTCCGACACAGAAAAACCCAACACTTTTTCGGCCCGACTCGGTAATCGAACCCGGGACCTCGTGGATAGTACGCAGCGTGCTGACCACTAGACCAACGAGGCAGTCATGTCGCGTGACGCTATGTGCAGCGTTCGGCGTTAATACAAGAGCATAGCCTAAAGGCGCTAGAATTGTATGCACTCGTCATACATAATCGGCTTTTACTTCTAGGAATTCTTCCGCTTAGGTTACGAGTATTTATAATGAAACTTTACAGTTACAAGCAATGATATGTTGTGACTACACTGAAAAAAAATATTGGTTAACAGTAACCAAAAGGAGAAACCCGTTTTTGGGCCTGGACGTTACAGGCATGAAACATATACCAAAAAAATGAATATTTTTGCTAGATCACCCTGTTTAAATCCTGCCCAAAATGGCATTGGCCAACAGCAAATATAAACCGATTTTGATGTTTCATATTCAACTAGCTCTATAAACGCGAGTTTCATTATGCTATCTTCGTAAATGCTCTTATAACATTAAAATAAAACAATCGAGTCAGTTTTAATCGAAATCTATACTTGAATATAATGATATGTACGGCTTTTTTAGCAGTATACTGAATATTTTTTTTTCTTATATGTTGAAATAGTCACTTGTTATACATGATTAGAAATCTGCAAATAAGTTTTACTTCTTTAAACGTTGAGTACAAAAAACCGAGTCAAAATATCGATTATAGTTTAATCGGATACGTATCGCACTTTTTATGGTCTGTGCTATCACCTTTGGCATCTATCAATGTCAGTGTCATCTATTGAATCTGTTATTTTGATTCAGTTCGCTTTTCGTGCCCCTGCGTTAGTGAATGTGTTCCTTCGTATTGCTCCTGATTTTTGATATATCTACCTTTGCTTGCTTACCAGACTCTCTTACTGACTCTGGCATGAACCTTGGACACCGTATTCTGCAACCCATAAAGACCTCTGCGCGAACACTGGATAATCTTGCCTTTTGACGACCTGAACGTGATTTACGGCTATAAACATGAGCCTGTGCATATATATATTTTGTATACATGTTAGTTGACAGCTCTTTGGAAGGAAGGGATGCTATAATCCAATATTATTGCAATTGTATAGTTGGGGAATGGACGGTAGGTTGCTGTGCTCATAAGATGAGTATAATATGGTATTTATGTTGGGCCAGACACCAAGAAAATAGAACACCCCCTGCACAGTTTTTGATAGAATATAATTATTTTATACTGATGAAGAAGAATAAAAAATATTTAAAAAAACTTTTGTTTTTTTATACCTATTTACTTAAGTATATATGTATATCCAAATCCTTTGCATAGTCAGCATGTGTGGTCTGCATAATAAGTATGTTATCAATTCATATTCATCATATTTATGTTTGTATTGATTAGTCTGCTGCCTTTAATACATAATAAAATGCCTAAGAATGTTACAGCTAAAACACATCAATATCGGTTCATCCATTTAGGAGCTACGACGATGCCACAAACAGTTTAAAGTCCTTCCTTTTATATCGAGAGTTAATACAAATTCAAAAACTAGCACTTTTTTCTGAAAACAGTCATTAGCGTACATAACCTTAAATATTTTCAGTAAATTATTTTACTTTTTGGCTACTAGTAGGCCGTAATCTAGTGACTTGCGAACTTCAGGTTATCAGTAACAAACTAGTTTTGTTACTGTTAACCAAAAGATTGTTTATATTTACCAAAAATTGACTTCCCTACAACGAAACCTTTAACTAACAAAGCTAGTTCGGTTCATTTAATCCGCATTATTACATGACCACTTCAATTACCGAAGACAAATATATTAGTTTCAAACGCGCACCACATTTGGCGTAGCAAGCGCAATATAGGTCCCCAGGCTGCCATGAGCGAGGTCTCTCGCATACATCAGTGGCCTTATGGCCTTCGAGAGTTTACGGCGCACAGTCCACGGTTCTAATACTTTGGTTACTGGCCAAGGCCATATCGTGATTAGAACATCAATTTTATTATATTATATACATTACTTATTTCTCTAAAAGAATACAATTCACTTAATCTAGAGAAATACAAAAACACTTAGAGAAATACAAAGACGTCTTGGTGTGGTGGTTCGCGCCACGGACTTCTAAACCAGGCCGTTGCGGGTTCGAATCCCGCAAGGGGCATATGTTTGTGTGATGAGCACGAGCATTTGTCATGGATATTTATAAATGTATATAAGTATGTCTATCCGTTATTATTATTATTATTAGTTATTATTATTATTAGTTTGGGCACAGAATAGGAACTAGTACTCCTTACAGAAGTTTGACTTTGCAATGAAATTTTAAGAAATATCTACTCAGTGTCGTCAACGATATGGTGTAATTTAGTTCGCCTCAGAGTCAAGCACATTCTCGTTTAGACACCTACAGAAATCCATTGCAAGATAATTTCATTCTTATAACTTTGGAATATGAATCATAATACACTCAACCTATTCAGTGACGTACTATCATGCGACGCGATAGGGTTGACTGCTACAAGAAGCTACTTACGCCATCTAGCGCATCTCTCTCACTTTGTTCATGCTCGTCCAACTAGCAAACCGTAATATTGCCGTGCGCCGCCGGTGAATAAATTGCGCGGGCGTCTCGTTGCTCGCTCGCGACACCCAACTTAATTTAGCCCCTTCCAAGGGTTCGCCATGCGTAGGTACGTTTTTGCTACCTACGCGGGGAGTTACACAGGCCTGGTTTGGGGCTAGGTAATTGGTGTGTTTGTTGAAACAATTTTTAAAAAAATCCGGAAGTTCCACACCGCCAGTCCGCCAGTCCGAACTGGCGTGTGGGGGCTTTCAACTCAGATAATAGGCCTAGAACAAATCCAGGTTAACTAATCCGGACGTGCGCAAGTGGGCCTAAGGGTAATAGATCTAAGTTAAATGTTTGTGTTAACCTTTCGTAACGAACCGTGGATTCACACTATCCATTATCCTGCATTGTGCCTAGAAACGGCGACATACGAGCGGTTCATTTATTGCTAGCACAGTTTGCAAATTTCTCAAACAGGTCTATATCATAGGTACACACAGCGGCACGTCAGACTCCCACTTTGACCTTGAGACTGCCTTTATTCCATTCGTAATAAAATATGTTTTCGTAGTTTAAATGGGTAACCTAACAAGCTGCCGACTGTAAATTGCTCTGGTCCCAAAGCAAGTTTTTAAAGCACTTTGTTATGGACACCAGAAACAACGATGATACCGGAACACCCCCACTATATAGAAAATACTGATTTCTAGATTGTCTCGACTGGGAATCGAACCGGTGACTCCAGGTTATTATTATTCAATGGACCGAATTAAAAATATATTTAAAAATAAAATTATCAATTTTGTTTTAACCTTTGTCGCACCGCCCACTTTTCATTTCTGCTCAGCTCAAAGGTATGACTGGTAGAGAATGCCACTTGGCATTAAGTCCGTACGAAGTTTTAGTTGTGCAATAAATAAATAAATTAAAACAAATAGGTGTCTAAAAACCGCCTGCTTCAAACAATTTGTGATAAACCTACATCTCGGAAGTCTACGCCTATAAAACAAGCAAGTATATTGCCCCCCAGGTTAGGTCTCATCCTCATTCGTATGTAAATGAGTCAAGTTAGTTCACTCGTCAAAAATACGACGCCCTGATGTAGTAACTGCTTCCCGCTGTATTGTAGTTCTACTGGGGCTTGTTTAAAGTTCCTTAGGTTACCGTTATACGGTGTTGGTCCTTATACGAAAAGAAGTGTGTTTATTAAACTTGTAAGTTAGTTATATTCGAGCACTGACTGTCCTTTGACTTACCTTTGAAAACGTCCTTGTAACCAGAAGTACTTTGTAGGGTGTAAAACGACTGCTAAGGAACCTTTCTGGCGCCACACTTTATTTGGGACACTATGAACCAAACACTCTGTATATTATTGGTGTGTATGTACAGTCGGCAGCACGTCAAGCTATACATTTGAACTACGAAAACGGTTTTTATTACGTAGTAAATGAAAGCAGTCTCGAGATCTACATTTGTAGTCTGAATTGGGGCCGTGTGTACTCACTGAAAGTACGTTCACGTCCAATTGTTAGAAGGTTATTTACAGCCCATTAAAGAAAGACTAATAACGCTTAATTCAAAAATGTTGCCATAACGCAGCGAACAGTGCCCCAGTGTGTTGTCAGACGCATATTTATCTCGCCGCCATTAAAACGAGCAAGTGTTGTATAAAGGTAATTTATTTACCCAAATGCGTAACACCCCTGTTCGGTTCCTACACAGCTTAGTTAGATGCAGAAGGCTCACACAAAAAATAAATTGCAACCGAGTTAATTAACTCATTTTTTTTTAAAGTTGGTTAAATAATGGGTCAAGCTCAAGTAATCATGGTCTCTTACGGCCAGTTTGCCATATATGCCAAAATAGTATAGTCTGTATCTTTTCGTTTTTTCGGCAGAGAAAGAGAGAGACTGAACTTAAATTTAATTTTAGACAGGGTACATTGGAATTGAGCCCAATGTATACGCATAATTGTATTTAAAATCCCCCAAATATTGTCAGTAAGGGACTTGAAGATGTACCCGGTGGTTTACTTCACGCACAATCCACAGGTATCAACTATACCTGTCCCATTTAAGGCCAATATTTTTTCTAAAGGTGTTTTAGTGGCGTAAAGATACAAGTTTGTAATTGAGATTGAGATTTTTTTCGACTACACGCGGCAACAGCAGACGACGTGTCGCCGCGACACTTCTTGTTTCTGTGTATTTCGATGCAAGCTTCGTGTCGGTTACCGTGCCTTCTTCTATTGGGCCATTCAGTGGCCACAAATAAAATTACCAGCGAACACAAAAGCCTTATCTACGGCAAGGAAACAATGGATACCGACGAATACAATATGCAACGACGAACAAAACCGGAGGCTTCCGCGAGTGCGGCTGTCACAAATTGAGAATTCCTTTTGCGATAAAGCAAAGCTTTTTCAGATATTTTTGAACGGGTTGGCGTAGATTAGGGTTTTTGAACGGTGCATCTATTGTCTCATTCATATTCTTTCGTCTGGTGAATTAAGTTACAATTGTTGTACGGTCTGCAACACGTCAGGGGCCCAAGCCTGCTAAACCTAAAAATTGAAACAGAATCGTAATTGATAACTTAATTTTGACATTTTGGCCCATACTAGAACTGTGTTATTATTAAAACAATTTATTATTATTTATTATATTACTTAGGGCAGAGAGCCGGTCTTGAGGTCAAAGTGGGATAGTCTGACGTGCGGCCTTGTGTACTTGGTACCTTCTTTAATTCGTTAGCAAACGACGTAGAAGCGCTTTTTTTTAACACACCAATTACCTAGCCCCAAACCAAGCGTGAGCTTGTGCTATGGTGACTAGGATAACGGATAGAAATACTTAAATACATATAAACATCCATGACTTAGGTACAAATGCTCGTGCTCATCACACAAACATTTGGTTATTGTTGCAGACCGCTTGAGGGTCGAGTTCTACAACACATGTTTAACTTTTAAACAGCAGTTTCAATTTTATTTGACAATTTTGGTACGGGAATTTTGTCACATAAACAGTCAATTTATGTTTACCAGCTGTTTAAAAATTAGTTAACTCGGGTCTAAGTCGATCATTGTAAAAGATTCGTGCTTTTCGATTTTGACTGACGAGTCACTGTTGTAAGAGATCCATCTATAAGTCAAATGAGCGTTTCTTCACATTTTTTTATTTATTTCTTGTATAATGATGAAAACGCAATAAAAATGGGTGTGTTGAAAATTGGACGCCAAATAATGTCTGCAGCTTTACAATGAATTAAGTATTTAGTTACTTTTCTCTCGATATCCTTTAGTTTTACTAAACCGTTAGGCATTCAAGAAGCATAGCAAACTAAAAGATCTATCATTGTATAAAACATTTTTTGCAATGTAGTATACAATGGCCATTATATATTTTGTATAAATATAGGTACAATGAACAAATGGAAAACCTGAAAATCATATAAAATGCCGGCTTATATCCTGTTAAAGCCAATAGCACTACATAAACGTATTTCATCTATAAAACGCGAATATATTCAATTATTCCGAAAACCGATGTGAACTGGATTAACTGGCTCCACTAGTGCTTTCAAAGTGTCGATTACATCGTGAACAAAATAATTCTGTCGTATAATGATTATATAAAAGCCTATATTGGTCCCACTGCTGGGAAAAGGCCTCACCTCAACTATGAGGAGGTAATGATTATATAATGTAACCTTAAGGTAGACTTTCGAGCAATGCGGCCTGTGGCTGCGGCTCGCCGCATGGGGCCCCTCAGAGCCGCGCGGCTATCATGGAACTATGGGAGTGTATGAAACCCTTTCCGAGCGATGTGTCATGGCCGCATGCGGCCATTTCATACAATCCTATAGTTCCGTGATAGCCGCGCGGCCACCAGAGTCGCATGCGGCTTGGCGCCGAAGTCTATCTTTAAATAAAGAGTATATTATAATGTGTTAGTAAGCATCTGAATTCTGAGATTATAAGTCAGCCTATTAGATCCCACTGCTGGGAAAAGGCCTCACCTCAACTATGAGGAGGAACGAGCCATACTTCACCACGCGGGCTCAGTGCGGATTGGTGGAGGGGTGTATGTAAGGCAGGTGACAAACCTTACTGTCAGAAGTTATCAAGCCGCCCTAGGGCCTCTGACTAGGCTTAACGACTAATACCACAGATATTAGCCGGGACCAACTGCTTAACGTGCCTTCCGAAGCACGGAGATGCTTGTCATGGACGTCACTTAAATGGTCGGAATGGTCACCCATCCAATCACGACCGCGCCGTGGGTTGCTTAACTTTTGGTATCACTACCAAAGCGCTGCCGCCACTGCGCCACAAGCACCAATTCTGAGATTACGTGTTTAAAATTCATACATACGTTTATGTCACGTGATTTAATGAAGTTGGTCGAAATAACAACCAGGTAACTAAATGCATACATGCATGCTGAAAAGGACTGCTATTTTTATTTGTTTTCGTTGAAGATTCCGCGTAAATTTGTTTATTCAATATAGTTATTAAATAATGTATAAATAAGCGGGTTCTTCCGCCACAGGAGTTTACTTAACTCCTACTAGACAGATTCTAACTACTAAACATGCAGGCAGGTAAAACTCTCTTGGTATTAAAAGTGACATTTATTATTTTCTTTTAATTAGGTCATGATCGCGACCTCGATATTTGTTTATTTACCTTTGATAGGGAAACAAACAGCTTGTAATCTTTCATCTAGTTTACAGATAATGTTTAGTGCCGAAGCCTAACAAGTTTCCACCAGTGATTTATTCATAATGTTGACGAGATACAAACACGAATAGACAAGGGGCACAATAACTATACCTAAAACTTATACATTGTGCTGTGCTTATAAATTACTCTAGGATATTACTATCGATATCGGTAAATGTAAGTCCTAATCGATTGCCAGCACTACAAACGTGTTTAGACATTCGCTTCGTGAGGCTTACTGGCCCTATAGAGGGAATGGTGGATGCCCAGTTTATTCCAATTTCGGTCATTAGGCCCTGCTTGTTCAATGGATGGCTATTTAAATGTTTGTTTCTGGCACTAATGAGGGTAGGTTTTGTGGTAGTTAATAGACTGAATTATCAGTGAAAATATTGTAATGGTTTTATAATTGTGTGTATAACTTTATTTCTTATAACTGGAATATTTAGCAACATTTTATTTTTATAAGTACTATATTTATTTTATTTATTAACTTTTATATATTTATATACTTTTACATTCTGTGCTTTACTTACTAATAAAATCTTAGTGTACTGTTACTAATAAATTGCATGGATTCTAAATAATTATGAAAAAATTAATAACTGAACTGCATATGTAAGGTAAAATCATATAATCATAATACGAATAAATTGTTTCAACAAACACACCAATTACCAAGCCCCAAACTAAGCGTGAGCTTGTGCTATGGTGACTAGGATAACTAATAGACATACTTATATACGTTTATACATCCATGACTTAGGTATAATACTCCTGCTCATCACACAAACATTTGCCCCTTGCGGGATTCGAACCCGCAACCGCCTGGTTTTGAAGTCCGTGGCGCGAACCACTACACCAAGACGGTCGTCATCGTGATATTTTATTACTGGCAACTAGCAACAATTTACTTACTCTATTTGTTTTATTTATTGACTTTTGGATCCTGTACTACTTTTACGTCATGGTTCGGCATTATTCAGTTACTAATAACTTTATTACTAATATAGGATAAGTGCACTGTTACTAACTAATTGTATGGATCTTTTTAATAATAAAATGAATAAATAAGTAACTAAACTGCATATGTAAGGTGAAATCAAACAAAGTGACTAATCACTTTATCCACATGCTATTTACAATTTACATTCCTACCTTCTATACAAAAAAATAATTCAGATATTTTGTAACAATTGACTACAATCAGGACATGTATTGCATCGCACAGAAATTTAATAATTATTCTAGGCAAATCCCCCAAATATTGTCAGTAAGGGACTTGAAGATGTACCCGGTGGTTTACTTCATGCACAATCCACAGGTATCAACTATACCTGTCCCATTTAAGGCCAATATTTTTTCTAAAGGTGTTTTAGTGGCGTAAAGATACAAGTTTGTAATTGAGATTGAGATTTTTTTCGACTACACGCTGCAACAGCAGACGACGTGTCGCCGCGACACTTCTTGTTTCTGTGTATTTCGATGCAAGCTTCGTGTCGGTTACCGTGCCTTCTTCTATTGGGCCATTCAGTGGCCACAAATAAAATTACCAGCGAACACAAAAGCCTTATCTACGGCAAGGAAACAATGGATACCTACGAATACAATATGCAACGACGAACAAAACCGGAGGCTTCCGCGAGTGCGGCTGTCACAAATTGAGAATTCCTTTTGCGATAAAGCAAAGCTTTTTCAGATATTTTTGAACGGGTTGGCGTAGATTAGGATTTTTGAACGGTGCATCTATTGTCTCATTCATATTCTTTCGTCTGGTGAATTAAGTTACAATTGTTGTACGGTCTGCAACACGTCAGGGGCCCAAGCCTGCTAAACCTAAAAATTGTAACAGAATCGTAATTGATAACTTGATTTTGACATTTTGGCCCATACTAGAACTGTGTTATTATTAAAACAATTTATTATTATTTATTATATTACATAGGGCAGAGAGCCGGTCTTGAGGTCAAAGTGGGATAGTCTGACGTGCGGCCTTGTGTACTTGGTACCTTCTTTAATTCGTTAGCAAACGCCGTAGAAGCGCTTTTTTTAAAACACCAATTACCTAGCCCCAAACCAAGCTTGTGCTATGGTGACTAGGATAACGGATAAAAATACTTAAATACATATAAACATCCATGACTTAGGTACAAATGCTCGTGCTCATCACACAAACATTTCGTTATTGTTGCAGACCGCTTGAGGGTCGAGTTCTACAACACATGTTTAACTTTTAAACAGCAGTTTCAATTTTATTTGACAATTTTGGTACGGGAATTTTGTCACATAAACAGTCAATTTATGTTTACCAGCTGTTTAAAAATTAGTTAACTCGGGTCTAAGTCGATCATTGTAAAAGATTCGTGCTTTTCGATTTTGACTGACGAGTCACTGTTGTAAGAGATCCATCTATAAGTCAAATGAGCGTTTCTTCACATTTTTTTATTTATTTCTTGTATAATGATGAAAACGCAATAAAAATGGGTGTGTTGAAAATTGGACGCCAAATAATGTCTGCAGCTTTACAATGAATTAAGTATTTAGTTACTTTTCTCTCGATATCCTTTAGTTTTACTAAACCGTTAGGCATTCAAGAAGCATAGCAAACTAAAAGATCTATCATTGTATAAAACATTTTTTGCAATGTAGTATACAATGGCCATTATATATTTTGTATAAATATAGGTACAATGAACAAATGGAAAACCTGAAAATCATATAAAATGCCGGCTTATATCCTGTTAAAGCCAATAGCACTACATAAACGTATTTCATCTATAAAACGCGAATATATTCAATTATTCCGAAAACCGATGTGAACTGGATTAACTGGCTCCACTAGTGCTTTCAAAGTGTCGATTACATCGTGAACAAAATAATTCTGTCGTATAATGATTATATAAAAGCCTATATTGGTCCCACTGCTGGGAAAAGGCCTCACCTCAACTATGAGGAGGTAATGATTATATAATGTAACCTTAAGGTAGACTTTCGAGCAATGCGGCCTGTGGCTGCGGCTCGCCGCATGGGGCCCCTCAGAGCCGCGCGGCTATCATGGAACTATGGGAGTGTATGAAACCCTTTCCGAGCGATGTGTCATGGCCGCATGCGGCCATTTCATACAATCCTATAGTTCCGTGATAGCCGCGCGGCCACCAGAGTCGCATGCGGCTTGGCGCCGAAGTCTATCTTTAAATAAAGAGTATATTTTAATGTGTTAGTAAGCATCTGAATTCTGAGATTACGTGTTTAAAATTCATACATACGTTTATGTCACGTGATTTAATGAAGTTGGTCGAAATAACAACCAGGTAACTAAATGCATACATGCATGCTGAAAAGGACTGCTATTTTTATTTGTTTTCGTTGAAGATTCCGCGTAAATTTGTTTATTCAATATAGTTATTAAATAATGTATAAATAAGCGGGTTCTTCCGCCACAGGAGTTTACTTAACTCCTACTAGACAGATTCTAACTACTAAACATGCAGGAAGGTAAAACTCTCTTGGTATTAAAAGTGACATTTATTATTTTCTTTTGATTAGGTCATGATCGCGACCTCGATATTTGTTTATTTACCTTTAATAGGGAAACAAGACCTCAAGACAGGCACGTTAAGCAGTTGGTCCCGGCTAATATATGTGGTATTAGTCGTTAAGCCTAGTCAGAGGCCCTAGGGCGGCTTGATAACTTCTATAAAAAAAAAATATATATATATCTTTATTGATAACCAGAATTACATCAATAATAATCAATTAAATACAACATGAAAGTGCTATATATCTCACGCAATTGCCAGAGTAACATTCTGACAGTAAGGTTTGTCACTTGCCTTACAGCCACCCCTCCACCAATCCGCACTGAGCCCGCGTGGTGAAGTATGGCTCGTTCCTCCTCATAGTTGAGGTGAGGCCTTTTCCCAGCAGTGGGATCTAATAGGCTGACTTATAATAGGGAAACAAACAGCTTTTAATCTGTCATCTAGTTTACAGATAATGTTTAGTGCCGAAGCCTAACAAGTTTCCACCAGTGGTTCATTCATAATGTTGACGAGATACAAACACGAATAGACAAGGGACACAATAACTATACCTAAAACTTGTACATTGTGCTATGCTTATAAATTACTCTAGGATATTACTATCGATATCGGTAAATGTAAGTCCTAATCGATTGCCAGCACTACAAACGTGTTTAGACATTCGCTTTGTGAGGCTTACTGGCCCTATAGAGGGAATGGTGGATGCCCAGTTTATTCCAATTTCGGTCATTAGGCCCTGCTTGTTCAATGGATGGCTATTTAAATGTTTGTTTCTGGCACTAATGAGGGTAGGTTTTGTGGTAGTTAATAGACTGAATTATCAGTGAAAATATTGTAATGGTTTTATAATTGTGTGTATAACTTTATTTCTTATAACTGGAATATTTAGCAACATTTTATTTTTATAAGTACTATATTTATTTTATTTATTAACTTTTATATATTTATATACTTTTACATTCTGTGCTTTACTTACTAATAAAATCTTAGTGTACTGTTACTAATAAATTGCATGGATTCTAAATAATTATGAAAAAATAAATAACTGAACTGCATATGTAAGGTAAAATCATATAATCATAATACGAATAAATTGTTTCAACAAACACACCAATTACCAAGCCCCAAACTAAGCGTGAGCTTGTGCTATGGTGACTAGGATAACTAATAGACATACTTATATACGTTTATACATCCATGACTTAGGTATAATACTCATGCTCATCACACAAACATTTGCCCCTTGCGGGATTCGAACCCGCAACCGCCTGGTTTTGAAGTCCGTGGCGCGAACCACTACACCAAGACGGTCGTCATCGTGATATCTTATTACTGGCAACTAGCAACAATTTACTTACTCTATTTGTTTTATTTATTGACTTTTGGATCCTGTACTACTTTTACGTCATGGTTCGGCATTATTTAGTTACTAATAACTTTATTACTAATATAGGCTAAGTGCACTGTTACTAACTAATTGTATGGATCTTTTTAATAATAAAATAAATAAATAAGTAACTAAACTGCATATGTAAGGTGAAATCAAACAAAGTGACTAATCACTTTATCCACATACTATTTACAATTTACATTCCTACCTTCTATACAAAAAAATAATTCAGATATTTTGTAACAATTGACTACAATCAGGACATGTATTGCATCGCACAGAAATTCAATAATTATTCTAGGCAATTTATTTTTATTACTACAATCACATCAAATAAAACTTAAACACCGCAAAAATTGTAACAATGGGCAATTAATAAAACGGGCATTTGTACACAAATGTCGTATTTACCGTGACCGGGCAAAATGAGGTAAAGCACTAAGTAATAAGCCGTTTCCGGGAAAACGGTAAATTCCTGAATGCATCGGGAACGCAGCTCGGGTGTAGCTACTGAAGAGCAGTACCACCATTCTGAACAATTCTTTTGAACACCTCGTATGCAATGGTAGTGTATTTTTTTAAATTCTGTCTTGTATGGTTTGTCAAATAAATTTTTCTTATTTTTATAAAAAAAGATTTAAAAAATGAGTCTAGTTTCACCCATTTTTATATGTGCACTTTATACTTTTGATACTTTAAGTCAGGGTAAAAATTTTGTTACTATCTTGATGTTGCTACGTTTATTATTATTATTATTATTTTAAAATATGTTCCATGCTATTATCAGCTCGGTGAAGCTCGTTTTAGGTTCGGATCTTGTACTAGAAGACTCACACTGCATGTAACAAATATGTTTTATAATGCCGTAATTACACAATATGTGTAAACGTCGATAGCTCTATGTATTAAGTTTTTTGAAATACTTTTATCCAAATCAGGTATTTCCTAGTAACGAAGAAAGGTTAATAAAATTATATTTCCAACAAAAAGCGTAAACTAAATCCAATCCCCACTGCAATGTTTATCTGAACAATGGAATATCGTATCCATCGAATGCCCGCATAAATCGAAACAACAAACAAAATGGCCGACTGTTATTCCTAGGCTACAGGAAGCGCCCCGCTACCGGAAATGAGGCTTCGATATCCGCCTCCCCTCCCCACTTTGTCCGAATCAATTCTAGGGAAAAATGCACACCAAACATTCGTACGGCAATCCGTGTAAATTTAATTAAGGCTCTGATTCTGGGCGGGGATTTTGCGTAGTTTTACACGTTTTGGGGAGCTGTGAATGTTGTACATGACTGATAAATTGGATAGCAGGGTGTAGGGTTTACAGACCAGAAAATTTGTTTCCTTCTTGTTGGTGTTAAATTATTTATTCTGTGGTATTATAACTGAATAATTAATGGTGCTTGTGGTGCAGTGGCTGCAGCGCTTTGGTATGAACACCAAAGTTAGCAATCCACGGCGCGGTCGTGATTGGAGACCCATTCCGACCATTTAAGTGATGTCAATGACAAGCATCTCCGTGCTCCGGAAGTCACGTTAAGCAGTTGGTCCCGGCTAATATCTGTTGGTATTAGCCGTTAAGCCTGGTCAGAGGCCCTAGGGTGGCTCGATATCATCTGACAGTAAGGTGGTCACTTGCCTTACAGGAACAGTGTAGTCACCAATCCGCACTGAGCCCGCGTGGTGGAGTATGGCTCGTACCTCTTCATAGTTGAGGTGAGGTCTTTGCCCAGGTGTGGGATCTATATAGGCTAACTTTACTTATAAGTACAGAAAAGTCACTTCTCAAAATAAATAAATAAATTGTTTCAACAAACACACCAATTACCTAGCCCCAAACTAAGCATGAGCTTGTGCTATGGTGACTAGGATAACGGATAGAAATACTTAAATACATATAGACAGCCATGCATGACTTAGGTACAAATGCTCGTGCTCATCACACAAACATTTGCCCCTTCCGGGATTCGAACCCTCAACCGCCTGGTTTAGAAGTCCGGTGCGCGAACGACTACACCAAGACGGTCGTCATCAAAATCAAAATCATTTAAATAAATAGCTACTCTTGCTGAGACACAGGGAGGTGCAATTCAGATTGCGGATCGCAGATGCCTTTCTCGCAGTCTCACCTGGGCTCTTAGACAAGATGCAATCTATTATATATATATTTTTTTCACATTTGTTATAATTACGTTACTTTGTATACTTTGAGAATTGTTGGTGATTATATTTTACTTGTTTCACCGGGCTAAAATTCCGGTAAAATTCCAATTTTCTGGTAACCTTTTGTATGTTATTATTTCAGATAATTTGGATTTTTGGGGCTTTAATTCATTTTATAAAAGCTTTATGAATGCTTCAGTGATACTTTGAACTTAATTTTTTCGGGAATAGGTCGAATATAAACCAAATACCTTATCATAATGTTGAAGGTTCATTTTAGATTTGGCATTAAATCTAGACAAACGATCCAAAACTAAAATCTGTGCAAAAAATACCTACAACTCGAATCACTTCTCCCTACAATTTAAAAATACAAATGACATTAAATATTCATCAAAAACTTTCCTGCCGTGCTTAGAATGCAGAAGATTAACCCTTGATGTGGGGATCCAAACATGCATCGCTGCGTTAGGGACGCCTGATGTCCCGAAATATTTGCCATCGCGTGGGTTAATGAAGCTCAAAATGCCCAGCCCGCATAGTAGTGATGTGAGCTCTGACACAAAAGCACGGAATGTCATTGAATTTTAATTAGTAATCCAAACAAACGTTAGAAAACAGATTGTTTTGCGTGTGTTCCTGGCTTTGTACGGTTTCACCGTAACATAATTTTACTAGCTTAAAAGCAAGTAGGTAGTTAGCAAACAAAACTTGTGATATATATATTTTACTTTATTTATTTGTTTCTTACGTTTACGTAAATTGTTGATCTCATTAAAACACCACGAACGCTGTTGAGTGTTCGAAACGTCAGGTTTTAAATAAAATGTAAATCAATCGCGAAGTAATCCGTAAAATTGTGTTTTAATGAGTTATTTATGTCAGGCTACAGATTACGGACGTAACACAGGCTCATAGTATAGATACTTTATAGACTAACATACATATAAAATATTATAAAAAATATAAACAACTAATTAATTTAAACGTAAATTCGATGACGTGTTTTAATTCGTTTATTATTTAACTTAAGTATCGCATAACATCGCTCATCGTCGGACATTGCCTTACTTAATTGTAATAACACCTCTACAATATAATTATTTCTTTCACGGTCACCGGAGTTTTACTTCTATCATCTCAATTTTACTGAAAAGGCCACGCCGTGGACTGTACATGCTTGTTTATATCTTGTATGTGATTTGTAGTTTAACTTGTGCAATTTCAAAAAACAGGATCAAAGGTACAGTACATCGCAACATTGTCTTAGTCGAAAAGAATAACAATATAAAAATAACACATTAAAAAGAAAGTAAGAAGCCTCTGCATACAAACATATTTGTCTCAATTACTGTACAGGAAGCGCCTCTTGAAATCATTTGGATTAGAAGTACTAAATATTTGTATTAAATGTAATAATTCATTGTAATTATGCATACACATGCGGACTGTAGGATTGCAAAATAACGTATTATTTTGTTAAACTTTTAATATATATTCTTCTTCTTTATAATATAAGTATGGATTCTTCTGACATAAAATCATATTATGTCCCATCACTGTCCCAACTCGCGGGACACGCCACATATCTGCCTAGGGACTCAATCTGTATGCAAAATGACCCCTGGGCGGGCATTTCATTTCCTCCCCCTGCCCCTCCCTAGCCGTACTCGCCTCCAAAGATGGATGGATTTTAAGGATACTGACGTGAATTTTTAATACTGTTTATGTTTGATGATATTTTTATTGAATTACAAGCTGTTGCCCGCGACTTTGTCTGTAGACTTGACGATACAAAATGACTGCCCCATCGCGGTAATCATGACCTTTTAAAACGGCTTTTACGTAGGGAATAGAGACGATTCTCAAGGTCAAAGTGGAGAAGTCTGTCGTGCAGCTTTGTGTACTATATCGTATTGTGAACATAGATTCTGTATCTCTGGATGTACATATAACTCGCTCGAGTTGGATTTTACATATAAACTTTCATCCCCCATTTCACCCCCTTAATGTTTTTACATCGCGACAAAATGTAGCCTATGTCCTTTCCAGGGTCTCGAACTGTCTCCACACCAAATTTCATCTCAATCGGTTCAGTGGTTTAAGCGTCAAGAGGTAACGGACAGACATACACACTTTCGCATTTATAATATTAGTATGGATGATATGCCCAGGTTGTACACTAGACTATATGATGGGTCCGACTGGTCCCGAGTAGGCATATTAAAAAGCAATGATAATAATATCATAATATAATTTATTTGCTTCAATACGTGGTATTCGTAAGTGGTATAATTTTTAGGTGCACATGCACGTATAGTTAAATTATTTAGCACGCAAATTACAATATGAATCTATAGACTTAATATTTAGATTAAATGACAATGGGATTATGAAAATAACTAGATTAAATCACAATGGTATTGAGAAATAAACAAGTCAAAGTCTTTATAAATATTTGGGACTAAACTATGTTTTTTTTCTTTAAAAGTCAAAACAACTTGAAGTAATGGTACCTGCATAAACTCTAATAACTATGTTACCTACAGTGAGTGATGTTACACACTCCATTTATACTCGGGTGTCTATTCCGCACAAGCTATAATTTAGTTCACCGCACCGTAACTCCGTAGCCAACATCGCTACGCGCTACGTAACTCGTAGCTCGTAGCACGTAGCGTCGTAGCTACTACGACATAGCCTCGTAGTAAGTTCAGCTGAGACGCTTCACCGCGGTTTGCGGAATATTTTACATTATAAATAGGGATGGTTACATTATACTTAAATGTTTAGGGTTCCGTAGTCTTCAACGAAACCTTGTAGTTTTGCCATGTCTGTCTTTATGACTGTCCGTTCACGTAATTAGAGTGAGTTTTAAAACAATTTATTTATTGTTATCTATTATTATAAGTTTAAATATGAAACCAAAATTTCGCACACGAGCAGGATTTGAACCCCACGCCAACGCTCTCATCGATTGAGCTACCGTGTTGTTAATCCAACCGTGCGAAATTCGTGGTCTTCTACCCGACAACTGGCAACTTGTACCCAAACTGTATTGCAACAGTGGGCCACTCGGCCCATTGTTGCATTCATTACAGTTTTTCATTACAGAATAAAATAAATTTAACTCGAATGATGATGATGACGCTTGTGTTATTATTCAATAGTTTTTTGAATTACATTATTAAACGATTATTTTTTTATGTATGTATGCTGACGCAATGACTGCACGGTAGCTCAGTTGGTAAAAGCGTTGGCCTGGTTAGCCAAAGGTCACAGTTTGAATCCTGCTCGTGTGCGATTTCGTTTCTTATTTAAATATCTGTATAATGAAAGAGTTTAGTTGGTGAGTTCCAACCCTAATTTAGCAAAACAACCTACTTTAACATAGTCGAATGAAGCGGTTGCTCGCATCACCTATTCCATTTCGCATTTGATGATCCATAAATCGAGTAGTTTACTTCCAGTGGCTCAATTACAGCGATTGTTCGCGGCATTTGGCTAACCGTGTAGCCGTTTGGCTCACCAATTGAGCTACCGTGTAGTTAATCCAACCATGCGAAATTCGTGGTCTGTTTCGAATACGTCATTGCGTGACGTCAGCGACCTCTCCTTGAGCTGTATTGCAACAGCAGGTCAAGTTATTCATTACAGAATAAAATCAACTTGAATGATGACGCTTTTGCTATGACTCAATGAAGTAAGACAAAGAGACCAAGAATTTCGCACGGAGGGATGGAGTGCACGGTAGCTCAGTTGGTAGGAATGTTGGCCCGGTTAGCCAAAGGTGGTTCAGATTCTGCCCGTGTGCGAATTTTTGGTTTCTTATTTTTTATGCATTATTTACGAGTTTAGTTGCTGAGCCAACCCTAATTTAGCAAAACAACCCATTCCCATAGTCGAATGAAGCGGTTGCTCGCATCACCTATTCCATTTCGCATTTGATGATCCATAAATCGAGTAGTTTACTTCCAGTGGCGCAATTACAGCGATTGTCCGCGGCATCATCATAGAGGAGTGCGCCCAATTTCGGCTTGACGACTTTTTTACGAGTGTTCGAGCCGGCTTAATTTACGACCCTGTAAAAGCCGACTGATAACAATGCGGCGTAGGGCTGCCACCGACGAGTTTTGACGGTCTAGTCTATTTGCACAAAACTGACAGCCGAGAGACATTTCATTTGTTTGGGGGTTGAGAATATGGACATTTATTGAAATAACGGTACCCCTATTTTGGAATCTAGATTATGTGCTATGGCAACACTGCACTCCCCTCTCCTCATGGCGTTCTCTTTCAAAGTGTAAGCAATGTTTTGCTACGTATTTAATAAATATTAATTAATTATTTTTTTCTAAACAATTGAATAAAGTGTGTGTGATTCGAGACTCCTTATTTAATCGATTTGAAAGAATTCCTTGAAGAAGTGTTGGTGAACTCCAGGCTAAAAATGTCTGTTGTCAACCAACAAAGCACACATCAATACAAACATAACAACAGGCACAGTGTTGCGCTAAATAATTCAATAAGGCTTCTATATACGGAGCGAAACCGTTAAGATCAGTCATAAATGTGACATTCGTGTATCATTAAGTCTGGAGTTTACCAACATATGTTTAATTTTTGATCAGCCGGTTGAGAATTATTTGATGTGTATGGGAATCCTGTCAAGTTAACCATCAATCTAAGTTTACCGTCTGTTTAAAAAATCAGTGAACTCGGGCCTAAATTACAGATCGTAACGGCAAAAGGCGACTGGCTATTTTTATATTTATTCATTCGTTCGTTAAAAATGTCAAACGCTGCAAAATTTTATTATATCTTTCACAAAGCTTAGGTAATATAATTATGAACAGGCACAGTTTGACTTGAAATATTTCTTAACAACATTTAGAAACTTTCCAATAGAACGTACCTTTATAACGTTAATATCAATTTGATATTACACGCAGCAAGATTGAGGTTGTCTGTGTAAAAATAGCTTTTTCTGCGTGACTTGTTTTGTGACTATATGGTGTACAATAAAGAGTTATCTATCTCATACAAACCTCAACCTTAGTGGCGGAATCGTAGTATATTTTTACCCGACTGGGGAATGAGGGATATGTTTTTCGAGAGTATGTATGTATAATTGTTTAGCACGCCCTACAGCCCAAACGGCTGGACAGTTTTTAACATATGAGGTGTCGTTGAATTTATCAAAATTGTGAGAGTGACATAGGCTTTAAACATTTTTAAAATCGCGCCCGCAAATGGAAATAAAGGGGGGAGGGGGGATTGATTTTTTCCTTACCATAGCAATATGGGTATCAAATGAAAGCTAGAAAAAGACTATTTCAAAAAAATAGTAATTTTTGCAGTCGGGTGTTTTGTTATTTCAAAAATTACATTTGCTTGTTTCTGTACATCTATTGTAGTCGCGGCAAACTAAAAAAATGACATCTTAAGAGGAAAGACCAGGCGCCATTTCTCCATACAAACGTAGTCCCCTGTTTACTCCCTGGAAAATATGTTTTTAACCATAAAATCAACATTTACCACAGCTATGCTCCTATTTTTCGTTTTTTCTTATATTCGAATTAACAAAGGAAATGTAAGTCTTCAAAAACTAAGAAAATCGCCTAATTTCAACCTTAACTTTGAGACGCTCGCCCAAAAAATCTACGCAAATAAACACTAAAACTAAAACATAGGAGCATAGTCCACCTTTTAAGAAACGATTTCAAAAGAAAATATTATCATTTGTCAAATTTTGGACGAGGAAATAGGGGACTTCGAAATGCTGTTTAGGAAGGATTTATCGGTCTGCGCTCGTTTGTCCCTTTCTTGCTTGGGCGGCTACCAGAGATCGCATCGAGACAGCAACAATACCTATTCTTCAAATACCACGTGACCGCGTTTCCTCTTAATAACAGGATTAACATTATTAACGATTATTGATATTTATTATTACTGTTGTAACCCTCCTCCTTCTGTAATGTTAATGTTATTAACTAGTTCTGTAGGTTGCTAATAATAATATTATAGTATACTAGCAGATCCCCGCAACTTCGCCCGCGCCATTTATCGGATTTTTCATACAAACTTTCATCCCTATTTCACCCCCTGATGATTTTATATCGCCATAAAAAATAGCCTATGTCCTTCTTAGGGTCTCAAACTATCTCTGCACCAAATTTCATTTGAATCTGTTCTGTAGTTCGGAGCCTATTCAATACAAACCCGCCACTTATTAACTCTCTGCATTCCCATGCGGTTGACTGGTAGAGAATGCCTTATGGCATTAAGTCCGTCAATTGTACTTTCTTTTTTGGTGCAATAAAGTTTTAATAAATAAATAAATACAAACGAACAATCAATCAAATTTTTACTATTAATAAATAAATTTCACACTAAATAGGTATGTTAGTAGCGAAAATATAAGGCACGACCTAAAAATTAAAAGTAACGACAAAAACACAAACTCGCCAAGTCGGGAGCTATTTCCGTGATACTTTTCCCGGCGGGGATTTATCGTTCCTTATTCCTGCAAACAGAAAGTCTCTGTTTAGGTAAAAACACACATACACAGGACGTATAACACACAGGGTGTGGCTTTAGAGAAAAGGCATATTAATCGAAGCTAATACGACTGTTATGCGAAAAAAAGTGCGTTAAAGTCATCTCACCATCGAAATCGTAAAAAAACATACTACTAAATTAGCTTTGGTATTATTTATCTTCTAATTATGTACCTTAGATATTCCTTAAGAGAGAGAGAGGGGCCTCCTAACAAAGGTTATTGTACTTAAAAGGAGACCTCAATCTAAGTACATAAAATGTAAACCCCTGAGATAGGAAATAAATATTATTAGAATAGTTATTTACGGGATTGCTACCATGTACCTTTTAATTTTCGATATTTAGGCGCTGTTGCAAGCGCCATGATCACGGAATAACTGAAGATCTTCAGTATATCAGAAATGTCGGGAACTCGAAAATAAAAAGGTACATGGTAGCAATCCCGTAAATAACTATTCTAATGATAATGACCATGAAAGTTTAAAACAGAAATAAATATTCTTTCCTTTTATTTTTATTTTTCATTTTAAAGATTCTTGTACTAACAGTATAAGAGAAAACCCAATCCGATCCTAAAGAGAGATTCAGATGGTCACAACAACAACTATGGAACCAACATCGAAATCTAACACTTCCTTATTCTACATGACCGACCAGCTATTACAGTTTCGTATAGGAGACTTGTTTTTGTAGACTCCCGTGTTGATCCCATACAAAAATATCTGTTTGTCACCTTTTGGATAGGACAGATCGGACATATTGTATAACCCTGAAGTCAGAACTAAAATGAATAATAATAATAATATTTATTTTCTCAGCATATTAGTTGTTTCACTAACCGAACTCTTACGGTGAGGGAAAACATCGTGAAGAAATCTGCACATTCAGGCGACTGAATGTATAACTATGATCCAAACCTGGTCAGGTTCCCCTGGTAACAGGGTCACGGAGGCCAGATGGCAGTCGCTCCACTGTAAATCTGCTACATCCTGGATCATGGTCAGTGGATCCTGGGCACTCGCATGCAAGTGCACAACCGGGATAACGCTAGGAAGATGATGATGATTCATTTTCTCATCACAAACTTATAAAGAAACACTTAAATACAGTAAATCAGATACAAAGGAGAATTTAAAGCTTGTGTAAGACTGATAATAATAATAAATAAATAATAAATAAATTGTCTCAACAAACACACCAATTACCTAGCCCCAAACTAAGCGTGAGCTTGTGCTATGGTGACTAGGATAACGGATAGACATACTTATATACATTTATGAACATCCATGACTTAGGTACAAATGCTCGTGCTCATCACACAAACATTTGCCCCTTGCGGGATTCGAACCCGCAACCGCCTGGTTTAGAAGTCCGGGGCGCAAACCACTACACCAGGACGGTCGGACTGATGCCAATGCTAGGTACAGAAATACCTGTGTTACAAGTCATCAGTCTACCGTTTCCCTTTTCATTTCGTCGCCATACAAAAACATACAAGCTAAATCACGTCGTGTGCCAAAGCGCGAATGCTATAAAAGAAATCGGCGCATCCATCTCTAAGATTGGAAGCCAGGGTCGTCGTGTCACGTCTGTCATTTATTTGTCACAGAGAAAAACGTCTAATGGAAGCCTTGTCATACTTCGTTTGAGGGGAATATTGCCTGCGCTGTGTTGTGTTAATAGACACGTGATTTTGGATGTAACATTATTGATTATGCACATGGAAGTAGAATAAAAATAGTTTTACACAAATACGTTACTTACTTCTCTTTCTTAATCTGTTGTAATTAGGTTAAATACGTAATGAAACACACTGTCCTGTTTTAAATAACCATCTCTGAGGTCCTTAAAAGAAGTTATAAACGTCAATGTGATGTTGTCATATATTTTAGAACCAAGTAAATTTTTTTGGCAGCCCGTAAACCCCTGTTGACGGTTAATATGACAGAATTCCCTTACAAAATATATCAAACAATGCTAAACCGGCTGATCAAAAATTAAACATGTGTTGGTGAACCAGATTTGTTACAAACGCAACCTCAACTTAGGTACAGTCGGCAGCACGTCAGGTTACCCCATTTGAACTACGAAAACAGCCTTTATTAAGTAGAGAATAGAGGCGGTCTCAATATCAAAGTGGGGTAGTCATACGTGCTGCCGTGTGTATTTAAAAAATCTAAAATGTTGGTACTAAACCAACTATCATACTTTTTAGTCTTTCTAGTTACCTTTATTATTAAATTTAGAATGTCCAAAAGATCCTGCAGCGTTATAATTCTACCTGTTCGCGAGAAGGCAATAAACGCCTAATGGCTCCCTCGTCGTCATAGTTTATTTGAGGTGGTATTTGCGGGTAGCCACTATATTCGCGTTAGGGGCATCCGAAGTTTCTTAGGTGTTATTTTTTAATAGCGGTAACGAGAGTTCAATGATTCGGTGCAAGAAGACCATTAGATAACTGCAGTCGGTTGCACTAATCACCGGGCCCGGGCGTAGACACGCAATGCTATCTATTAATAAAGTGGAATCCACTCTCGCTAACAAAATGTATAAGCCGACATAAGCTGACATAAGCCATCGAAACATCACGTGACTGCATACATTTATATTATGACACTTTGTTAACGATAGCGAAGTTCGCTGTAGAAAACATTACGTCTTGTATACGGGCTCTATTTCTGAAATTGATCACGTAGGAGCTACCGTATCAGCCGTATCAAATATGGGATAGTAGGTGGTGGACAAGTCACGTACGTGTCAAATATACTAAATGAATATGTATGACTTTAAAAACAATTTTGCGGAAAAATAAAACATTTTACGCATATAGTGAGAGAGCACCCTTTTTTAATTTCTAGGTACAGAATTTGTACTAATTCGCGAAATACGAGTATCGCTCAACGAGTATTTAAATACCAAAAGTCATGTACGAAATTAACGAACAAAAAATATTACTTGGGTTTCTCTAATTTCCCGCACCTAATTAAATCAAGACCTTCAGTCATTCGTTCGTTCGTTCCACATTTAACGGAGCGTGAAACTGATATTCTTGTGTCGCTTGTGATGTTTTATAATTAATATTCGGGTCTTGGCAACAGACAGCGGTTGGGAGTCGAGTGCTCACTCAAATAAAGGCTTTATTACACTTTAAAATACATGTTGAACCTGAAACCTTCGTATTGTAAAAAAGATTTAAAGATCTCTGAAAGTGAAATTGCGCCAGTCAGCCGCGCGAGCGGCGGCGTCAATCCTTTGATATAAAGCCGCCAAACAAAAGCCGCTTCTCCAACGAAATGTATGGCGAATTTACTTATCTTCAAATAAATCGCCTTGTTATGTAAGTGCCTACCTATATATCATATAATTAAGTTAACATTTAGTCGATGTAACAAAATTATTGTACCTAATTAAAGTAAACATTTTTTTTTAAACTTCCAAAAATCCGGAAGTTTTCAGGAAAACTTCCTTAGAAATGGAAATTTTCCTGGAAGTTTTCACCTCTAATCCAGAGATACATGGTGACCTTCCTTAACCATACCACATGATACAAATCAGCGGTCATAGCACTACAGAGATAGGAGTGGGGGTCTATCATCAAGTCTGTTCAAAGTCGCGGGTAATTTAAAACGAAAAATTAAACTGTAATTCGTAGAAAACCTACAACAGAATCCGTTATCAGATGTGCGTTTGCTCAGTTTCTTCTTACTCGTATATGGGTGTTGAATATTTTTAAAATTTTCTACTAAGTACCGTTAGTTATCTTAATTCTTAATTTTTACGTCGACTCAAGTCGCGTCAGTACAATCCTCAGTGGTTAGTAGTAATAAATTTATTTCGGATTCCAAATCCAATCCATAGCTGTATTTATTTGTAAGTAACAACAATATATATTTTATCTATAATTATTTTTATAACTTAAGCAATTATTTTGCAAGTTTTTACAAAATCAAATTGAATTTCGCTCACAAAAATTAATCGAGTGTGTCATCCGGTGGGACTCGAACCCACGTCCCTTCGCTATCCGGGCGAGTGCTCTTACCAACTAAGCTACGGAGGACGTTAGTCAGCCGACGAATTTTTGTAAGTGCTTGCTACGCCAGTGAGCCGGCGTTCGATTTCATCAATACTTGGGGAATGTACCCGCATGTATCCGATGCACTTACAAAAATTCGTCGGCTGACTAACGTCCTCCGTAGCTTAGTTGGTAAGAGCACTCGCCCGGATAGCGAAGGGACGTGGGTTCGAGTCCCACCGGATGACACAGTCGATTAATTTTGGTGAGCGAAAATTAATTTTTTATTTTATCTATGTTAGTTTAAGTTTAAGAATGCGACTTTAAGCTTAACGCATCTAATGTGCTATTATCTGGTAATAATTAAAAAAAACAGCTCGTAAAGAATACATTTTACTTGAAAACAATTTCAGGTAATTATATCGTGCAAAAACTGTCACTTACCACCCGACCCAGGGCATTGCCTTGGGCAAACATTTCCTCAAAGAGCCTAATGAAACATTAGCATTTTTCCCTCCCCTATATAATGGAAGGCCCTTAAATATACCAATTACCGTGTTCGCTTATTAATTTAATTTGCGCTAACGATCTGTTCCTTTTATGTTAGATCTGGTAAAGACGCTTTGGGTATGAAGATTTACATTTTTTAAATTAATTTACAATTTAAGCATTTTGTTTTGCAAGTTTATACAAAAAAATATTGAACGTTTTCTGGCGGGACTCGAACCCACGACCCTCGCTGTCCGGGCGATTGCTCTCCCTACTGAGCTACAGAGGACGATAATAACTCTACGAATTTTTGTATGTGCCTGCTACACAACAAAAAGACTAGAATATATAGTTTTATTTGGTAGGTACTGAGAAATAGTTAAATATTGAAACAATTACCCCGGTAACTAACTACTATCTATATGTGATAAAAGTGTCTACAAGCTTCAAGTGTAAAATTAGAAGAAAAAGCCAAACCATTTTTATTTTATTACTATTATGGCTCGTAACTCCTTATAGTTGACGTGAGGCCTTTGCCCAGCCGTGGGATCAAAAGAAAAGGTTTAAAAAAAATTACATACGACAAAGATAACAAATTAACTACACTTATTGAAACACGAGAAACTAAAAGAAGCTACACAATATGGCTGGCTATTTACCAACAGATAAATAATTTTATTTTTTTATTTGTACAAAAATAAACAGCTTTTAACAAGGCAATATAAGTTACAAAATAATTATCATTTAGCCCATAGTTTTGACAGATATAAGAAAAAAAAAATATTATTATACTAATTTCTACGATGAAGGCTATATACTAATTTCACACAACAACAATGAACATCAGCTAAATTAGTACGAGTAATAAAATAGTGTTAAGTATACCAACAAATGTAGTCAGCGTCATCAGTCAGTTGGACACATAAAATAGATTAATTGTATCGTCAAGACCTCGTTGCTGGCAAGTCCACTGATACAACGCTCGAACGGGTTTGCCAGATCTGTCCCCGACTTGTTATGATTCAAAATAAAACAAAAAAATATCCAACATTCTCTCTCCGCAACAATAAGTATTTCTCTACAAAGAAAAGCAGCGGTTAGTTTATCCGACGTATAAATTGTTTGAAATTAGCGAGGCCAGTCAAATGCTGTCGCGGGCGCCGCTTTCTCTAACAAAGCTTATTTGCACACAGTACTAATGGTTCTCGAAACGTGTTAGTTTCATATAATAATCTACTTAGGTGGGTAAATAAAAATGTATAACTAAATGTGTTGATAAGCTTACAATTCGAGAACGGCTGAAACAATTCGACTATATTTTTGTTTCAAATATTCGTTGATGTCCGAGGAAGGTTTTTATAACGACTGGACCAAATTAGCTAGTTTTAAAGGTTCCGTAACAAAAGGGGAAAAACGGGACCCTATTACTAAGCTTCCGCTGTCTGTCTTTCTGACACCAGCCTGTATCTCATGAACCGTAATAGCTAGACAGTTGAAATTTTCACAGATGATGTATTTTTGTTGCCGCTATAACAACAAATACTAAAATCAGAATAAAATTAACATTTAATTTTATATTGGGGAGCTCCCATACAATAAACGTTTGGTGTTTTTGTCCGATATTAATAACGGCAACAGGTAGACGCTTAAAATATTCACTGAATATTAAGTTGTATATTTACTATAAAAACAAATAATAAAAATATTTTACGATATGAACGTAAAAGAAATATAGTGTCTAATATTGTTTTAATTATGGTACGGAACCCTACATGCGCGGGTCCGACTCGCACTAGACCGTTTTTTTTTTTGCATAGATCGATCATGTTACTGATACTGAGTCGCCTGAAAGTTTGGCAACTCTTCGCAATGTAGTTAAAGAAGAGCGGGATATCTAAACACAAGCCTTTTTTGCTTAAATGGAGACCCCAATCAACTGTGTAATTTACTTCATCATCTTCTTAGCGTTATCCCGGTTGTACACTCGCACGCGAGAGCCCAGGATCCGCTTTGGACCATGATCCAGTACAATCAACTGTGTAATTTACTAATTTTGTTAATAAAATAATAATAAAGAATGTATTATGTAAAAGTAAAAAAGTCATAAAAGTCATTTATTTATGTATGTAGGCCCACAGGGGGCACTTATACATGTCCCAACATATTATTTTTTAAGCCCTACCACTGCTTCGGGACAAATTGTGGACTAGTATAACCCAGTATTTCTTAAACAAATGGTAAGGGGCCACACAAATTGCGGCTGCCGCACATTCCGTTTGTGCTGAGGCGAGGGCGTCTGAGTTATGAGTACCTGCACCAATTACACATTACTACGGAAATACAAGCCCTGGGTGTCTGGCTGCAGCTGGTTAATAAACCAGCTCTTGAACTAAAGAATACACCAATTTTAACAAAACACTTTTTTACATTGATCGCAAAACATCCCTATTTGTTTGTTGGATTTGTGAAAAAAAGGTTTTTATATTAATAAAAGCTCATTTTCACAAATTGACTCTATTGAATTATACAATTGACGGATTATTGTGTAAGAATCGTGTGCACCAACATATGTTTAATTTTTTAATCACTTTTGTCACGGCTAATCACTGTTGAGATTAGCCATTATAGTCAAAATTTGGCTAGGAGGACATTATTATTATTACATACATATTTCAGAGTAACCCAATCAAAAACTGAAGTCGTACATTGCGTAATCGCATATAGTGGCGATAAAGGCAATTCGGTCGGTTTATGTTGCCATGTGTCATAGTTATTAGCGAGGTGGTAATGGCGGCAAGTTATGAGCACTTACGCTAACAAGTTCCAAACCGAATGTTTTTAGATACAGGGGCAAGACAAAGTGCAGGGTAGAGCGAATTGGCGTCGGGACATCGTAATTGAGATCTTTTGCCTATAATGCCGTCTTGGTGTAGTGGTTCGTGCTCCGGACTTCTAAACCAGGCGATCGCGGGTTCGAATCCCGTAAGGGGCAAATGGTTGTGTGATAAACACGAGCGTTTGCACCTAAGTCATGAATTTTTATAAATGTATATAAGTATGTCTATCCCTTATCCTAGTCACCATAGCACAAGCTCACGCTTAGGCTAGGTAATTGGTGTGTTTGTCGAAACAATTTATTTATTTAATAAATCTTTATTGCATAACCATATTTTTATTATGGGTAGTTTTTTATTGAGTTGATGCAAACATTGTATTGTGTAAGCATTATGTAATTAATTAAATGAAATAGCGCCTACGTGCAAACACACACACACACTAACACACATACACACACACTCACACAAACTTAATATCGAATGAATAAATTAAATGTATAATATTAATAGTAAGTAAGGACAGTTAGTCTCCCACACCGCAGCAGTGTATTAATTATAAATTAAAATATAAAAACCGGCCAAGTGCGAGTCGGAATCGAGCACGAAGGGTTCCGTACCATTAACTTACAACATTAGACAGTATAGGAAAAAAAACTTTTTAAGTTTATACTGTTCTTTTGGAAAAAAGTATATATTTTTATTTTATTTGTAATTTCAAAAGTATTCATCACAGGATACCCGAAACAATTTTAAATAAGAATTTCCGCGCCTGTTTCTTTACGTGAGTGATTTGAAGTTTATAGGTCCGAGACTTTAGAAATTACACGGAGACACCGTGTAAACGACTTTAGCGGGCTATATCTCGCAAATGGTAAAACTGATTAAAAAGTGTTGTATGGAAACCCTACCTTATTTTTATAGTCCTTTTCAACGATACCCCACACAAGGGGGTGCACTAAAAAAATAATTCACCCCCCCCTCTTTACATGAATGAGGAGGTACCCTTAAAATGGGGTAATTTGATTTTTTTGTATTTTAAAAATTAGATCTATATGTAAAGTATCCTCGAACCAAGTTACATGCAAATCAGTCCATAAACGTAGAAGATATTTTGCTGTGACAGACTAGGACGGATGGAACGGACGGACTGAACGATCTTATAAGGGTTCCTTGTCGGACTACGGAACCCTAAAAATTGTAAAATAGTTGTGGATCATAAACGAGAATGAAACATACAATTTCACAATTCTCAAACTCTAATAGTATTTTCCAATCATGTTACTATAAATAAATGTGTATTCGTTAATTGGAATTTGTAACTACATGATCTGTTAAGGAAGAGCGGTGTTTCCTAACACAAGCAAACTCTTTGCTTAAAAGGAAGCGCCCAACCCTAACCTGTAATAGTTACCTACTATATTACGCAATAAAGATTTTGTATTTTGTGCTTTGTGATATTTGAGTGTTCTCATGATCAGACTTGTTCAAAGTGTAATTGATGATTAGCCAAATGTTTTCTTTTTAAATCTTTCTTTTTCTAACTTATCTGTAATGTCAGTCTGTAAGGCACTTTTTTTTACTTCTGATTATAATTACTATACACCAAATGCGCTAATATAAGTTAAAGCTCATACCCAACATGCTAGGAACACTTGGATTACGATCTATTTGTAGGAATGACTCCGATACCTATGTGTTTTCTCGATTGAATTAATAAAAAACGTGTCTGTCATTTTGTCACTACAATACTTATTAAGATATAATTATTTTTAAGCAATTATTTTGAAAGTTTTTACGAAATTTAATTAAATTTCGACTGTGTCTGTCCCACCGGATGACACAGTCGATTAATTTGTGTCAAAAAATTCAATTGAATTATTAAGATAAATAGATAAGCTAAAAGCTATTTTAGTGTTGAAGTGATCTCAATGTACTAATATACACTTTTGTTTGTTGCAGGAGAGCACACCTCAGATGCTGCTTGGAGAAACTGAAAGACATGGTGCCCCTTGGACCAGAAGCGTCACGACACACAACATTAGGATTATTAACGAAAGCCAAAAGATTTATAAAGGTAAGACGTTTAACTGTATTTTAAAACGCGCCCGTGTAATTCTTCTTCTTCTTAGCGAGTCGATGGAACACGAATAAATTATATCGTAGCAGCCCAGAATTCAGCCACTTGTATTTCGGATCGACTGCCGTCCATTAAATCCGCTGGCGTGCAGGTGTTGGGGCACGCCGGGCACGATGTTAAGTGTGCCATAGTTTGCACTGCACCACAAACACAGTCCACATCGGAGCTTATCGAAAATCCCCACCCGTGTAATTAATGAAAGTCGTCATCGAAACTGGGCAAGCGTAGACAAGATACAATCTATTCTATAACGAACTTCGCTATTACCAATGAGACGACAAGATATGTATGCAAATGTTTCGATGTCTTATATCAGTTTCATAAATTTTGTGAGAGATAGCGAACTTAGCTTTAGAATTGATTGCACTTTGTCTACGGGCCCAGCGGTTTTAACAGCTGATCTGTACGTAATTTCGACCATCTTGGGGCAGTGGTCCGCGCTGTCTACGAAACAAACAACGGGCAAACTATTGTGTCAATTACACGACATTTGAACGTTGTCATGGCTGTGTAAGGGTATATGAGCATCTCATTTCGTTATCTTACTCACCATAGCACAAGCTAACGCTTAATTTGGGACTTAGATAATTGCTGAAACAGTTTATTTTTCAATTTTGTACATACATAAGTTTTTAATTTTTGTTGTTGTTGATGAAATCTGGAATAATACGTTTTTTCCATAGTACCCATAATAAGCTTTGCGTATTCGGTCATAACACGTCATAAGCTTCAAAAATACATAAAACATGGAATATAAATCAAACTGATTTCAAATTGCTTTCGTAACAGGCAGCCGAGCCTAATAAAACATTCAAAAACTGAACGAAATTATTAAAAAGTTAGTTGCTAACGTGTTTCAGAGTTAATTAAAGTACTTTATTTTAATTTCTCTTTAATAACTGGCTGGGACAAAGGTTCTAGAAAATAAATTTATGGTTTAAATTAATTGAGGTGCTTGTGGCGCAGTGGCGGCAGCGCTTTGGTAGTGATACCAAAAGTTAAGCAACCCACGGCGCGGTCGTGATTGGATGGGTGACCATTCCGACCATTTAAGTGACGTCCATGACAAGCATCTCCGTGCTTCGGAAGGCACGTTAAGCAGTTGGTCCCGGCTAATATCTGTGGTATTAGTCGTTAAGCCTAGTCAGAGGCCCTAGGGCGGCTTGATAACTTCTGACAGTAAGGTTTGTCACTTGCCATACATACACCCCTCCACCAATCCGCACTGAGCCCGCGTGGTGAAGTATGGCTCGTTCCTCCTCATAGTTGAGGTGAGGCCTTTTCCCAGCAGTGGGATCTAATAGGCTGACTTATTATTTATTAAATTAATTTATTTTTTATATCAAAGGTTTAAGTCTAATTTCACTTTAGTTACCTACTGGTAAGTAGACCAGAATATATTTAATTAAATTTCACCTAGTTTATAAGTCTGGTTAATTAACTGTGGTGTGACGTCAATTAAAAATTAATCAAAAAATACCTTATACTTTTGATTCCATCACGTAGAGTCACAAAGCCTTGTCACTAAATTTCCACATGGTTTTGTCCACTTCTTGATATATGACGTGATTTCTGGATGGCCCTTTTAATACTCAGTGCTTTTAAACTCGCTAGTGCCTACCTTTTCTTTATATTGTATATGTTACCGGCAATGTGTATAATCCGGTATTGTATACAATGCCTAGGTATTCTATACAAATACTAAACGCGCAATGTGTGTAGAATTTGAATTTTTTGAAGAAATCAAAATAATATGAAGAACAATTGTAAAAGTAACTATTACTTACCAATTGTGCTGATTTTAAATAGTTGATTGAAAACAAATATTTAGTCGATTTAATAAAGTTGATTTCAAGCGCATATATTGTGTTTTTCTATATCAGCCTGGGTACCTTATTACATAACATTGATCAATACAGGCCAAATCAATTTAAATTACAATTTAATTATATTGCCGGTAGGCCAGCAGGTATTTTATACAATCCCTAGGCAATGTATACATTGCCTAGATAAAGTATAAAATAGACTATAAAATTCATGCTATTTCACGCATTGCCTAAACGCCTCAGGCATTCTATATAAAACCTAGGTATTGTATAGATTACCTGAATTATACAGATTGTTACATATACATACACGACGCTTCAATTACGATTCGATCATCGAACCTTACAAATTATATCTGCCGGGGTTGATTTACACCGAACGATCCAACAAAATAAACAGCACGATTGCAAAACTTGAAAAGTAATCAAGGACTGATCATTTCGGTATTCAGCGAGTATTTATCCGCAGTTTAATTAAATGGACTTTCTTAAAGTGGCGAAGGCAACCTGAGGCCCTACTACTACCTTCTTTCACTCAACTATAGCCGTCCTTGTCAGTCATGCGAGGAGACGATGTAAGGCCGGCAACCATGAGCGAGAGACCAGTAGAGCTAGAAACTTGAAACTTTTTCAACGTTTGGTCACTGGGCTATAAGCGAGTATTATTGGACAACCGGCGATTTGAATTTAGAATAGAATTAGACCGTTAGTTCAATTGGTCTCTCGGCGTGAGTTCTGATCGCCAAGCGAGCATCGCCGTGCGAGTGCTGTTTTGAAAGCTCTTGTCAAATTAGTAAAGCGAGTTCTCGCCGTTGTGAACAATCAGCGATCAACTAATGTATGCATATTTTTTGTTTACACTGAATGTATATATCTATTGTACGTTTTTCGTGAGAGACAATCGCCGAGAGAAACTGGTCGGCGGTAAGACAACTGTCGAAGAGAGTAGGATGGTTAGAGACGGATACACGGAGTCTTACAGAGTAGGCCCCTGAAGTTTCTTGGCCTCTCGATTTTCCCAATTTTGAAGGAGCAAAACAACAGCACTGCTCGCTGTCACAGCCAGCGTCCGGTTCCGGTAGATAAGGCTTTTGACACACCAAGTTTAGGGACTTCACTCAGTGAGGTATTTGATATTACTTTTACTATACTGACTTTTTTCCACGTCTTTTTAGCTAGAACGAAAAGAAACCTATTATTATTTGTTAATTGAAAACTGTTCGAATGACAAGAATATAACTGCCATATTTACCTAATGCTAAACAAACCTAAAGTCCGACCCTGCTTCTAAAAAAGCCACTCCTAAGTTATTCTTGTTGTTACCTGCTGGTTGTGTTGGTCTTGCTGTTACCATCACACAAACATTTGCCCCTTGCGGGATTCGAACCCGCAACCGCCTGGTTTAGAAGTCCGGGGCTCGAACCACTACACCAAGACGATCGTATATTAGAATATAAACTTAAAGACACAAACGGGATTTAATGCAGCTATACTTTTTATAAGGCTTTGTATTTACTTTCCCCACGCACGAATCATGGTCGAGGGTCCTATGTACACAGAATAAATAAATAAATTGTTTCAACAAACACACCAATTACCTAGCCCCAAACTAAGCGTGAGCTTGTGCTATGGTGACTAGGATAACGGATAGACATACTTATATATATTTATAAACTCATATGAGTTTATAAATATATATATGTATGTCTATCCGTAGTATGTCTATTTATTTATTATTATTATTAACATCCATGACTTAGGCCCAAATGCCCATGCTCATCACACAAACATTTGCTCCTTGCGGGATTCGAACCCGCAACCGCCTGGTTTAGAAGTCCGGGGCGCGAACCACTACACCAAGACGGTCGTCAATAAATAATAATACAAATATACTAAAAGATACAATTAAATATTATAAAATTGCTGAGGCTTGCAAAAAAACATGTAAGTGTTATCTTTTGTATATTTTATTAATTTTAAACCACGATCTCCAGCGTAGAAGTATTTACGGCGCGCACTATATCAACAATTTGATTAATTATGAAGTTAATTATACAAAATTAACCTAGGCACTTAGGGTAAACGTCAAAGTTAATGAGGCTAATGTGGCCGCGACTTTACAGCGAGAAGCCTTCGATAAACAAAGAGCAAAGGGTTCGCGCTTCCGGCCGGCGCCGTTTCCGCTTCACCCCCACCCCTCTCTCCCCCTTTCAGGAAGTGTTCCCGTGGCGAAAGCTACGGCCCGGGTTTTGGGGTTACGCATCAAAACGGAAAACCCTTGGTCTGACATTTTATGATTTAAATCCAACTAACATTGTGAGAGAATGAATTCAAAGTTATTTATGAATGATATAAGTTACAACGGATTTTTTTTAATTATCGACTTAAGATATATATTTTTTTTAAACCATACATGTAGACACAACCAATGTGTGTAGATTAAGCTTCTAGCTTCATACACACAGTGTAACAAAAACTATCTTTGGTTTTACTGTATTATACAGGTGTCCCAAAACTCAGCGTTAAGCGGAAGTGACGCGATTTTATTGCTCAAACACAACAACTTTTTGTATGGGACCAACATGGAAATCTCAAATATTTTTTGACTTCTTCATACAAACTGCCCTCAGCTGATCGGCACTTTTGTTTTTGAGATTTCGATGTTGGTCCCATACAAAAAGTTGTTGTGTTTGACCAATAGAATCGTGTCACTTCTGCTTAACGCTGAGTTTTGGGACACCCTGTATATCATGTGGTTGAGCTCGAGTAGCTCTTCTAGTGTAATGTACGTCAGGAACTATGAATACAGCTTTTATTACGTAGGAAATAGGGCATTCTCAAGGTCAAAGTGGGGTAGTCTGACGTGCGGCTGTGTGTACGGCATTGTATGGTTCATAATATTAGCTTTCATAAAAGTTGATATAGAAATTAAATCAAATTTCGCTTACAAAAACCGGTCACCGCCCACCGGTCCCACCAGATGACACAGTCGATAAATTTTTCTTAGCGAAATTTAATTTAATTTCGTAAAATCTTGCAAACAAATCGATTAAGTTATAAAAATAATTATAAGTTGATATAAAGTTTCCTCAGTTGATTATGTTTTAATGGAAGCCAGGAAGTTTTAGACTTGGCCTTTTCAGAAACATGTTACGTGTACGGAACCCCGCTTAGTGAGTAGGGCACGGTCTGGGCCAGTTTTTTTGAGCTCCGTATGCTTTCAGTGGTAATGGAATGCGCTTTGTCAGCGCGCGCGGTGTAAATCCCGAGTAGTGTTGGTGTAATATAAGGGTGAGTGCACAACGATATTTGGGACTGTTATGTTTAGGCCAAAATCCTTTCACATTCCTCTCAAACGCAATAATATTTCGTTTCATCAGCCACTGCTCAGGATGTGTAGACTATATAACACATGCACAAAAAGTAACCACTGTCTGCTTGATGTCTTCGAGCACAGGATGCCCCTGTTTCGAAAGCGTGTAAAAGATATTCTCACTAAAACTACACTGTTTGTATTGTTTCACATTTTACTTAATATTTAATTTAAAAATTGTAAGAGCAGTCTCATATTTAAGGTGTAATTGTCTCACATAGTTATTGTCTCTCATATTTATTACTAAAAATACTACTGCATGCAAATCATGTTGTGAAAACTATTTTAGGGTATCATTCTAGTAAGATTAGTTATTCGCTTTCAAGCTTTTTTGTAATTGTTTTGAATGTTACCTGTATTGTTTTCCAAATAAAATAACAATATTTTACTATCCACACTTATATTATACATGTGGAAGTGTACCTGTCTGTCTGTGTTATCTCTGTGTTACCTTTGTACGCTTAAAATACTGAAACGATTCAGGTACTATAGTTTGAGTGCTGAGAAAGGATAAGTCTGTACGACGAGTATACGCATTTGATTTTGACTTTAAATATTCATATATTTTTATTGTACAACAGTTTTTATCCCAAAAATCTTCCTATAGGGGGGTGAAAAGAACTGTGGTAGTTTTTATGACAAATACGACATTTCTGCAGGCAAAGACTCAGGGTATCGCTAGTTTTATATACAATCTACGTTTAATAGATTATAAGTTATTAAAAGGTGGCGCCAAATGATTTGTGAATGAACACACAGCTATTTCTAGGTTCATTTCTTGAACTTGGCTTTCACACTGCGGTGCCCCGTGGCCTCGACGTGAAAGACTTGGAAATCATGCGTTATTTTGGTTGACTTTTCGTTAATAAAATGGGTGTTTTTTTATATTTATTTATTGATCTAACAACCTTTGTATCATTCATTACATGTTTCTTATTCTATAATAACAAAAATAACTAAAATTTACAAATAATAACAGGCAGATACCACATGCAAATAACATTATCAGCTTAGTGTACCAATGTCAATATAACAATAAGACAGGTACCTACATAATTAAGTATAAACTTCATGTTATATAAAACTAATAACTAATAAATTTTTATTTCGTTATTTTTTTGATTGATCTGATTCGATCCCCGGTCCAGTCAATATAGAAAACCCATATTTTCTTTATTGTCTCAAGTCTGGGTGAGATTTTTGAGATAAGAGTAAATAATGTTGTCCAATATTTATTTATATTTATTTTGCACTGGATAGATTACGTTACGTATTATTGCAGTGTTTGTGTATCATTGTTGATAAAACACATTGTGTGGGTATCGGTCATCGACTTGGCTAAACAGATAAGGGTGCGATAATGTTTATTAGGTTCACACACTTCTATTACTTTAGTGTAAATATAATTTATTGTCTTTCACTACAGTTGCAATCTAATATACATGCCACATAATTCAGCTAGACGCATACGTTGATTTTTATATACTCTTAAGATAAGATTTTATGGTTAAACTCCCTTTTGACCGTCTCTATTATTATGTGGTTCATTTTTCTCCAATACATCACCTATACTACTACAACTCATTTAACTAGTTACATGCTATTTGACATGATCTTGCTCGTGCATAAGTCTGTAGGTATACGAGTATACGCATTCGATTTGAGACTTTACAGTTACCTGAAACTACGATTGTGTACCTACATTCTATTGCTTGTCACTGTACTAGGTACACTCGGATGAATACACATCCATCTATAACGGCCATGAAGCGCATGACGTACAGTTCGCGGCAAAAACTTGCAAGTTATTAACGGAACCGCTCGCCCGTACAGCGCTGCCGAAATGGCCGGCCGAGGATCGTTTACATGACACGACTTTTGTATCGTTTACTCGTACTAAGCGAGGAAATTACAGGACAAGGTCAATATCAATAATAACGATACAGTCTTGGTAAAGTGTTTCTTTATGATTTTCATAAGCTAAGGATACTTCGTTTACATACATTCAGGCGACTCTATGTGTTACCATGATTCAAACTGGTCAGGTTCCCCTGGTAACACGGTCACGGAGGTCAGCAGACCCCGGGCCCACGCGTGTGAGAGCACAACCGGGATAACGCTTGGAGGATGATGAATTAGCTTCATCATCCTCCTAGCGTTATCCCGGATACTTCAAATAAGCTCTATTATTAAAAAGCTGAACAAAGGGCATCATTTATTTCTGGTTACCCTAAAATTCTAGTTTCCTAATAAACCTAGACATGCACCTAGAGACAAAAGTAGTGGAAAATGGGAGCTCTCGCAGTGCAATAAATTACATATCGCACAGTGCTGCAAATTTTCACTTCCTACGAATAGAAAGAGCTCAAAGATCTATACTTAAGGCATCATGGTTTAAACCGTTTCAATTCCCCACTCAAGAACTTTATCGAGTCACAAATTTATTAACTGTTCGGCAACTGTTTATCCTTCATACCGTAATGAAACAACACAAAATTACAACAACAATCATCTTGTAGCAAAATCACAATACAAAATTCAGTTACAAATTTTTTGGTTTCCTAGGTCCTCACCTCTATAACAAGCTTCACAAAGTCCTGTCCTTTCATCACCTAAACACTTTTACACTCAAACACATGCTTTCGGAATGGTTGCAAAAGCTAAATTATGTAGCAACAGAAAATTTATTACATCCTATCCAGTAAATCATATAGTACTATACGATCACACATGCACACTCGCACACCCACATACACACACTCAATCACACAAACACACACACACACACACAAACACACACACACACACACACACACACACACAACAATCACAAAACACTTCGTGTATAATTAGTTTATTTTTGTTTACAAAAAAAACCTCTTTTTTTAAATCAATGTTTAAACTCAATCTTAATCAAACACTTTTTTATGTTTCATGGTACTTATATTATTAATTAAATCAAGAGGCGGGGCCTGGTGACTTGTAACACAGGTATGAAAACCTAGTACAAGCATCAGCTCCCACAAACTTTGGCTGTAAGTTAGTACGTAATTTTTGCTTATAGTCGTTAAGAAACCCCCTTGTTTGTAAAAAAAAATAAAAAAACTTCTGACTCGTAACGTAACGTACGAAAGCGCTTTCTGACCGACGCGCTGTAAAGCAGAAAATTAAGCTCTATTTTCAAAAAGACTTAATAGGTACAGGTCTGAAGTTATATTGCGTAACCCTTACATAGTCTGCTTACGTAAACACACTTTACACAGCTCAATCGAACCATTCCGTACCACTGTAGCTCGTACCGCACAGTGTAAATCGCGCTTCCGACACGTAACGTGCGAAAGCGCTCTATGCCGGACGCGCTGAGCGATGGCCGGACACCGGACGGGCGAGCATTCGTCACCGGCATTGTCTGGTACGCAGCCCGGACGGAGGCGCCATCTGTTTGTGCTCGCTTATGAGCAATGCTTTGGATGGAGCGTGCGTAGTTTTTTTTTCTTTGGCAAAGGCGTTGTGGTGTTCGGCCTAAATCAAATACTAGATTGATGGCAATTTTGGACTGTTCTATGACGGTTTTTATTCATTTGTTTTAACACAAAACAGAATAACATCAAACAGAACACGTTAGTTTATGCATTGTATAAATGGATTTTTAATAATTGTGGTTGGATAGTAGGTAGGGAACTCGACAGAAATATTAGTAAATAGTTATGATGCAAAACGTGCTGCCTAAAAACTTACTGCATTTTCAGAATCGGTCAATTAGTTCAAATAGGTATCTCATACACAGGTACACCCAGATTGTCTATTTTGAAGACAAAGAAAATTGATAAAAATATTCTTCATGAAAATCGTGTATCAAATCTTGCAGAACGTGGTAACAAAACATGGGACAAATCATTTATTACATGTCTTAAAACAACAACAAAAACTCAGACAGCCATGGTGTAAGTATAATCAGCGTTAAAACCATACAATTTCTTTTAAAAACACTGGCAAACGTTAATGAAAGCTTCTCGCTAAATAATGCGTAAAAATTATTTATACAATTTGTACAATAATTTTACAAAAAGTGCGGAGTTTTTTTAATAAAAATGGGTTTGCTCTTAACTCTAGACTAAGCTAGACGTGGCGTAGACACAGTCGACGGCTGAGCGAGCTCACACAGAAGGTGCTGCTGACAATATTCACTGCATGAAAGGTATTTTGTGTTTTGACATCTGTCTCATTCTTATACCTTACTAGTGGCTCCCCGCGACTTCGCCCGCAAGTGTTGGATTTTTCATCCCCCATTTCACCCCCTTAATGTTTTTATACCGCGACAAAATGTAGCCTATGTCCTTTCCAGGGTTTTAAACTGTCTCCATACCAAATTTCCCATCAATCGGTTTAGTGGTTTAAGCGTCAAGAGATAACAGACAGACAGACACACTTTCGCATTTATAATATTAGTATGGATTATTGGGTTCGCAAAATACTATATTACCTATTATCTTTCGTAGAATCCAGAGTGTATATATTTTCACCGCTCACTGTATGACATAACACGTAGTTAGGGCCCTTTTATCTGCGCACCGTACCCCCCACCCCGCGCTCCTCCACTATTCGTTTCACACGTCACATTAAACATGACGTTGCTGACCGTCCCGGAGATACGCGAAAATATATACTATGCTTTATGTTTTTGTCGACCGTACACAATATAATTTGACACGGTAGTTTCTGGGGTAATGAAGCTCATTTCTCTTGTGAATAGTTAAAGAATATACGATCCAGAGGTCTGAGTTAGATTTCCAGATTGGAATCAAAGATGATAAAAATATAGTTTTACGTAGCGGTTCGAATCGAACCTGTTAAATATGTTCGAAAGTTAGGCACAATATTTACCCGCCAATATTATTTAGGCATAATATAGAGAAACTTGTACGTAATATTTATAATTGTCATTTTTTCAATTGCAATCATATTGGTCGATTTGTAGCTTGTCTCTGTGGGCTTCATTTCCTGTATGCATTGCTGTCATTTCCGTTTCCCTATTTAAAAGTTTTTATTCAACTCTAATCTAATAAATAAGTAGTGATATGATAAACCACTTACGGTACATATAATGTGATCCTATTGTATGGGTATACATGTGCGCTCTTTCATAATTCTTCATACTGATTAAGAAGCAGACCAAACTAGAAAGTCTGTATTCTGCAGGGTCTCTTAACAAAGTTTTTTAATTTGCAAATGGTTTGCTCTTGACTCTAGACTAAGCCAGACGTGGCGTAGACAGAGTCGACGGTGGAGCGAGCTCACGCTGAAGATATTGGCACCCCCACTCACCGACGGAACACAGCAAGCTGCTTGGCGCTAGGCTCCGGTGGGAGTGTGGTAGCTACCAGGCGGCACGACGCGTACCACCGCTGATAGAATCGTTCAGCCGCCATCACGAACTGGAGTTTGTGATGTCGTTGCTCGAAGTGGGCCACTTAAACACCTAAAAGTACGAAGTCTTCTGATGTCTACTCCATTGTGTGACATAATAGCCTCATATTGTAATGATCTGGTTTACGGGCGCGTTTTAGTATTTTGCACGGACTTTTGGGTCGGGCCGGCGGTTAAAGTTACGGGTTAGAGTTAGTGTAAGTAGGGTTGCCAAAAATGACATCGCTTTGTTTCGTAATGCTGTTTGTATTGTGTGTGATAATATGAGATTGTGAAAGTTATAATTTTACCTACTAACTTACATGAAAATGGTAAAATTTGTGGGCTTCATATTACATTCTGTAAATAATATATGTATAATAAAGAACTAAAAATCTATTGACAGTGTACCGCAAAATAAAATTAAGTGGAATATACTAATAACAAGTTTAAAGTAGATATAATAATATAAAAAAAACATAAATATTGAGGTAAATACAAAAATATCATGTTATCTAACAGGCCTCTGCGTGTTGGCTTTGCGTTCGGTCCCATGTTTACCTATACTTTCGAAAGTCTGGAACTTCATAGTTCGAGATTGAAAAACCAATATCATGATAATAAAATTTGTGACGTGTATCCAACTCTCAGCTTTTTTAACAGCCACCATTTACAATTTATTTTTTAAATCGTAGCAGAAAAAAGTAGCAGTCGCTCAACTGTAATTACCTGATCTGCCCACATCCTGGATCATGGTCAGCGGACCCTGGGCCCTCGCGTGCGAGTGCACAACCGGGATAACGCTAGGAGGATGAAATCGTAGCAGAAAGTGATATAAAAATAATTGTTGTTACTTTTTACACCAATATTTTTATTATTACATTATGTTCTGACTTTTGTGACTAACGAAGAAATGTTACCAAGTCCAAACTTACTGTACTAAGTTTAATTCACTCGCAACTATGAGCAAATAGAACTCAAACTCAAAAAATACCTCTACATCACTAGTTTGCCTTGCAAACTTGTTACACAATGAACATAAAAGCCTTTGAAGTTTGTTCGTTATTACAAAAATAGAACTGGAAAAAAATACCTGGATATTAAGTATCATTTGTATTCATTAATCTAACTAGATAACCTGCGATAAATCTTTGAAGATAACATTTGATAAACTGAATATGAGGTTAAAAACTAGGTTTATTTTAAGTGTGTCTGTTAAAAATGCATGTTCTACGTTTTAATATAAATGACGCGGTGCGACGGTTCCGTGTGAAACTGAACCAAGAAATAAAATTAATTATTGTTATTTTATTTCGCAAAAATGTTTGAGAAGTTGTTTTTGTTTACTGGCTTATTATACTACTTATTTTATATCTTTACATAGTATAATAGTCGCTTAAGTAGTCTGTACGCTTAGATCCTGTAAACTCCAACGGGTTTAAATTCACTTTTCAGTAACCGATAGAGTGATTCGAGAGAAAGGTTTATTTGTATAATACATGCATATTGCACCCTTGTGAAGCTGGTACGCTAGTACATCATACAAGGAAATGATTTGATCAGCGCCCTCCGACTCAGATGATGGTGGTATAAAGTAAAAAAGTAAAGTCAGCCTATTAGATCCCACTGCTGGGAAAAGACCAGCCATACTCCACCACGCGGGCTCAGTGCGGATTGGTGAAGGGGTGTCTGCAAGTCAAGTGACAAACCTTACTGTCAGAAGTTATCAACCCGCCTAGGGCCTCTAACTAGGCTTAACCACTAATACCAACAGATATTATGCTAATTCTAAAAAAATATTTTCTTGAAATAATATTGTTTTTTTTAAAGGAAAACCTCTTTACAACAAGTCTAAAAATTTTCACAACAAACTGGACGCTCGCGCTCTGGTGCTTTGCTACGAAACGCTACGCCGTAGCTAGTACCGCTAGGTTGGTAGTTTTTCGACTCGCTCGTGAGTATCGCAATAGTGGATTGATTTTGTGAGTTTTCCCTTGAAAAATTAAAGTATTTTTTGGTATCAGTATCGTTTGTACAACCACCCCTGAGTCGCGAGACGCTAACCAAAACAACAGCCTGTATAAAATAACAGTGACGCTAAATCTAGTGACCGAGTAAATATATTTTTAATACAGTTATATAACACAAATAATTTGAACCTCATATTATATTGATAATGTAAGTTAAGATATATATATTACTATGACATTTGGAACATAGGTGTTCATTTTTAAATGAATTATGTTACCTAAAAAAATAGTAAAGTGTCAAAGGCAGAGGAATGTATGTCTATTACTTTTTCCAAAGGTCAAAAGTAACATACATAAACAGAGCAATCCCACATCCCCTCCCTCCATTCATCAATGTCCACCCAGAGCAGAATATTTTGTACGCAGATAACTTAACACGTAGACACCTCATCTAAAAGCCATGAGGCCTGATCACCTTCCCATACAAAGTATAAAGTATTACAGCTGATATAAGTTTCTAAGAGTGAATATAATATTTTAAAACCGTTCGTTACAAAAGGCGTTGGTATTTTAGCAAAATAGCAAGTAATTCACATGATGAAAAGCTAGTATGTTAATTTGTGTCCAGTTAAATTAGTTAATAGTCCAATACTCTGCTTCCGATGCTTTACTTTATGTAATCCCTATCTTCCAAACTTAGTGCTTCTCAACTATCGCTTTCTCACGTACCTACCTTACTTTATGTAATCCCTATCTTCCAAACTTAGTGCTTCTCAACTATCGCTTTCTCACGTACCTACCTTACTTTATGTAATCCCTATCTTCCAAACTTAGTGCTTCTCAACTATCGCTTTCTCACGTACCTACCTATTGCCAAATAAATAAACCCAAACCTTAAAAGTGTTTAAAAGTCAAGCCTGCTTCTTTACAAATCTATAACTTTTTGGTTTTATTATATCATAAGTTCGGCTTAGTTTTGACATGGTCAAAGGTAGAAACATTGAGATCATGGTCATCAATAAAGTAGTCTCTTAGAATATAGATACACGTTCTAAATGCGTCTGTCGACAGCATTTCTCTGTCTACAATCAAACGGTATATAATATTACTATTCACGAGATAAAATATGTCCCCCGTTCAACCAATTCGGACTCCATTTTCGCTTGAAGGCCATATTTCTCAGCGTAAATATTGTAATGAAAGGACGTCATGGCGTGAGACTCCTGGCCTGTTTTCGCTATTTTATTACAGGAAATGTCAGGCGAATATCGTTTTTCGGGACGCGCCCATTTGAAATTTTAGCGTGACTGTTTGACAGCTGAATTGTGCTCTATAAGGGCTGAAATGATTTGAGCTTTGTGTTTAAATTTGGAAATTTAATTATAATTTAGACGGTCCTTTCGTTTGTGGTCTCGAATTGATTACAACCAAAGAGAGTTCAAGTTATGACTTAAAACAATATTAAACTGTTCTCATAACAAAAGTAATATTTTCCCTCAGGCTGGTTTGTCCACTTATATAAAATTGCTTTTTTTGTACTTTATCTATACATTACGTGACAGTTATTAGTCGCGCAGCGCTTCGTAAACATAGGTGCAGTGACATGACAAATTGTTCTATAGTACAAACACGACATTCGTACTAGTTATATTAGTTATTACTATTATTATCTACACCCAATGCCAGCGTCCCCTTGTGGCGCAAAGGTGCTAACCCATAGCACCTTTGCGCTACAAGGGGACGCTGTCAGCCATAAAAACCATCAAACTTTAGCCATAAATAATCTCCGTAGGCCCAAAAACCGAATTCGACGCGAGCCTGCGTGTATGTTGCATGTCACCATCCACCAGTTGTGTGAACCTTAACCCAATAGTCATAAGGACGGGTATAGGTAAACATGAAATGGGCTCGCCGGTACATTTATCAAAGCAGAGCTATTAATTTCAAAGACAGCGTATTCAAAATGCACGCGAAGTAGACACGCCATTTTGATGCGAATAGGTATAATTTACGCGGCAATTAGCTAAATGTTAATTGCATTGTCTAATTAAAATAAAACATCAGAATGGCGTTGTTGCTGTTTTACACGATTGTGTGCGATTAGTTTTGGCTTTTTGTGTTGTTTTTGTTCCTCTTTGGGGCTTTCCTACTGTTTCTATGTGATATGGAATTTTAAACTTCGGTCTCCAATTCGTAAAACTTACTGGGCCTGGATTCTCAAGTATTATTATACGAGTAGAACTGTTCTTAGTTATTATTGCGTGTAATCTCTTAATGACGTTTTAAAGTAAATAAAGTGTTATTATTATGTGATAATTCGACTACTAATAATTTTAGGTAAGTAATATACTTACCAAGTTTTGACTATAATACCTTATATCCAAGCATCCCAAGTTTTCCAAATAAGTTTACGAGTAAAAAGACAGCAGCATCATAAGAGAAAATATCGATTTCTATATTGACCCGACCGGGGATCGAACCCGAGACCTCAAGAGATGGCGGACGCCTTGAAAACCGGTGTGCGATCCACTCGACCATGGAATTCTTTAATGATAATTTCAAGGATATTTTTTTTATAGAAATTTTACTACTGCGTTTTTTCAACAGTATGAGGTATTTGTATGGTAATAAGAAAATCACGTATGTTTTTAAATGATTCTCTTTGCATAAGACTAGAATACTAAGCAACGGTACTGACCGTTGCTTGGTATTCTAAATCTAGTGATATGAAGCAATGATTTAGTTAATATAATTTTTTAGCATTCTTGTTAATAGAATACTTATATTCCTAATATATCGCAACTACACACAGGCAACCTCATTCCAATTTATATTACACACAAACGATACCACATTTTCCTAAATAACACACGTTCACGCTTGATTAAAGTAATTTCGGCTATCAATTAACACTCCCCGGAATATAACCAAAGTGCGCTGTATCATTATGGCCGACAGCAATATATTGAGAGGCGCGGCCGATCAGCAAGTTTTCCGATTAGTGGGCCCCGAACATTCTCCCCCGTTTCCTACCCCCGTCATCTTTAAGGCTAGGCTACACTAGAGCCAGCACACTGAAAAAAGGATCAACCAAACTAGTTTTTTTAGTTGAAGGTTTCGTTGTAGGGAAGTCAATTTCTGGTTAATATAAACAATCTTCTGGTTATCAGTAAAAAAACTAGTTTGTTCGCAAGTCACTAGATTACGGCCTACTAGTAGCCAAATTTTGGTTACGGTTACTGTTAACCAATTTTTTTTTTCAGTGCATAAAAAAACTGGCGGAGCGGAGTCCGCTATGTTACAAATACAAGCTACGTTATTGCATAGTGACTTGCGAACTTCTGGTTATTAGTAACAAACTAGTTTTGTTACTGATAACCAGACACAAACATAGGTGTTATTAGTAACAATAACCAGAAGTTCGCAAGTCACTTGATTACGGCCTACTAGTAGCCAAATTTTGGTTACTGTTGAGACATAAATAAAAAGCGTGGCTTAGCAACAGACTGACATTTATTGGGCTAGTAACCTACACCTTCAACTCCCGCGTACAGACGGCGCTACTAGTCGTGCCACTTCTGCCCACTTAAATCTACAACCAACATTTGGACTATAACCAAATATAACTAGCATATTATGTACTATTTAACTAATTAACAATGAAATTCAGACGGGAACGCTTGTCTCGGTAGTACGCACGCAGTGCCCGAGCTGACGCGCCCGGCGCCGGCGCAGTAGGAGACTCCGGCTCTCCCATCACTACCTCCGATGGGTGATCCGCGCTAGTGTCGGCCGGTTCGTTCTGTATCGGAGCCACCTCCTGCTCGCCATCGCCGGTCGCGTCTTCCAACCTTTCGCTCACCAGCTCCCCTGGTTTATAGACATTGTAATTATTATCGGCTTCAGTGCTGACCCGGGACAATGAATATCGGTTTTTATTCCCTGCGGACACAATTTGGTCTACATGTCTGCGCCATTCTACGCCCTGACCTACAGCAACGGTATAAGAAACCGGTCCCGTCACTTTCGATACCTGGCCTTCCGCCCATTTGTCCCCTCTTACAGAGTAGTCACGAGCCAGTAGCTTGTCCCCCACCTTAAACTCTCTTTGGGCTCCAGTGTCACGCGCAATACGGCGCTCCTGGACAGAGCGCACAACTGCAGCTACGTCCGGTCGCAACGCGTCAAGTCGGCTACGTAGTCTCCGCCCCTGCAGTGCGACCGCTGGTGACACCCCCGTTGTCGTATGTTCGCAGTTGCGGTATTGAAAGAGAAATCTACTGAGTGCTGAAGACACATCTTCGTTCTCATATAGTGCCCTTTTAATGGCTTTCTTAATCGTTTTCACCGCGTTCTCTGCTGCACCGTTGCCCTGTGGCCAACTGTGTGGAGCGGATGTTGTATGCCTAATCACATTTCTATCACAATATGTTTTAAACTCAGCCGATGAAAATGGTGACCCGTTATCGGTCACCAGCTGCGAGGGAAGACCAAATTGTGCGAAAATGTTTCTTAGAGCTTGAATTGTTGCTCGCGCGTCTGTGCCACGCATGGCTATTGCCTCGATCCACTTCGAATGGGCATCAACCAGGATGAGATATCGCGTGCCCGCACATTCGGCGAAGTCCGCGTGCACGCGCTGCCACGGGTGCAGCGGGAACTCCCAAGGGTGCAGCCGCGCCCGGGGTGGTGCGTCCCCCACCGATCGACACGCTTCACAAGATTTGCACATCTCCTCAATATCCCTATCTAAATTAGGCCAAAATATGTAACTTCGGGATAAATTTTTCATTTTGTTGATACCCAAATGCCCTTCGTGAATTTCTACCAGGACTTGTCGGCGCAGTACTGGTGGAATGACTATTCTATATTTGTAAATTAAGCACCCCTGATTAAACACAAGGTCCTGTTTCCTATCAAAAAACGGTTTTTCATCCTCATTGTTGAAGCCAGAGGACGGCCACCCAAACAAAACGTAGCCAACTATCCTACTCAACAACGGATCCCGGTTAGTTCCCTTCGCAACGTCGCTCGAATTTACCGGTAAGTGCTCATCTACCAAGTTCAAATAGTCCGTGGCTGCATGGGTAGTCGAAACCTCAGCGTTTGTATGCGGTAACGGTAAACGTGATAAAGCATCAGCCGGAGCATTTTCCGCCGATCTAATAAATTCTATGGAGAAATCATACGCGGCCAATCGTGCCGCCCACCGCTGGAGACGACTCGCTGCTGTCTGAGGTATACCGCTTTTATTACCTAAAATGTACGACAGCGGCTTGTGGTCCGTGCGCAATGTGAAATGCCCACCAAATAAATACTGGTGATGCTTAGTGACCCCAAAAAGGATGGCCAGTGCTTCCTTGTCTAATTGACTATAATTGCGCTCGGCTGCGTTAAGCGTGCGCGACACAGCTCACCGGGCACTCGCTGCCGTCTGCGTACCGATGCGCAAGCACCGCACCCAGCCCGTAAGCGCTGCTGTCCACGGAAAGTACCAGTTCGCGACCCTCTTCGTAGTGCGCCAACACTCGTTCACTCAACAGTGTACTCTTGGCCTCAGCGAACGCTCGGTCGCACGCAGTGTCCCAATTCCACGCGACATCTTTTTTAAGTAAATTATGTAGTGCATGCAACAAAGTGCTCGAATTAGGTATGAAACGACCATAGTAATTCAACATCCCTAAGAAACTTTTCAATTGTGAGACATCGGTCGGCTTCGGTGCATTAGCAATAGCCTCCAGTTTAGTGTTATCTGGCCGCAGCCCATCTTTATTTATTATAAATCCCAAATATTTGACGCTGTCCTGCAAAAACCTGCATTTACTTGTCTTTATGTTGAGCCCCATATTATGTAACCTTCTAAGCACAGCCCTCAAATTCTCTATATGTGATTTTGTATGAGAACCAGTCACACAAATGTCATCCAAGAATACCACACAATTTGGTATACCCCGCAACGTTTCCTCCATCAATTTTTGGAATTTTTCTGGTACGCAAGACAAACCATAGGGAGTACGCCTATATGCAAACGTTCCCATGTGTGTAGTAATCGCAGTAAATGGTTGAGAGTCAGGGGATAATAAACATTGTTCATACGCATGTCTAAGGTCTAATTTTGTATATTTTTCCCCACCACTTAAATTCGCAAACAATTCATCTATTCGTGGCAAAGGATAATAGTCACGTTTAAGTTTCGGATTAATAGTGACTTTATAGTCGCCGGAAATGCGAATATCCCCGTTGCTTTTAACTACCGGAACTATAGGAGTCCCATAATCGGAATAATCCACCTTGTAGATAGTACCATCAGCCTCTAAGCGAGTGAGCTCCCGTTCAACCCGCGCGCGAAGTGCGAGAGGTAAAGGGCGTGCTCGGACGTAGACCGGTTCCGTATCCGTGAGCTGTAATTGTATTGTTTGTTTACAAGTACCTAGCTTATCACAAAAAACCTCTGGAAATTCCTTCATTAATTGGTTCACAAAGGGGTCATCTGAAATTACATTAAGGTTAATTTGCTTCATATTTAATGCATTTAGCCATTCTCTTCCCAACAAAGGCCTGGATCCATTTTTAATAATGTATAACCGTAAAAGTTTGTTGTTAATTTCACCAAAACTTACTTCAACCTCAATATAACCCAATGACAAGATTCGTAAACCTGAATAGCTACGCAACACTAAATTGTCGGATTGAATTTTTTTATCGGAAAAGATAGATTTATACAAATTTTCACTAATTGCTGAGATACGGCTGCCCGTGTCCACTTCACACTTAATGATCTTGCCGTCTATACAAACGTCAAATTAAAAGGGTTTATTGTTACCTTGCGCTACTGCCTCGATGTTGAACATATCATCGCCGGAATCATCACTTACATAGTTTTGCCTACCGAACCCTGCACTAACTTTTTTACACATCACTTTAATATGGCCCTTCTTATTGCACTCATCACAAGTGTAATTTTTAAATCGACACTTGTCAGCCGCATGCGCCCTGCCACAGCGCCAACAGGGGTTCGCCGGTGCCTCCGCGGCCGGCGCCCGAGGCGCCCCCGCGCCAGCCGCGCGCCGCGGTCGCGGGCCAGCTCGGCCGCCGCGCGCAAAATGTAAGCCCTCGCTCGCCTCGCCGCTGCCGTTGAGTCTGCTGCCGCTGTCTTTCCACTTGCACTCACTTCCGCATGCTTCTCTGCTGCCTCTAGGGCCAACGCTAGCTCGACTGCTTCTTTATAGGTGATTTCCTTTTCCGCAAAAATCCTCGAGCGCATGGCGTCATTAGCCAACCCGGAAACAAATTGGTCTCGCAGGTTTTCATCTAGAGTTGAGCATGTCTTACATTTCCCAAAATTACACCTAGATGCTTCAAGGCCTGTCAGTATTCGGTTAACTGCTCGCCAGGACGTTGCTGGCGAAGCCTGAAAATGTGCCGCTCCGCTATCTCCGAACGTTTTGGCTCTAAATGATTTTCTACTAGTTTTACCAAATCGTCATAGGATTTATTTTCCGGAAACTCCGGCGAGCACAAATCACACATCAACGCATAAGTAGCTTCTCCAACGACAGTAATGAGCATTGACACTTTGAGGTCATCTTCCACTTTGTTTAACAAGATGTACTGATTTACACGTCGTATATACGCTGGCCATTGTTGAGAACATATATTGAACGGTTCTAATTTTCCAATAGGCATTTTAGTACTTTATAATACGCGTAAATTCGTTTAAAACCAACTCGTCGCCAATGGGACATAAATAAAAAGCGTGGCTTAGTTACAGACTGACATTTATTGGGCTGTAGGTTACTACCTACACCTTCAACTCCCGCCTACAGACGGCGCTACTGTTAACCAATCTTTTTTTTTCAGTGCATACGCTACGTTATGCAATAAGTTCACCTTACTAATAATTAATTAGCCACTGCTCTTTTAAATATAAGACGACTACTTTGGAATTAATGACAGCTAGATAACATGATTAAATGTCCATAGTGCATGTAACATGTTTTTGAAAGAAAGAAGATAAAGAGGATAGTGCATGCCACATGTTTTTGAAAGAAAGATAGAGAGGAACTCATGCTGGCTTCCATCCAAGATATCCCGGGCTCGAATCCTGTGTCGGGCTAAAAATCGTCTTTTGGTTTTTCTGTATTGAAATAGCTCAGAAACAGCTCGGAGTCAGAAAGTCGGTGGTGTTAACCCCCCAGTGCCTCAGAAACCACGTCAAGCCGTTAGTCCTGCGCCTGATCTCTCTTCTAGGTGAGCTCGCTCCACCGTCGACTCTGTCTACATACCGTCTGGCTTAATCTAGAGTCAAGAGCAATCCCATTTCAATATAAAAAAATCATTTCTACGCACCGCAAACCGCTATCTTAGTGAGCACCATCTTCCTAGCGTGTTTCCGGTTGTGCACTCGCGCGCGAGGGCCCAGGGTCACCTGACCATGTTTCAGAATGTGGCAGATCAGGTAATTACAGTGAAGCGACTGTAACTTTCCATCTGACCTCCGTGACCCTGTTAACAAGAGAACCTGACCAGTTTTTTGATCATGGTTACACATTCAGTCGCCTGAATATGCAGGTTTCCTCACGATGTTTTTCCTCACCCTAAGAGTATCGGTTACTGAAAGAACTAATGTACATAACTTAGAAAAAGTCATTGTTACATGGCGGCATGTGGGATCGAACCGGTACCTCCCGCATGAGAGGCAACCCATTAGCCACTGCGCCACCGACGCTCTTCAGTGAGCACCAGCCCTTATTCATACCGCGGAAATTGTAAATCTCCTGAAGCCTGGATTTATTAACCATTAGTATCGGCAAAGGGTGGGAATAGCTGATTGTTTACAACTCGCTACTAAGTTGCGACTATCGTCTGATTATCAGTATTAATGATTGTCCGGCAGATAGGAACAGTTTTTTATGGGTAATATAAAGAACGTTATTGGAATTTTGCCTTGTCTGGTGTATAATGTAATTTTACAAAAGACTTTTCGGCTTCAGTGTAAGATTTCTTTTCTTTTATATTTCTTTATTTACACATGGTATATTACAGTGCAGTACACCAAATGCATCCATCTTGTTTCGTCGATGCATCTTCATCTCTTAGTTTGAAATATAATGTAAGTTCATGGAGTTGAATGGAGTACATAAATGTAGTTTTTGATATTTTAGTAACATCAAGTAGTGTATTGAATTGAAGGAGATTTCTTTAGTAAGGAAAATCTAGTTTGGAGGTGGTTGTTGAAAACGGGCTTAAATTGTCTTTGTTTTATTAAACATATTATGCTTTTATAAAATAGGTAATATCAACGAGTTTCTTCTGCGTAACTTAAAAACGAGTTTCTTCTGCGTAAAAACTGCGTCTGAAATCCATGAGTACAGTAATACTATCTGAAGTGTTATTACTAGCTGCTGCAAGTTCTTTAATCAGTCTAGCTCGTCTCCCGGTTATTTTTCACGACTGCTTACGTCTTCCCCGCTATGCGGAGCTGACAAGTTTCAACCGGTGAACAGAGAAAGCTTAGATGCATCTTTTGTGACTGCTTTTCAAAAGGATTCTTATTTCGTACAAGCGAAGTCGCTTCCTACGTTCATGTTAACATTTTTAACCCCGACGCAAAAAAGAGGGGCGTTATCTTGTGTATATTTCACTGTCGTTTCTTTTATGGTGGGCAATAAAGAGATATCTATCTAAATCGCTTTGACATTATAATATAAACAAACACGGCACTTGACGAGTCTAAAAATATACTTTCACCGACTTCAGACATTTGCAACCAGCCTATTACATAACAGCCTATTACTCTAAGGTTTAAAAATTTAAAATCGTATGGGAATAATTAAATAATGTGTGTTTTTCCGAACCAGCAAGAGACTACCCCACTTTGACATTGAGACCGCCTCTATTCCCCACTTAATTAAAGCTGTTTTTCTAGTTCAAATGGGTAGCTTGACGTGCAGACTGTACTTTATGTACTTGCTCTAAATAACATTTTTAACATTGGACATTAATATTTTTTATTTTACTAAGAAAGTTTGTTCGACTTCTACGCTATATCCTTTCACCGCGCTATGCAGAGCTGACAAGCTCTAGCATAATAAATTGAATAGAAACGATGTTCTACCGCCGGGGCGGGCGGATGTTTGTTCTTGAAGGATGAAGACGGTGGCTCGTTGGGTTTATAGATTTTTCAATTTACTAAAAAGATTGAAGATGCTCGTGTGCTGTTTTTGTGACTTAAAACATTGATGCATTTTCATGTGACTTAAAACTTCTCGCAATAATTATTTGAAAGAAAGAAAGAAAATACAGTTATTAATGAATGGACATCACATAACACACGAAAACAAACAACGTAACGGGCACGGTTATTAAACAAGGAATACAACAAAATTACAATTTATGTGGGTAAGCCAGTCGGACTGTGCAGTTGTGCGTCTGTGATGTCCATATTAAAAGGGCCCCACTCAGCTTAAGTCGTGACCCGCTAGGGGCCCCAACGCTGGTTTTCAGTAGACCCTAGCCGAGTGAGGTCACAGACTGATACGCCAAACATTATTAAAAATAACAATACATATTAATACCTAAATAAAATAAATAGTAGTAAACTAAATTATAGTCAAATAATATATAATTATATAATGTGTATAAGTGTAAAACAATAAATACAGCACGGACAGATATTCGGATCACTAACTCACGCAAAACGCAACTATTGCTACGCTCATTATACTTCGTAGTTCGTACCTACAAAACAAGATTTAAGAATCTCTGCGCGGCGCATTGGCAAAATAAGGCCTATAGCAACGACATATTTATAATCTGTGCCTATAGATAAATTTGCTGCTGTTTATAGTGCACGAGTCATGAAAGGTAGCCAGTTAAACATCAGTGTGAATCGCTTGTATCTACCTACTTCAAAAGAATTCAGATCTTATCTCTCCACAGATACCTGTGCTTACTCTTTTCAACCGATTCCAAAAAAGGGGTGATTTTAAATTCGCATGTATGTTGTTTTCTTTTTTTGACTTAACGCATCGTTTTGTAAGTACGGAAATAATCGGCATTCATAAAAAAATAAAGGTTTTACTGGTGAGATTGTATCTAAAGATAGTAACATAATAACGTTAGTTTCATTATTTTTTATTTTTTTACATTCATGACTGCCCTAAGTGTGATAGTTCGTTATCGGAGTATTTTTTTAAGAAAGCAAATAGACTATACTTTATACCCTCTGTCCACACCTTATCCACATTTACAGACTTCATTGTTCAGCCGCTACAACCTCCTAATCCCTTATTAATCAGCATAATGAACCTCGGAGGAGTGTACATTCCGCTACAGTACCCGAGGTCAGGACCTACGGCATCACATAAATATCCACCAGCGCGTAATTAGCAGTAAGGAATGAAAAATGGCCATCGCCATTCGAAACTGGAGCCCTATTTTGTAAATAGGGGCACCTTGTAACACCTTGTAATATTAGAACCTTAAAAAATATACAGGGTGTCCCAAAACTCAGCGTTAAGCGGAAGTGACGCGATTCTATTGCTCAAACACAACAACTTTTTGTATGGGACCAACATCGAAATCTCAAAAACATTTTTGGCTTCCCCGTTGGTCTAGTGGTCAGCACGCTGGGTACTATCCACGAGGTCCCGGGTCGGGCCGTGAGAGTTTGGGTTTTTCTGTCTTGAAATTACTCAGACACAGCGCCGGAGTCAGGAAGTTGGTGGTGTTAACACCCGTGCCTCGGAAAGGACGTTAAGCCTGCTTAAGCCTGGTCCTGCGCCTGATCTCTCTACGGTTATGTCGGACTGCCGTCTCACCGAATTATGAGAGTGACGGAACAGAGAGTGCACCTGTGTATTGCGCACACACTTGTGCACTATAATATATCCTGCGCAGTTGGCTAATCTCTGTTGATATAGGCCGCCGTAGTCGAAATCGGCTAGGAGGACATCATCATACAAAAGTGCCGATCAGCTGTAAGCAGTTTGTATAAAGAAGTCAAAAAAAAATTGAGATTTCGATGTAGGTCCCATACAAAAAGTTGTTGTGTTTGAGCAATCGAATCGCGTCACTTCCGCTTAACGCTGAGTTTTGGGAGACCCTGTATATCTTCTGTCAAACATTAGACACGATTTATGTTTAAACTGGCTCCGTATAAGGGGCCATACTACTCGACCAAGCCAACTAGACAAATGTCAAACGACTTACGACGACGAATGCAACGAAATTACAACATACACCTACCTAACAACGTTTAGGAAAAGTTGTAGATAACACCCTGCATACGGCTACAACTAACAGACGTAGCAGCCGCCGTAGCACTCATATTCGTCGTAGCATTCCGCGTCTGAGTTACGACTTCTGACATTTAACTCGTCGCTTCATATTACGGCTGCAATTTTACGCGCAAAATTGAAACTGCCTGTGAAACGCGGCGACCGGTCTCTTGTCAATTTGTTTTACCAACTTTCAAGGAGTTTCCGATCGGCCAACCGTAGTGCAAGTTCTAGTTTGTGTTGTAAATTAAAAGTTAAGCGACACTTTTGAAAGGCTTGAGGCTTTTACAAGGAAAGCTCGAAGAAATTTCTACTCGATCACACTTTGAGGGAATTAATCGAAATCAAAGGCGGAAGAGAAATTGAACTGTTTCTTAAATCAATGTTATTTCGTTCTTTCAGAATTTACGAGTATTTGAATTATCGGAAAATTAACAAGGAAAATTCACATCAATGGTTTTTGGTAATGACATTAGCAAGTCGTGTAACTTTTCGATTTTAAAAATTTTTTCAATTCGCTACAATATTTTATTTATCCTACCTATTTTATAATACCTTACGGCCCGTAGTTTATACGCTTCAAAATACCCGTTCATCACAAATTCACCTTTCGAAAGGGTTATTTTATTTCATAGTTTCTATCGGCACCTTCTTACTTAGCGGCTCAACTACAACCGGGTTTAAAGCGAGTTCATTGCGAGTGTAGTGTGAGCCGAAGTTTGCAATAAGTGAGGCGATGCAGCCAGCCTCCTAAGGCCGTCGCATGAATTATTTAGAGGGCGCAGCGGAACGGACGTATTCTGGTAGTGAGAAAAGAAAATAAAATACAATTCTTTACTTAGGAATTTGCTGTTAACGTTTGCTGGTTGGAGTGAGTAGTTACGCTTGAGCATTGTTTTTAAAAACTATTCATGATCGCGATCTGAGTAAAACTGCTAGTAAATGGTAGGTTGAATAAAAATAAGCAAGCAAAGAGTACAAAATGGACACGTGTGTTAGATAGATCAATGCATAAATCAATTAATGATTTCAGGTAACTTACCTTAAATGATAGCAGAGAGAGAGAGAGTTCCTAGTCAGTAGTCAGTGTTATTTCATACAAGCAAACCTATTTCTTTGTGGGTACGTAATCTTTTGCCAGTCTATACACGTAAAGCTAATCTCAAGATCTTTTTACCTAAAAAGTGTATATCCAGAATAGGGCCGGCGTCGTATGTCTCCCGTGGACATGTTTACGACGGGACGATAGAGATCGATGCCCGATATTTATGACGCCAGCTGTAGCCTCGCTATCCCACTACTGGAGATAGTTCAGAATTATACTCCTTTTAGTATGTATTTAAAAAGTAATGGTCTTTATTCGTAGATAATAACTCTTATTCTTAGTATTTGTGAAGACGGTCTTTCATTAATTAATAAATAAATAAATTGTTTCAACAAATACACCAATTACCTAGCCCCAAACTAAGCATGAGCTTGTGCTATGGTGACTAGGAAAACGGATAGAAATACTTAAATACATATAAACATCCATGACTTAGGTACAAATGCTCGTGCTCATCACACAAACATTTGCCCCTTGCGGGATTCGAACCCGCAACCGCCTGGTTTAGAAGTCCGGTGCGCGATTGACTACACAAAGACGGTTGTCAATGGACTGAAATTACCAGTTACTTACATAATACAGGATGTTAGTGCGAACAGTATTATCCTTTATGGGGGTGAATATGGCCATCAATACCTACAACTTTTACCATGAAGTTAACACTGAAATCGTGAAAAAAAATTTAGCTCTCCATACATTGTCACCGAGGTAAAGATTTCGACCATGGTCCCATAGTAAAAGTTATAGGTATTGATGGTCATATTCAGCCCGTTTAAGATGGGACTGCTTACTCTAACACCCTGTAAAATATAATCCATACTTAATATTATAAATGCGAAAGTGTGTCTGTCTGTCTGTTACCTCTTGACGCTTAAACCACTGAACCGATTGAGATAAAATTTGGTGTGGAGACAGTTCGAGACCCTGGAAAGGACATAGGCTACATTTTGTCGCGATATAAAAACATTGAGGGGGTGAAATGGGGGATGAAAGTTTATATGGAAAATCCAACTCTTGCGGGCGAAGTCGCAGGGAACCACTAGTATAAAATATCTGTTAGCGAAGAAAACCCTTGCTTGTTTCCAAATAGGTCGCATATGTTGTTCGGAGCAGTAGAAAATGATAATCGTAATGTTATGTCGTAACAATATAATAACAATTTGGTTTTGTTTAAAAATAAAACCTTAAATGTAACATTTACCACAACCTATGACTTGGATTTATTTTCATTGTTATCTGAATAAACAAATATTATTATTATTTTACCTCCGTTAGTTATATAGAATTTAAACAGTTTTGATTGCCTCCAGCGATATATAAAATCAGAAAATAAACAGGAAAAAATTAAAAGATAGGATTTTGACAGTAAAGCGGGGAAGGTAACTTAAATGAAAAATGTATTTTTTAAAACCTTAATAGGTTACTTTACCTTTTAACGTGCCTTTATTCCGTACCAATTACAATGAATTTTCCTTGCCATTTTATTGAGCCAATTCGTAACTTCACGGTTCCACAATTAATTAAACATGGCATATCCTGAAAAGCACTCCATTACGAAACGAAAGTGTCAGGATCGAGTCGACCCCTATCCATATATAATAGTGTTAATAATTAACTAACAATGATCTAAGTTGAGTTTGATTAGCGAGGCAAACGAGACGAACAGAGGATCATCTTTATTAATAAATTAATTAATCTGTATTGGTATGCAGATCTTGGTTCTAGAATTAAAAGTGGTTTCCTGGTATCCATTTTTAATGCTAGAACAAAGATTGGTTCCTAAACTGTGCTCCGCGGGCGGGAACCCCTTGGTTAAACCCTTCGCTGAGAAAAATCAATTGTTTCCTTTGTTTGAAGATTACAATAATATAATATATTATTATCGTATAAAATAGCTTTATGTATAAAATAGTTTTATCAATTATTTGAACTATGTTGTTTTCGATGTTAAAACATGTTTCATGTTTGTAAAATGTCATATTTTAATGAGTCCTCGAAAGCCGTAAAATATAGCGAAAAGGACTGCTTTTACTTTCTTATGCTTCAAAATATTTCAGTCTCACTTGTTTCTCAAAAGAACTAAGTTTTTTTGCATCTGCTTATAGTATTCATCATCATTCTATTCGAATTACCAGTGTTCTTTTACAGTATTTATTATTTTTACTATTACTAATTATTTCATTATTTTATGTCACCATTCCTCAAAAAGAATAACGACGCAAACGAATGTATAATCTACGGGTGTAACTTATAATAAGTCAGCCTATTAGATCCCACTGCTGGGAAAAGGCCTCACCTCAACTATGAGGAGGAACGAGCCATACTTCACCACGCGGGCTCAGTGCGGATTGGTGGAGGGGTGTATGTAAGGCAAGTGACAAACCTTACTGTCAGAAGTTATCAAGCCGCCCTAGGGCCTCTGACTAGGCTTAACGATTAATACCACAGATATTAGCCGGGACCAACTGCTTAACGTGCCTTCCGAAGCACCGAGATGCTTGTCATGGACGTCACTTAAATGGTCGGAATGGTCACCCATCCAATCACGACCGCGCCGTGGGTTGCTTAACTTTTGGTATCACTACCAAAGCGCTGCCGCCACTGCGCCACAGGCACCTCGGGTGTAACTTTAGTAGCAAGATTATCCGTTACAATGAGTTGGATCGGTTTATTAACACCATTGACGAGCTAACTCAGTCTCGGGCTTACCCGACTGAATGTCACTCTAGTTTCAATATTTAAGTGTTCACTTAAGTTTGCGTTGTCAATATCCTCATTTCCACTTGCCACCTTAGTCAGGATCTCACGAGTTACGATGGTATCTGCAGCCAAACTGTGGTATTTGAATTTGAACTATCACGATTGCTGGGGATAGTTTTGAAGAAGAGATTTCCCGAGTAAACGCCCCCGAGATCTTTTGGTTTAGGAAATTCCAAACTTAAAGTCCTTAATGCAATTTCCAGATGATACCTTACAGCTAATATTATGTACGAATAGATACAAAAATATATTTTTTGTAACTAATTCTCTTACTAATAATGAATTTGCCACTGCTATGAGACGGCTCACTGAGACTAATTTCGAAATAATGACACATGGGCATAGGTGCCATGACATAGTGGAGTAAAACATTTCAAAACTACCCATCGAATATTTATTCAAGTGTTATAGCAATGGCAAAATCATTATTATAAAAGAGAGATATGTATAAATATATGTTATAAAAACATTAAATTGTAAGTATTGGATTTTTAAGGCAGGCATGAAACGACCTTCGGTAACGTTAATCGACCAATAAATAAGTTGCTGATTATTTTACACAATTTTTAATGCGGACATAACGTCTATTACATTCAAATTCACACACGAACGTACTGTGTTGCCACAATTAATAAATAATATTTTTATTGATGTTTTTGTTGCCAACACTCATCCTTCAATTTTACAATCCCAAGATCCTTAGTATCTACGTGGGTTGTCAGTCCTGGTGATCACCAAATAGCTATAGGTAGGTATGAGTGCTTAGTACTGTTTTACTTTATATAGCACTTCGTAAAGCATACAAAGTAATAAACATTTAATCCATATTCCAATCGAAAAGGTGGCTTTATCCAGTTATTGTAAATATCGCAAGCGCTTCCCTTTAATGACAAAAACAAAATGGCGTCCAATCCATCACCGACCCTAGGCGGGCAACACCGAAACACTTTTTGCCGACAACTCGCCGTTCACGCGTCGTTGCACGCACATGACTACACGACGTGGGCTAGTGATGGGACAGTTGGTTGGAAAGAGTTCGATATCGATAATCGATAAAAATTGGCAGTTTCATTTCACCATCATTGCGATCACTTGATCATCCGGCAGGAATTACACTGCCAAATATAGGTCATCCTTGTTTTATAAAAATAAGTTTTATTTACATAACATGCATGAATTACAGAAACCACATTGACCTTACTTTAATACTTAAAGGTTTTATGGTGTTATGTGTAATGAAGAGCTAAAAGAGGGAGGAAATAACACAAAACAATAGCCGCATTGGAAATATTCAAACTTTATGCAATCAAGAAAAAATAAGACAAGTTTCTTTTAAATCCCTATGTCGATAAGTCAGAAGCACATCACTAACAACAAGGATAACGGAAAGTGTTGTTCGCGGATGTTATTGTCTCAGCCATCTGACGGATTGGCTGCCTTCAGCCCACCATTGCTAGATCTTGTTTGTGCCATAACTTCGGGCTTTGCTTAACAGGCAGATAATATGAACGAACATTGCTTTTTTGCTTTACCTAAATACGTTAGTTTTTACATAATAGTTAAAGTAAAGTTCAGAACAAACACGGTGAAGGAAAACATCGTGAGGAAACCTGCATACTCGTTGGCTAGTGTGTGAAATGGAGAAGGCAATGTCAAACCTCTCCATTAAACATTGCCAAGAAAGTCGTTGTGTGTGTTTCATTCCACATAATGATCACTACCAACAGTCATGAGTATGAGGTATACGACTATGAAGAAAAGTAATAGGACCTCTGCTAAACTCGCTTAGCGAATCGACATCCTTATTGTGAGCTTAAAAAATGTAATTTCCACATATCTATACTATAATATTATAAATGCGAAAGTGTGTCTGTCTGTTATCTCTTGACGCTTAAACCATTGAACCGATTGAGATGAAATTTGGTGTGGAGACCGTTCGAGACCCTGGAAAATCCAACTCTTGCGGGCGCAGTCGCAGGGAACCACTTGTATTCATATAATTTATATCTCAAGCAAATGTACTACCGTGAATCGTCCATGTAACCAATAACGTAATGTTACCCTATACATCTTTAATACACATTTCCCATGATTTATTCGGCGATCGAACACGAATCAGTGCGGCTCATTACCCTGGGAAATCCCGCAGTCGGGTGGACGTGAAATTTCCTTTAAATTGGTAACAAATAAAATAAACGTCTGTGGACGAGTGTCTAGCACTGCCATTGCTGAGGTCCCGGGCTAGATTTTCTGGTTATGGCACATACCACTGTTATTTCTTATTTTCATATACAAAGTCATTCAAAAATTTTGCGACACATGTATTTTCCCCAAAAAGCAATGGATTTCCACAGCCGCCATTTTGTGTCACACTTTTCCAGTGAGAAAATTAATAAGCGCGCCAATTTGAAAGGGGCGTGGAGTCGCTGGGGGCATTCATTTCGGTCGCCGACACCAGCCGCAATTACGCCGACACCCGACGCCGACATTCGACACCGACAGCGACACGTCGGCCTCATGTCGGCGAAGTGATGGTGCATCCTAGTTTGTGAAGCGAACTCGCGTTCCGTAATAAAGTTCTGGATCAGTTATTTCACTGTATAACTGACTAACGAACTGGCAGATAAAAAAACGTTGTTTTAGGGTTCCGTACCTTAATAGGAAAAAGTAACGCTTACAGGGTCGGTTGTCTTGTCTGTCTGTTAAGACTCTTTTTCTGAGGAACGCGTGGAGGTATTAAGTTGAAGTTAGCACCAAATACTCCTTTGAAGCTGCAATCTCAATGCTGCAAAATCAATCTTCTAAATCAACGCATTCCAAAAATAGGGCTAAAATTTTGTTCTCAAAACCTATGGCGTACTTCCCTTAGACCTAGAATAATAAAATTTGGCACAAAATTAGGTCTTGCAGCACAAGTAAAGTATCCATAATCCGTAATGTGAAAAAAAATCGCAGAAAAAAAAGCTTTGTACAGAATCCTCAGTGCGCGAGTTCGACTCTTGCCCAGTTTCTTTCTACAAGCATAGATCTCGTAAATTTAAACATCTGAGCTGTTTTTTCACGGGAAGCGAGGAAAGAAAGATGGGATATTTATTTCCTAAATTAGGTTTTCGTATCTATTACTGTGACTGAATGGTGGAATTATCTTAATGTGTTATAGAAGAAAACCAATGAAGCAAAAATGTGAAATAAAGTAAGGCGCTCCTATTTGATCCGGATAGCTTTTCCCGCTCAAAACTTCCTTGGGCATTGAAATGTGAGCCTTTGTCGCATTTCAATGAGATACGTTAAGCTAGTTTGTATTAGTGAGGTGATTTAAGTTTACTTAATACATGAACGAAGAAACGAATAACAAGAAATAAATTACCGAAGACTAGGCTGTATAGACCTGGTTTCTTTGCCCACCATCCAGAATGAAGAATGATTTATAGGGCTCACAAATCCTGAAAATCCCGTTAGGAAATTCGTAGGTATCCTAGAATGTCGGATACTAAAAAAAGATACAATAAAAATTGTTTAATTTTAACCGTCAATTACATAAATAAAACTCGGGAAGTTTTCGTAACCCCTTCTAGCGACTTAAGGGAACACTCGAAAAAACTCCAAGATGAAGAAAATTAATAAGCCATAGAGCAGATTTAATTACGTGGTTTTATAAAAAATTCAGCCGCGGCTCGGGCCATTCACAAGTTGGGCCATAAAGCAAACGTCATAAAGCACAGCCTAGTAATATCGGCCAGTCCAAAGTATACTTATAAACATAAATTCATTATTTTCAAAAACACACCAATTACCTAGCTACAAACTTGTACTATGGCGACTAGACCGGATTGACATACTTATACATACACGTATTAAACATGACTTAAACAAATGTCTGGCTCATCACACACACATTTTCCCCTTGCGGGATTTCGAGGGATTTCGTGTGATCCGTTATTCCAAAAACTTAGTACCGGGTTTATGACAGGACTAAGCTATTAGCTAGCCAATTAGAAAAGCGCTTCTCTATTAGGTTATGTCACGAATGTGTCATTCATTTCTATGCTGTCGGCTAATATTTAGACATTTCAAACCTGGTCAATTTTTTTTGTAATAACACCGTAATAGCCGCGCGCATGCATGACATTGCACTCTGCAGCAATCATCTGGCAACATTTTGGTGATGATGAGATGGAATCGTTCATTATGAAAATACTTTTATCGAAGTATTGTGTTACTTGTGTTGGCTGTTACTTTTAGCCTTTGTGTAAAGCCAAGACATTGCAAGGAGAGGTGGGGGTTCTTAATGACGTTGTTGCTATTGTGGTCAGATTAATATGTGGCCGGGGTCGGAGATATAAGGCTTTGCAGGACATTTCCGCACGCCTTAGAATTTTGGATGAAATTAAAATATTTCCACGCGATTTTTTATTTTTCTTTGCTCTTTTGAATGCTGTATTCTGTGATTGCTGTAAGGTTGTAGAAATACCAAGCTAAATGGTGGCATTGAGCTTGTAAAAGGATAGTATCTTGTTTGGAGAGCACCCAAGATTTTTTAATTAACGTCAATAATGTTATAGTAGCTTTACTTTGTTGAAAAAGTACCTAAGATTTTTGAATTGACGTAAAGAATGTTAAATGTTGTGTTATTTAGGAATGATTTCCTTAAAACAAAGAATCAATAATTGCAAACTGAGACAAACATTTTAGGTACCTATGTTTATTCATAATTTATCTATAAAATCATGTTTACTTACCAATTATTTCTAACGTTTGTATTTTTTGAAATACGTAAGTAATTTTTTACCTCGTCACACAATTTTCAACACTTACATTTTTAACAAAAAAAAACAAATATAGGGTGCGCTTAACAATGGATGCCGAAATAAGACGAACAAAAAACATTCCTGTTCGATAATCATACATAACGAGTTTTTATTGTTTGAACAGTCTGCTGCATGAATGGACTATCGGGTTCGATATTGTGAAAAAAACAATAACATTTTTTCCAATATTGAGAGTAATTTGGACGAGAAAACGTACTCGCAATAAAGTGAAAAAAAACAAATGGTTGTAATTTATCGTTTGTGTTAACTCTCACCGAGTTTGTACTAAGTACTCACAGTGGAATGAAAGGTTTTTAGTTGATCACTTATAAGTATATTACCGATCTTGAAAAACTACAACTCACTTAGAGTTAAAAATACAGCATGGTCACACTAGCACATACCAACACAAATGTCGTCTCCCAAGCAAGGCCGTAGTATATCATGGCAGATATTTAGCCGTGATCGAACATGATTTATTCCGTTTCCGTACTACGCGAAATTATACGCACAGACCTAATCTATGGCTTTCCGAAGATTTATTGATATGCATGCAAAAAGCTATATTAACTATAATATTAGTAGCAAGTCTTGGGAAAGCAGAGAATTGTTTCGCTTTGATACTTTTTGAGATTTACTATGAATCAAAACTATAAAAAGACAAAGTACTTAGCATTGTTTTCTACAGTAACTAAATAGCCAACTAAGTTTTAATTAGAAATCTCTGTAACTTCTTAACAGGCCTAAAATTCGATAGCTACCTACTGATAATATTAGATCTCGCAAAACAATGGATTCGGGATAGCATGTAGGTAAGGTATGTCTCTAGTTGGTTAAAAATATAAAATTTTAAAATCTCTTTCGGTCTCTGTTAACTTAAAACAAATTGAAAAATATACTTACTAGTATTACGAATGACATTTAAAAACTAGGTTTATAATAAATTTGATGTTAGTAGGTCTCAAATTTAGTTATCGAATATGTTTTTAATGGTTTTGATTCTCAGTACCAAAGCAGTGCTCTGTAACTAAAATGTTTCGTCTCTTCCCCGATGCATCATCATAATTTTGTAATTATGAATTATCGGTTCATCCATCAGGCTTGACTTAATTTAGAATTCAGTTACATAATCGTTCATGCGTTATACCATCCCCATCAATAAATAAGTTTGGTAAAGTTTACAAGGTAACATTATCTAAGTAATAATTTGGTAACTTTTAAATTAGGTAGTTTAAATCAAATTATTACCAAGTGAACGAAATTATCATATTGTATGGTAGTTGCATGTTTGGAAAGAGGAACATGTAAAGATATAATAAAGGTAGAAGATGTATAGAGAAAAAACACAGCAATTTATACAGAAAGATGTACAAAGTAGACGGTCTTCCATTTCTTTCAGAATATATATGAAATTAGTGTCTAACGACCAAATTATAAATAACTAACGGGTCGCGATTAAATCGACTATTCTAATAGGAGTGATTCGTGAGATAGCCCGGCGGACACTTAGGTACGTTTGTAGAGGCCGTCTGCTCGTCTTAAAATTTAGGTGCCCGGAAACCCTTCTGGAGCTCAACTCTACACTATGGTGCCTGTGTTGCCGTCCGATGCACACAAGCTAGCAACCTAGGCTGACATAACCGAAAATATATGCCGTATGACTTTGTACGTATTTTAACCCACTATCATACTTCCATGATGTCACTACAGATGATTCGGTAACTTGAAACCTTGCCACATGCACCTGACTTTCCTAACTTAATCCCCATCTCAGTAACTATAAAGCAATTGAGCACATACTTAGGGTTGACAATACACGAACAGAGAGACCTATATACGATGTGCTTCTCAATCGAATAAATAGAGTCGAAAATAAGGAAAACATCTTACGGAGTACCTTCTTTGAGTAGGACCCTGGCCACAGAACGCGTGAATTGTGATAGACAATACGTCTTATCAACGCCCTATTTGCGAAAGGGTTGACAATTTCAGATTGGACGGTGTACTGCAAGGCCCTATCTTGGGGCCCCTGTTTTATATAGTGTTATTTTATCATAAAACTGTAACAATGTTGCTGTTCATAATCGAACCTTTTGTACGATCCCACATGATAATACTTTAGTGTCATGTGTTCTTTAAAACATTAATCTTTACTATTGCAAAATTTTGGACTGTGCTAGGCATCTTATTGTGTGACTAAAACTTAACTTTAAATTATGCTTGACTTTTGTATCCTTCAAGTAATAAAGTCCCCGACCCTGAAAAGTCTTAATTATTTTCGCAAGGAGTTTCTACTATCCCGTCACATGTTTGACGAACCATTTCTAGGCTTATTTGCATTAATTAATTAATCATGTACCCCTTACTTTCCTGAATCTGCTAATCTCATAATTGTGGCTCCTTTTAATTAAGGTGAATATTGATCAAGCTTACAATAAATTGGCCGAACAAAATAAATTCGCGCGCATTTCCATTTTGCGCTGCCTTGTATTGTTTCCGAATTCCGGGTACAGTAGTGTTGTCTATGTGGTCGATAGATTCGATATCGTTCGCTTAACTTTCTTTCTTTGTTCTCGTAAAATTATTTGTACTTTTTACTTAATTTTATTTAAGAACTCATACAATCCAAAGCGTCTTTTGTATTCTTTTTTACATTAAAAAAAACTTTCAAGTAGTTCCAACCGCTTGCAGTGTGACCATGCCGCTTCTAACACCTTAGCAAATCTTAAGCAATCTTAACCTTTTCAACAAAAAGTAAATCAAATGTAACTATGTTATTATGTACCTAACTATTTGGTATGTCCCTAGTTATTACCTGTGTGGTGTGCGTGCATATCAAAATTATCTCTCTATTTAAGTTTTTTTTTTCTCCTTCAAAAGGTATTGTTTTGTTTTCAACTATCGATGATATTATATCCCCTCCCTATCTAAATTTTATCGACAAACTATTAATCGGTAACACCGCTCCGTCGTATCCGACTCCTAAGCTCGATGCATTAGAGTTAATGACTCTATGTATCTTGCCTGGTGCTCCGTCTAGAGAGGTATGTTTTGGAATTTGTTCTGCAAGATATATATTTATATGCCGGCTTTAGGTGTTTATGAGGGCACTCCTTTTCATTAGGAAGGTTTTGCTTGGACTAGTTATTTTGGCTCTTGTAGCTTAGTAAAGAAACATTTAAGTTTAGCAAAATGTGTGACTTGTAATAATATAAAGGGTGGGATGTTGTACCTTTTATGTAATGAAGCGTCTTCTTTATTTTGCTTGTAGTGATAAAACCAATGGACGTGTTTGTGTAAAATCACGCTATAAGTATACAAAGTTAATTGTAATATTACAATATGTAACATTCTTTTTAAAATTAAATGACGTTTTGTGTTAAGTAACAAGAGTCTGGACATCGTCTTCTTCTTCTTTTTCATAGACCTCATTACTGGATCGTGATTATATGTAGAATGTTTGGATGTACTAGTCAGTCACGACTCATTCTCGGCCGAATCGTCGCTTACCATCAAGTGTTAATAATAATGTCCTCCGAGCCGAATTTCGACTACGGCGGCCTATCTCAACAGAGACTAGCCAACTGCGCGGGACATATTATAGTGCACAAGTGTGTGCGCAATACACAGGTGCACTCTCTGTTCCTTCACTCTCATAATTTGGTGAGACGGAAGTCCGACATGACCGTAGAGAGATCAGGCGCAGGACCATCAAGTGAGAGTACATCTAAAACACACACAACGACTTTCTTGGCATTTATAGATATAAAGAGGTTTGCCATTGCCTTCCAAAAACACATAATCTTATTTCGTAAATGTATGGTCTGTAGTGAACGGAATAGAATATTTCGAATCCACATAGTTGCAGTACACGCTTATTAATATTGTGCCGCACGCACATCAATACTTTTTGTTGGTCTTTTTTTAATATTGATTTTGACACTTTTGAAAATAAAACTAGTTGTCACCCTGTATTTCGTGCCTTTGTCGTGTTTCCTTAAAAATCTTTTTTGGGTTTCCCGAAAATCTATAGCTATCCTGCACAAATATGATAAAGCACAAACAGAAGGAACAATCTTGCGTATTGTGTAAGTTGTTTACCCAATTGAATTGTTGTACACATTACACCCCTAAACACTAATTGCTCGATCGACTCAGACATCAAACTAGGGACATTGCTGGAGCAAGTTTCGTATAGCGCCTCCATAGCAGAGGTTTATTTTACACTCAATTAACACTTCACACGTGACGCTATTTTACCCCCCTTTCCCGCGCTTAAGTGATGTGCTAAGTTGTAAGTTTTGTTGTATCGATTAATTAGGCACTTCAAAATCAGTGAATAGTTTAATTAAATAGTCGATGCTCCAGCTATAATTTATTCTGTGGCAAAGTATATCCCATTCTGTACCTTAAAAGAGTTGTTGCATTTTTTTAACAACTCGACCAACATAACACTGTTTATTTATTTATGCATGGTTGACTAAGCAACTTACAGTCAGTCTGTCTTAATAACAATGTTTTTGGTTATTTATGCAAAACAATGTCAACATATCGTTTATTGTATAACCTTCTTGCAAAAATTTCTGAGTAAATCCAAATTTTGCAGTAAAAAAATTTACTGCTAGCTTTGATTATCATTTATTACTAAATTCGATTTTAAGTTATTATTACCGCTCCTTTAACAGAGATTTGTCTTAAACCAAAAAACTAATAGCGATAAGTCTGTCTTAATAACAATGTTTTAGTTTCCTTTTGTTAGGTATACCTTTTTGTTGTAATTTGTGCAAAATAATGTCTATATCAACATCTGTGTATAAATATCGATACTTATTCTGCTACATTTCAAAAACCCATATCTCCACAACACTAATCGCGGCCTCCTCGGCTGTTCCGACTTCGAAGTTAGCACTATGGGAATAACTAACTGGAGAGTTGCTCTGACGTCTTGCGGCGGCGGTATCTCGCGATTGCCGAAGAAGTGGCCTATTCTAAACCCTGCGTCTTACTTTAAATTATACCTTCCAACATACTGGGTGACCCAAAAATATAAACCCACTTGAATTTAAAAGCTCTCGCAAGTTGACGCAAGAGGGATTTTCGGTCGTTAACTACACCGTTACAAGGCAATAGTGCCATGCCTGCGTTTGAGGAGCAATGCGCGTTTTTCGAAAAGTCTAAATCTACTGTCGCAGTTCGTCACTTATTTCGTCCTACACGATATTTCACATACATTTGCGCGCGCGTTGCTGCCCGCTAAATGTAGGCATGGCATTAGTACCATGTGCCATACAAATTTTAGTAGTTCCACAAAACGATCTAATAGTCAACGCGTAAAAGACCTTTCGCCCCAACTCGCAAGTGCTTCTGAATTCAAATAGGTAATTATTTACGTGTTACTTTTCCTGACTAATTCTCGTAATTATTATATTAATATTTATGTATGTTTAATATTTAGGTAGCTTATATGTGTATCTTCCTATCACTGAAAAAAAGGATCAACCAAACTAGTTTTGTTAGTTGAAGATTTCGTTGTAGGGAAGTCAATTTTTGTTAAATATAAACAATCTTATGGTTATCAGTCAGAAGTCAGTCAGAAGTTTGCAAGTCTCCAGATTACGGCCTACTTGTAGCCAAATTTTGGTTACTGTTAACCAATAATTTTTTTCAGTGATGTGTATCTTAGTACGTATGTTTATTTATTCAGTAGTAATTTAGTTTTATCATAAATTATTATCTTTTCTTAATATCCCGCCACTTATTAACTCTCTGCATTGCCATGCGGTTGACTGGTAGAGAATGCCTTATGGCATTAAGTCCGCAAGTAATTGTACTTTCTTTTTTGGTGCAATAAAGTTTAAATAAATAAATAAATATTTTTGAGTCACCCAGTGCTACTTGACACCAGACCTGGCTCACTCCGCAGTTCAGGTATAAACCTAGTTATGTAGATGCGCGGATGCGACCAGGCACCTAGGTCGTAGTAACTATTATATAATCTGTGCCTAAGTCGAGGTGGGTTGTCAGTCACACGCAAATATAAATGTTTGCCACACAGACTCACAAAAAAGAGGCTTAAAAGTCAAGTTAGCTAAAGTATTTCCTTGTATTGTCGCCTTAATATATTTTCCTTTTCGAAGTATTCGTAAAACATTAAGTACCTAATACAAATATAATAGAAGGTAAATATTATACAAATAAAGTACTAAAGCTTTGCTCAAATTATCCTTAAACAAAAGAAATGTGAAATATTTACTAAATAATCCTCTTTTCAACCAGACGATAGCCTAGGCCATAAATAATGCTCTAAGCCGAATCTGTGGGGCATTTGCAAGCAACGACTGTTTGCAACTTGACGAAATTAAAAAAAAACTTTTCTGATAAATTGGTTTTCATTGCAAAACATCATATCGAATTGTATGACAGATAGTTTTAGCGACGAAATGTTTGCATATAATTAAATCACGCGTGTTCACTATTAATTTTAAGGAACTTATAATAGATCCGTGTTTTACGCAAATAATTAATTATTATATTTTATGTACCAATCAGCTGAGTCCATTCCATGTGGGTCAGTTAAACTATAACCCCCTTACTAATAATAATTATAGCAAAAACCCTAACCAGAAGCATACTTCAAACATTTTCTGGCATAAGTATAAACAATTCTAACAACCGAAGGGAGCGTTAGTTACTAGAGGGAAATGGAATTGCCCCATGGAAAAAGTTGTTGCATTTGAGAACCGAACGTTTTTGTAAATTATGTATATTATGATTATGCTTATGCCGCACTATCATCGTCAAGTGTAAACGTACCACCACATTTTCGAAATGTCACTCTTTATCTCACGAGATTAAACGAGAATTATAACTTTGAACAACAAGCCTAGCGTACCAACCGCGACCTTAAACCGACTCGAATAATGAAGATGAGGTGTAGTGTTGCCAGGTGTCCCGGTTTGAACTGTCCCATTTTGCATTTGGGACGCGAGACGCCAATAAAGGCTTTTGATACTGTTGTCTTTTTGTGGTTTTAGCAGCTGAAATGTCTAGAAGATCTTTTTTCTTCATCCAGGTTTTTGTTAAACACAGGTAATAATTTAACAGTTATTCTGGACTTTTACTGGTACAAGATAACGTTTTGTAAGTCTAACACATTGATTTCTTATACATAGAACCCATTGGTGAGCGAGTAATCTGCCTCTAAGCACCTACAACCAAATGTTTTCTATAATATACTCCAACGCGCAGAAGGCGGATTTATTTGTATATTTCCTTTTCAAAATCACGGCGATCTTGACGAGAATTTAATTATACATGAGTCTTAATTTAATCAAATATAAGCTATTTCAGTTCAGAGGCAGTGTGAGTGAGGCACGTGTAAGCACGACATCGATCCAATTTTGTGTAGTATTGTCTATCGTATTATCATGACGACCGTCTTGGTGTAGTGGTCCGCGTTCCGGACTACAAAACCAGAGGTTGCGGGTTCGAATCCCGCAAGGGGCAAATGTTTGTGTGATGAGCACGAGCATTTCTACCTAAGTCATGGATGTTTATAAATGTATAAGTCATGGACGTATAAACGTATATAAGTATGTCTATCCGTTATTCGCCATAGCACAAGCTTACGCTTAGTTTGGGGCTAGGTAATTGGTGTGTATGTTGAAATAATTTATTTATTTATCATCCACTGTTTCAGACTTCAACAAAACTAGGCAGTGGGACAGTTTTCGCATTTGTATTTTTTAGTTATTGCAAATTAAGCGAGTATTAATTTGCACAAAACTGTCCCGCTAATTACCTGATTTGTAAGAACTACAACACTATGAACTACTTACATATATGCTGGTGTGCAGTCGTTAATCCGCGATTACATTTCCTGAAGGTTTTAATCAGCGCGAACTCTAAATAGTGATGTAGCCGGAGCTGTTTTTGTAACAAAAGTTAATTAGAGCAGTGAAATAAGAGGGAAAGAGCATTGTGGAGACTTCTCAGAGTTGGTATAAACTTTTACCGTAGCAATTTTTACACTACTGCTATCACTAATTGTACGATGCCGTTTATGTAACTGATTAGAACCTAATCTTGACATAGTTGCTTTTGATATTCTGTCTCATGTCAAATTTGCCCACGAGGGAATTAGAGGGAAATATATTTTTTTCACAACTTTGACATTTATTTAATACTATAAAAATAAACTGTGTTTTAGGTACAAAAATCCGCAGATCTACCTCCTTACTTGAGCACAAAACTAACGTCACTAAACCAAAATTTGAAAGTATTTTTAAAAACGATCGAGCTTTTAGGTAAAAATGAATTTAAGGTACAATTTCCTGTAGTCGATTAGCACATAATATTACCGCGTACTGTCCAGCGGATACGCCCTTATTCTGACCACCAAAATTCCTGCGATATCTTTTTTTTTTCTGCACCCGACGAGACGCGCCTGTGTGTGTAGGGCGACGGCTCTGGCAGATTTATAGCTGGATATTTCATCTGCGGGCATCGTGATGTGACCCGAGGCCCTACGCCAGTTGATCATGGTATTTTCCGTATTTTCAAGAAAAGAATAGCCATCACCCTCGTTCGCGCAGTCATGCTAGCATAAGTGAAAGAGACGGCTACAGTGGAAAATACGGACGTCGTCATCTATAGTAGGCCCCTGACCCTCGAGGCGCGGGAAGCAAACGGCTATCTTTTTAATTTTTACACGACCATGATAAAATCGTAAAACATTTTTCATATCAGCGCTGTCGCCTGAATGAAGTTTTAGGTTGTGACCGGCGAATTCGTTAATAATTTGGGAGATGTAAAAATGAGTAAGGTACTTATAAAAGGCTTGGACTCTCGTTAATGGATGATTTATATTAAACCGGACCGGGCCGTGCCTGGGGCGTGTCGTGTACGTGGCAGGGATTTGAAACGTTTTTTAAAGCAGTTTATATTGCACCGTGCATGAACCGTGTCGTCCGAGTCCGGTCCGGTGTAACATAAGTCCCTACTGTACTAACACGAAATAAAAAAACGCGTCTGTCACAGTTGAACTTTTTATTTGGAAAATTACTTTTAGAATACCTCAGACGTCTTTCACATTTGGCTTCATAACGAACATTTGTCGCTCGTTGGCGATTGCTCGCGAACAAAGACAGGTCGTGGAAACGCTCGTATAAATATGCAAATAAGGTGGCTGATGAATTTTAAACATTGTACTGAACAAGCGGTATCGGTTATAATTTAATTGGTTATTTGAAAACTTTTCCAATCTGCATCAGAAATGGAGCCTTGGTCGCTATGGAGGTTTTATTCTGTAAGCTTGTTGGTATAGGTATTAATGCACAAAAGATACAGTAGGCTTAGGTATGTAATCTACACGTTTAGTTTTTTTTGTTACTAAATTCGTTTTTGGTTTGGTTTTTCCGTAAGCGGTGCAGGTGGCAGGAGCATTCTTGTCAAAATTGCCACTGATTATCTTCCTGCATTCCCACGCGGTTGACTGATAGAAAATGCCTGAAGGCATTGAGTCTGCCAAGTATACTGTCTTTTTTGGTTCAATAAAGTTTAAATAAATAAATAAACTTTAAATCACCCAATCAAATCACAAGCGCCTGCCACCTGCACCTCGCCTGTACCCTGCAGGCGAGGACTCAATTAGGCGGTCGGACTATAAGGAGATTACCACACTATCACGCACCACGCAGTAGCGCGTTAATTTCTTTGCTTGTTCCTGCAACGAATAATTGAGGCAGCGTGGGAGTGTGTTAATCGACCAACTGAGTCTACTGCATTTGCTTATACTTCACTATAAGTAGAAGGAAGGGAAGTATCGGGTGTACAATAATTCGAATCCAGCCGTCTGAAGCGCGAAGAAACAGTGAATAGCTTTACCAAATGAAAATGTCATGAAAATTGCTTAAACATTGTCGTGACGTATTTACTGGTGTGCAAAAACAGGGTGTGTCTAGAAAATGAAGGATAATAATTCTTATTACAGATTGTTTACATAATTCATGCTCTTTAAGCCAATATTTATTTTTATCAAATCTAACCACTTCTAAGATTTGGAGTTTTCGTTATTTTTAGGAGCTCTATTAACGTTTACAGTAAGTAAATAATGTTGATTTTGGTGTGAAGTATTTATTTGTAAATCAATATGCAGAATTCGATTTTGTGCAGTTTTAAGCCGTGGTTCGAGATTATAGTTACACTTATATAACATACTTATACGGCCGTCTTGGTGTAGTCGTTCGCGTACCGGACTTCTAAACCAGACGGTTGCGGGTTCGAATCCCGCAAGGGGCAAATGTTTCTGTGATGAGCACGAGCATTTGTACCTAAGTGTTTGGATGTTTATATGTATTTAAGTATTTCTATCCGTTATCCTAGTCACCATAGCACAAGCTCACGCTTAGTTTGGGGCTAGGTAATTGGTGTGTTTGTTGAAACAATTTATTTATTTATTATAAAGCAGTTTGCTGTGTTCCTTCGGTGAGTCGGAGTGCCAGAACCTTCTGGGTGAGCTCGCTCCACCGTCGACACTGTCTACGCCACGTCTGGCTTAGTCTAGAGTCAAAAGCAAATCCATTGAAAACAAAAAGTAAAATCCATACTAATATTATAAATGCGAAAATGTGTCTGTCTGTTACCTCTTGACGCTTAAACCACTGAACCGATTGAGATGAAATTGGGTATGGAGACAGTTCGAGACCCTGGAAAGGACATAGGCTACATTTTGTCGCGATACAAAAACATTAAGGGGGTGAAATAAGTGATGAAAGTTTATATGGAAAATCCAGCACTTGCAGGCGAAGTCGCGGGGAACCACTATTAAAATATAACTCTCATTTTAGTTCCACATACACAGCCCACAAAAACTAGATTAACGTTACTCAAGTAGCAGATCTCATTAAAAGGAGATTGATCATTACAGGGAGATAACTATCGTGGTTATCATCGTTTTATGTAGTACGTATATTGTATACTAGCTGTTGCCCGCGACTTCGCCCGCGTAAACTACGATTTCTGTATCCTACAGGAACTGTGTTTTTTTCCGGGATAAAAAGTAGCCTAGATGTTATTCCAGACTATAATCTATGTCTGTGCCAAATTTCATCCATATCCGTTCAGTAGTTTTTTTTTGGGATGACGTGCTTGCAACAGAAATTTAGTTGTTGCAATAAATCTTCTTAGAGGTATAACCAATGTACTAATCAAATAGCCAACCATGTCTTAAAATGTGTTACCCTAAAAAAAGACAACCTAAGCGCCGTTAAAATAAACTATATTTTGGGATAACTTTTGGCACATTATGGAATGAAATTGATTTCCCTTCATGTATGTTCTCGAAATCTCAAAAATATTAATAACTAGAGGTTTCCTGCGCCTGCGCCCGCGCAAATGGCGGATTCCCCATATTAACTGTCATCCCCTCTTTTACCCCCTTATTAATAGTAAACAGCAATAGCAAAATTGATTAAACTTAATGTTTTCACATCGCGACAAAAAAATGGCCTGTGTCCTTTCAAACTATATCCACGCCAAATTTCACCCACATTTGTTAAGGGGTTTTCGCGTGTAGGATTGAGACAGACAGGCACACTTTTGCATTTATTATCTCTTATCTAATCTCATCTCAGATACTCACTGCCTGATAGTATTATATTATTCATAAATAAGTCAGCCTATTAGATCCCACTGCTGGAAAAAGGCCTCACCTCAACTATGAGGAGGAACGAGCCATACTTCACCACGCGGGCTCAGTGCGGATTGGTGGAGGGGTGTATGTAAGGCAAGTGACAAACCTTACTGTCAGAAGTTATCAAGCCGCCCTAGGGCCTCTGACTAGGCTTAACGACTAATACCACAGATATTAGCCGGGACCAACTGCTTAACGTGCCTTCCGAAGCACGGAGATGCTTGTCATGGACGTCACTTAAATGGTCAGAATGGTCACCCATCCAATCACGACCGCGCCGTGGGTTGCTTGACTTTTGGTATCACTACCAAAGCGCTGCCGCCACTGCGCCACAAGCACCTCTATTATTCATATGTGCGAAGTATCCTAGAATACTGCAGTGTAATTTGGAATCCTCATTATCTAGTGTACAGGGAAAAGATCGAATTAATACAAAGGAAATTTACGAAGCATTTAAACTATAGAACATTTACAATATTTAATGATTATAAGGATTTGTGTAATTATCACCGGATGGTGCCTCTTGAAATCAGACGCACTGTTTTGGATATGTCTTTTTTGTACGATGTATGTTGTGGTTCGATAGACTCCACTGGCCTGACGTCGCTGTTCTTAAACTTACATGCGCCATCAATTCGGACTCGACACACAGTATCTACCCTATTCTCTGTACCTTTCACGCGAACGAACTATGCCAAAAATTCCATTGTTTGCCGCATATGGCGATTATATAACAAACAGTTTCATTCCGTAGATCCATTTCACCTAAGTAAAAAATCATTTAAAAAACGTATACTTGAGCTTACTAGTTCTAACTAGAATACACACACACACACACACACACACACACACACACACACACACACACACACACACACACACACACACACACACACACACACACACACATGATAATTTGAAATTAATTGCATAGGAAGATCGACGACATCAGTCACACTCACACTTATAATATGTTTAGCTTTATAAAATGTAAATCTAATGTTGGCTGTATGATTAGTATTTAAGAAACATGTAGAACTGTATTTTTGAGAGCTGTGGATTTTGTTGTAATAATAAAATACAAATAAAAAAACAAAAAATAATATTAATATGGATTTTTTCATTTCACACAAATCAGGGAAATGCGTTACGCATACCCGCATACGTTTCATGACGTGACCATTCTTAGCAGCACAGTGGAGGTTTGGTCTACCTTTCTTGCCCTGCTTCTTCTCAGCACTAGCCCCCAATTCGTTCCGAAGCAGTGGTAGTGCTAAAATATGTTCGGACGTGTAGTGCCCCTGTGGGTCTACATGCATAAATAAATGGACCAAATAAATGAAAAGCTAGGTGTCGTGCCGTACCGAGAAGTCAAGGAAATGGCACTGAATGGAGAGAAATTGAGAAAACTCCACCGACAACAACAAGAGCGTAGCTCTTAAATTATAGATAGATAGATAACACTAAATAAATTTGGTGGCTCACATCTGAGTTTTCCTTGTTACAGAGTCTTGAAGAGAGAGAAAAAAGGCACTCAAGTCACAAGGAACAATTAGCGCGGGAACAGCGCTACCTCAGACGGCGGCTGACGCAGCTCCGCGCGGCGCCATGCGACGTGCCACTGCGCAGCCTAGACAGTATGCCTCACAGCACGCGGGCCGACTCCATGTCGTCCCTAGAATCGTCTTCGGGCGTGTCGACCGCGGAGCGGTCGCCTTCTTCTGTTTCGGAGAGCGGTGAGTTGCGTTTTTGCGATAAGAGATGGCGATGTGTGTTGCCTAGATCGCGGTAGAGAGTGGTATTTCTAAGCATAGACCTTACAGCACGCGGGCCGACTCCATGTCGTCTCTAGAATCATCTTCAGGCGTGTGCACCGCGTAGTGATCGCATTCTTCTGTTTCAAAGAGTGTTAAGTTGCGTTTTTCGATAAGAGATGGCGCTGTGTGTTGCTTAGATCGCACTTACGGTAGCGTAACCCTTGGGGCTGGATGAACCGAAGGCTATATTTTTACCTGGATATTGCTTATGAATAATGTTTATAACAAGCATATTAAGCATTTAAGTTTACGTGTTAATAAGAAACTCCACAAGACAAAGCTAACATAAACACCATGTTGAATTTACAAATTTTCGGAATCAACAGCTCCACGTACAGCGGCAGCTCGTCAGGTTACTCATGTGACCGACGAAAACAGCTTTTATTGCGTAGGAAATAGAGGCGATCTCAAGGTCAAAATGGTGTACTCTGACGTGCCACCGTGTGTACAAGTCCGACAGCGACCGCAAACTGTAATTACAGGCAGTGGTTCGAGATTCATAGAAACAAGTACTGTAGATGCGGTCAGCTACTGCAATCGCTGACTTCCTTGTTACCTATGTGAACCTCGAAATCAGCTTTTATTACGTAGAGAATAGAGGTGGTCTCAAGGTCAAAGTGGGGTAGTTTGACATGTGGCCGTCTGCACATATAAATACAATGGTGTTCAGGTATTCTAGAAGAATAGTAAATTCATCGCAAAATGTGAATCCTAAGTCGTTGCTTAGCGTGACGTCCTTGCGAAAAGTGTGGATCACGCGAGCAGTCGTTCGCCTTTTACGAGTGTAGCCCTACAAAACTTGACATTAACGCCTGTCTATTAATAACGATCATTATTACATTACCCAGAAACAAAGAGCGGCCGCAAAACGAATTCGATTATACATATACGTAGGTAAAGCAATGACGCGTAGTTGCAGTATCTGAAAGGTGACCGGATAGTTCGCAGTATTTAAACTTCCGGCTTATGGTGAAACGGCTCTGAACACCCCAAACTGCATCAACTTGACCTAAAAAAATTGGCCCCTAGTCCCCTTTTCGCCCCAGGTCAAATTGAGTTCAGGTGATGAAAAAAATTGTCGCGCTGGCGACCGACTGAAACAGCAGCAGTTGCCTTGTGTGTACGCTATTCATATACTGTCATTTTAAGCGTCTGTACCTATGTGATGAATAATAAATATGCCAATTTTCAAGCTACCTGACAACTTTTTTCTTCGCTCGCGTACAGTTCAAATTTCAGGCCCCAGGACCAGTTGGCTCAGTTTGGGCATCAGCGAGCCTCAGCCAGAGACAAGACTGTAAACGAATGCTCAGAGCATATGCCCAGGGCCTTACCCGCTGCGTCTTGCCTCACTAATGGCACAGGAACGGACACCATCAGGTTTTTAGTGAATAGGCGAGCTTCAAGCCTGAAGTCCCAAATAACCCATGACTACCCCGCGGTTGGCCAAAACATTTTTCTGACAAAAAAAAGTTTGGGATGCACAAAGCGGTTCCACAAGACTTCGAAAGCTCACCGCAAGCCATCCGGTTACCTCTAGATTCTGTAACTACGCGACATTGCTCTAAATACAACGACGCAATATTACTTCACAATTTCGAGGTGACGAATTTTCGCCGCCGTTCAATTTGGGTCTCAATGGATAGAAATGAGAATATTATCGAATTCGGTAAGCCAAGACTACGTACCTAATATTTATAAATACAGTAACGCCGCCTTAATAAAAAAAAACACTCTGAGCCTGGAGTTCAACAACAGAATGTGTTGTTGAGACACATTGAATGAATGAATGAATGAATGATTATATATACATTATGTTGTTGAACTCCAGGCTGAGTTACATGTTTAATTTCTCATCAGCCGGCTTAGCATTATTTGACATAAATTGTATGGGAATTCTGTCAACTTAACTTTCAATCGAGGTTTACCAGTTGTTTAAAATTTGGTGATCTAATACTTACAAATTTATACACGTGTATTGTAGGGGAAATCTATTGATAGGACTGTCTTTTTCTCATACTTGTTTTTATAATTTCCTTGTAAATTTCTTTAAAGTTTTCGCCTAACAAAATGCATCTTTTGATGAGACTTGAACCCACCAGCCCGGAACGAAGGGATCGAAAAATTCTGTGTATTACAAAATTTACAGACATTTAAGACTCTCCAAATTTACACAATAATTTTATTTTTTATATTTATTACTACTAACATGCCCCGGTTTCGCATGAGCGTAATTAAAAACTTAAATAAAGCCTACGCCACTTAAAAAATAATGAAGCTGGTTAAAGGATTCTGATTCTATAGGTAAAAGAATTATCAAAATCGGTTTAGTAGTTCTAGAGATACTATACTTCGTACAAACAAACTTTACCTCTTTTTTTAGTATAGTTGAATTGGTCTGAGATGAAATTGAAAATAATTTATTTGGCACAAAAATATTATAAAATAAATAGATTAAAATCATACATTACAGAAATTAAAATCATAATAAATTATCAAATCATTCAAGCGATTAAATAACACGTGTGTGCCAAAAAGGTCCCTGCTCAGTATAAAAGCTTTTTTTTTTAAATGGGTTTGTTCTTGACTCTAGACTAAGCCAGACGTGGCAAAGACAGAGTCGACGATGGAATGCATGTCATGAAACTGATTTTCAGTAAAATCATGATCAGATGCAAAATCATTGTTCATTGAATCGCCTATTCTGGCTCTAGCCCTTCTATGGTAACTCCCGCCTACATAAATCGGACTTTCTTGGCCCTATTATCTTGTTACGAACACAATTCCGTCCACAAGGGAGGCCGGGCCTATATTGTTACCTTTTATTTATGCATTAACTTTTGCAATTTAACTGTCACCCGCACTGTTATGCCGACGAAAAGTAAATTCGGCCATTGTGGGGACAGGGAAAGTTTTTCCTTCATCGGCGTTATGGCCGAATTGATGGAAAGCAAGGTTTTATCGAGCGCATGAATAGGGCCACAGTGGATTGGTACATTCGTTTTTTTTTATTGTTACTTTTTTTAAATTAATAACTTTCTTCGATTTGTCGTTTTGAAATTCTGAATGTAAGACACTCGCTAAATTCTTTGCACAAATTTTACAGCCATTTTAGCTGAGTTATAATAATACTAGCTAGCTAGCAGTTTACTTTTGATGCGAAAATGACGAATTTTCCGTTACAAACTTCCACCCCCTTTTCACTCCCAGTAATGATAATTTCTGGTATACTTAAAACTATCCATAGTCCTTTCTAAGCTTGAAGAAGTAACAGAACGATAAACAGAAAGACACACTTTAGCATTTATAATATTTGTATGGATATGTACAATATGCTTTCTTTTAAAAGCTATTTGCCTTTACATGGTATTGAAAGTGGGTATAATACGATTAGTAGAAGAACGATGATTCTTCAAAATGAATTGCTTGGATGTCAAAATTTTGCTATAGTTATCCCTCTAGATATATACCTCTTTAAGAAAGAAAGAAAGAAAAATATTTATGTACTACCAAAAACTACAGAATAAGCTGGCAACTAAAGAACACAGTACAGTGGGCAGCACGTCTGGTTATCCTTTTAAACTACAAAAACAGCTTTTATTGCGTAGGGAATAGAGGCGGCCTCAAGATCAAAGTGGGTAGTCTGACGTGCACCAGTGGGCCTTCTACATCAATGTGTACTATAGTTTTATCGAGCGAATAAATAGTAGTTGGGGCGATTAACCGTATCATTAGGTGGGTTTATTCCGCATATAATTCGGTCTGTGTTTATGATATTGATGACCTATAGGGCTGGGCTGTTTGCATCCCGATGTTCGTCGTAAAAGCTAATATTTGCATTTCCATTCAATGTTCAGTATGAGAGTTTTATGCTACAGGATGTCTTAGAGCCAGCGCGTGACACTGGAGAAAGCCTAGTTTGGTCCAAATAGAAATAAGAAACAAATATAGTTTCAGATCATGTTCTTTTGTAGCATTGCAGTTTTGCGTCTCGTTATTTTAATTATTTCATTAAATCGGTATATTAATTGCCATGAAGCCTTAATAATTAATAGTTAATAGGGCCCAAAAAAACTTTTAGGTAACTTTTAATTATTTGAAATCGATTTTGATTCCTATCTATACTTATAATATTATAAAGAGGAGAGATTTGATTGTATGTTCGTTTGTATTGAATAGGCTCCGAAACTACGGGCCCGATTCATATGAAATTTGGTAAAGAGATAGTTTGAGACTCTGGAAAGGACATAGGCTACTTTTTGTTGCGATATAAAATTATCAGGGGGGTGAAATGGGGAATGAAAGCTTTTATGGAAAATCCGACTTATGACGCAGGCGGAGTCGCGGGGAACTGCTAGTACTTAATAAATTTAAAGACAAAAATTATGTCATCTACTCCAACCACAAACATTTTAGTGAACCAGTCAGGTTTTGTGTTATTAAAAATAGAAGGTGTCCACTGGATACACATCCAGTGAATTCCAGTGTAGGTCATGTTGGGACACCCTTTATATTCTCTAGCAAGTATAAGTGCCCCGTCTCCCGCGGCTCTGTCACGCTGTGATTCAACCATTTACATGTACATACTTTTAACAGGCGTAGATTTCTTTGCGGCTGCGCTGGAGTATGCAAATTTCGTTTTATGGGCGATATAATAACTTTTTATATGGAGTGACGGGGTTTTTCATGGAATGGTGGCGGGAAGATGCTTATTTTGGAAAGTGTTTACGGTATACGCTTTCGCTTTGCCACTTTACGCTTGCTGTTTGGAAAGGGGAAGATTTTGGGTCTTAGGCGCAATTGAATTTTAAATTCTGTGAAATGCTATGTTATGTATGTAGTTGACGTACCACCAATAAGCACCAAACGTTTTGAATCTACGTTTCTCTCGCATGTAGCTAAAGAGTGGATTTCGTTGCCGGCTGAAGTGTACCCAAACACTATGATCTTACTATATTTTCAAGAAAAGAATGAATGCGCTATTAGGTACAGTCACGAGTTTGAGTTTTTCCTTTATTTTTGTAGGACTTTCTGTAAAACCTTCCTTCTTGCCAAATTTTATGATTCTGAGTCTACGGGATGAACCCTATGCCCTACCCTATGGTTTTGATTCCTCTGCGAAATGGTAGATAAGGCCTAAATAGGCCTATATAAGGCCGTATCATTGGACTGCGTTGACATAAAAGCTTGATTTTTTCCCAGCTTCAAGAGATTGTACACGTTAGTATTTGATGTTAATTTTAACTTGATACCTCTACTCGTTGCTGAAATAAATGGGTTCGACAGACATACGGACAATAAAGTGATCCTATAAGGGTTCCTTTTAGGAAACGGAACCCTAAAGATGGTTGCCTGAAAACTATTCTGATTCAATATTTATGAACTTGGCCATACTTCAAATTTTGAAGGAAGAGATGATATTGTTAAAGCCAGTCAACCAACCGAACTGCATACCTACACCCTCGCTATACGTGTTAGTCTTTTAGCAGTGCTCTAGGTATTGATCAGCTTATGTGCATAGATTGAATCAATTAATGCACCCGGTTCGTGCTGCTAGGGTTGCCAGTTTAGTGCTCAGCCGATAATAATAATTTCTTTGACATATTTTTGCCACTCCACGTGGCTGGCAAGACTAGTGAATACATCACAAATCCATTAAACCAATTATTGTCTCATTGGTATAGGTATTAATGAATTGATCTCATTGAGAAGAATAAACCACCACCGCACAAGAACTACTTTAGTTTAGGTACATTAATAAATTACGTACTTACTAATAATCACTATCGAAGTTCTATACAGCAATACATTATTATTGTTATATTATATTGTTTTTCAGCTTGGCAAACGGTGTCTTATTACTTTTTTTATACAAAAAAAAATAAACTTAAAAAATACATAAAAGAGTGACAAATATCCAGCTATCCTCACAACACTAGGCGAAACGCGGCTCTCCAATTTTCTTGTACATTTGTCACGTAGGTAATGTAACATTACTGTAGTGAATATACCGGACGAGTACTTTATATGTATTGACAAAGTCGTTACCTACCTACCACCTACTTAAGTACAGTAAAGCTTATACTGAATATAATAATGTAAGTAACTATTCGAATGCTCGAAGAAGCCACAACCCTAGCTCAAGCACGTTAGGGTTGGCACGCGTCACCTCACACACGCGATTACCGTAATGCGATTGTCCGCCGCCGCCGCCGGCTGTAAGCGACCGCTGACGCGATTTGCGACGCGACCTGCGAATTTGCGATCTAAAGTGACGTCAAAAATTACTAACTGGACGACCTGAATTCGATTCGTATTCGATAGGACAAGATAACCTAAATGAGTCATGGATGTTCAAAAAGTATACAATGTGTCCGATTTTCGACTGGCAATAATTTAAGGGCCTTTTACTTATCATATTTTAGATACCTTTTTAAAGATATTAAACCTTATAAAAAAAATTTTGGGTTAACTTTTGTAATAGGTTTAAAAAACTATTTAACTTTACTTTTTAATAATTTTGACACTCACAGTGTTCTTTCTTATAAGTTTAAATCAGAAATCAAAAATTTGCACACAGGTAGGATTTGAACCAACGTCCTTTGGCTAACCGGGCCAAAGGTTAAAGGTTAGCCAAAGGACGTGGGTTAAAATCCTACCCGTGTGCAATTTTTTTAATTTCTTATTTAAACTTATATAAACTATTTAACTGTTTTTAACTTTAAGCAAGATTTTTTACATAGTATATTTTTTTTTATCTATGACACTTAATAATTTTGAACTGATTTTTCAATTGATAGGCGATAGCGTTACCTTCCAAATGAATCATTTTCATAACTTTTAGGCCCTCCAGATCCATGGAAATAGTATTTTTTTTAAATATTAAAATGAAAAGGCCCATAAAACCCATAAATTATCGCCAGTTAAACCGCGAACACACTGTATTTAAATTATTTTTATCCCTTATCCTAGTCGCCATAGCACAGGCTCACGCTAAGTTTGGGAACAGGTAATATGTGTGATTGTTTAAAAAAAACTATTTATTACACACAGCACACAGTAGATATTTACAAAATTTGCAATTAACGTGTAATTCGTCATTAACAAACATTTTTACCCGACTGCAGAAGGAGGGTTATGTTTTTCGAGAGTATGTACGTATGTATGTATGTATAATTGTTTGGCAGCCCAAACGGCTCGACAGTTTTTGACATGAGGTGTCGTTGAATTTGTCAAAATTGTGAGAGTGACATTGACTATATAAAATTTAAAAATGGCGCCCACAAATCGAAATAAAGGGGGGAGGGGGGATTGTATTTTCCTTAGCATAGCAATATGGGTATCAAATGAAAGCCAGTAAAGAAACCATTTCAAAAATATAACAATCTTTGCAGTCTGATATTTTGTTATGAATAATAAAACTGAAAATTATAAAATAAAAAACGGTACTTTAAAAAACTAAAAAACCCGACTGCGTTTCAGCGTAATTGGAAATTAAAAAACCCTGAAACAAGAAAGAGGTTATACCCGGGTTAAATTGGTACCCATATTAAAAATTGTAGCAGTCGGGACCCATGTTAGAAAGTCAGCCGTCTCGTCAGTAGATTGGAGTAATCTGCAATGTAATAAAGAGGTAGGTATGTGCTCTTCCATTTCTAGAATGGGCATCTACTGCTATACAATTTTTAATATGGGTACCAATTTAACCCGGGTGTTACCTCTTTCTTGTTTCAGGGTTTTTTAATTTTCAATTACGCAGAAACTCAGTCGGGTTTTTTAGTTTTTTTTTATTTCTTTGTAGTGTTTTAAAATTTTAGTTTTCATCCGCTTTCATTTATTGATAAAAAACTTCATTGCATTGCCATGTTACCCATTATGACATCTTTTTGCCTTGATGGTATTAACATCTAGATTCAAAATATTTTCCTCAAGTAATCCCAAAAATATTTATAATTATATACAAAAATAATTTACAGGAATTTATTAATGAGAAAATATTAATTTCAGACGGGCCAAAGCGAATGTTTCCTTCGCAGGCAGTTTAATGAAAATCATTTCTAAAAACATATTTGAAACTGAAAATGGCGTCATTTCGCTGATCGGTCCCGATAAATACTTCGACCCTTGTAATTAAAATCGCTTGACTGTAGAATCGCTAACGTTTATGACGCCTCGGGAATCGAATAAGCAATCATGCATATACATGTGTGTGCACGCGGGTCTGTTTGTTTGCGGTGAGGACCTGGGGCGGGGATGTAAAGAGAGCTGGATGAGACATGTAAGTTAAATAATAAATAAATTGTTTCAACAAACTAGGGGCTAGGTAATTGTGCCTAGCCCCAAACTAAGCGTGAACTTGTGCCATGGCACAAGTTTAAGTTACATCAATACGTTTATAAACATCCAATGACTTAGGTATAAACGCTCGTGCTCATCACACAAACATTTGCCCCTTGCAGGATTCGAACCCGTAACCTCTGGTTTTTTAATCCGCAGCGCGAACCACTGCACAAAGACGGTCGTCAAGTTAATGTTACGGCAAACATACACTAAACGATGTTGTTGTCACGCTGATTCTCACTATACTCGCTTTGATGTGTGAAGACTGTAGACTCATTTTTGGCATACAACCGTTTTAGAATTTAATCACTCGTATCATCGTCATCATCACCAAAATTGATAGTCTGATGTGCTGGCCACTGTATAGAGTAATGTCCTCCTAGCTGAATTTCAACTTCAGCGGCCTATCTCAACAGAGATTAGCCAACTACGCGGGAGATATTATAGTGCACATGTGTGTGCGCAATACACAGATGCACTCTCTGTTCCTTCACTCTCATAATTCGGTGAGACGGCAGTCCGACATGACCGTAGAGAGATCAGGCGCAGGACCAACTGCTTAAAGGAGCAACGTGCTTTCCGAGGCACAGGGGTGTTAACACCACCAACTTCCTGACTCCGGGGCTGTGTCTGAGTTATTTCAAGACAGAAAAACCCAACACTTTCGGGCCGTCCCGGGATTCGAACCAAGGACCTCGTGGATAGTACCCAGAGCGTGCCGACCACTAGACCAACGAGGCAGTTAACTGTATAGAGTAGGGGTTATGTCATAGCACATCCAGTGCAGCTATGCTAGTGTTGTCATTAGCGTCGTGATTTACGAGCAGCGCGGCTTATCGCTCAGCTCGCTCGCTCTCGCGGTCTCCGCTTTATTAATTACGGTGAGCGTTATGTTGATATACTCGTGACTCCTACGAAAAGTCTGTGCAATGATTGCTAGGTCAGAGGCTGAGCCAAAAGAAAGTAAATTTTGCACACAATAATTGATCGACCGTGTCATCTGGTGGGATTTTTGCAAAATCATCGCTCGCTCTTACCGCTTAGGTTATTGGACCTACGGTGATTATTGCTAGGTTATAGCAAAGAAGTCATTCTGACTACTTTTGTTAAATCAAGGGCGACCTATCGCCCGCTCTGTTTAGTTTTAATATTTTTACGGTGAACCTTTAATAATAAATCATAATCATAAATTACTCCATGATATTAAATTTGGTTATACTATATAGATGTTTTGTTAAGTAAATGTTGATTTAAAAATATCAAATGCTACTTTACATAAATTACACTAGAATTACATTACTATAACGTCTTACAAAGTCGTCATCATATAAATATCTGTCACTTTAAGCACAGAATACTAGTAGCCGCGCGGCCGCCGGTGAATAAAACGCGCGAGCGTGTCACTGACCGGTAGCGACACGCAACTTGTTTTAGCCCCTAAGGAGGGGCGCCGCGCGTAGGTACATTTTTGCTACTTACGCGGGGAGATGCACAGGCCTGCTTTAAGTAACAGTTAGTATCCTTGGCGGTAAACAGTAGATGATTTATAAAATTTAAGTTTGAGCAACTATTAATGATTCGTATTGTTTTTAAGTGATAAGCATTCACTATGCTATCTAAATATATTTTTTCAAGTGCAAAAATATATTAATGATTCGATTTTAAGTCCCTCAAATTTTATCAAAGTGGGGCTGGACAATGTCTCGCGGCTAAAAGTTTCATCTAATAACTATAGGTCCCTGATACAAGATGCAATCTATTCTACAGCGAACTTCGCTATCGGCAACGAAATGTCAAATTATGCAAGCAAAAGTCACGTGATGTTTCGATGGCTTGTCAGTTTCATACATGTTGTTAGCGATAGCGAGCTTAGCTTTAGAATAGATTGCATCTTGTCCCAGATCGGGCAGTCGAGTGATTCAAAAATGTGGAGTTTTAGATGTCAAACAAATAGTACCTACTGGTGGAAATAAAATCAGTGGATCTGCACGCGAGTGATTCAAAAATAGTACTCTAGGTAAGGTTAATCTAAGAATGCTCCTAAATATGAGGATCTTTATACAGGCTATAAAATCGGTCTTAGGAAGTCATGAATTTTGATAAAGACGTATCATTCCTCTATAAAGATTATCTAAGCACAAGCCGCGCTGGCAAAGCTTGTATCCGTTTATGAGTGGTATATTTCATAGCGAAAGTAATAATACAGGGTGGCCCTCTGTTTTGAATGAACAAATATTTGGAACAATTTATGTGGTCGTTTGATTTATTGGCCAAATAAATCTGGCGGACTCTATTTTCGGCTCCCATTTTGCATTTTTATCGTGAATATTGCACCACCTTTCTGTTATTTGCTTGCGTAGATATTATTTGTTGAATAATAAATTTCTAATTAAAGTTCAAATACGTTTATTTGCCAAAAACACAGTTGAAAAAGTTAACAAAATATTTAAAGTAGATGGTACATGTCTTCAGTCTTCTCGCAGACGTGCAAAAGTTAGATTAACCATTTCATTACATTAAATTCAAACATTTGATATTATCAATTCAAAATTAAGTGTGAATATAAATTCAAAGACTCTCTAAATAAATACTTTTGTCTTTTTCCTAAGGTACTTTTAACTTGTAATATATGTATATCTGTTATTATAACTACCGAATAAATAAACCAACGTTAACGTATCTCAGAAACAGGTCATTATATACAATGCGTACATTTATATACAACCTATCAATATTAATTAAAATAAATTATTAATATAATAAAAAAATAAAAATTATAGAAAGGGTCCTTGTGTTGACGTTCCCAGGATGCTGACAGCATTACCACGCTGGATAGCGATGCTTATACGCCGAGCAAGGTAGCTGCCAGCTCATTGGGTTATTTTTATCACCAACATCACACCCATTACAAACAAAGCGAAACAAACAAACTACTTACTAATAATTTAACAAACGCCTTAAAGCCCTTTTACCGAAAATTCACGCATGCGTAAACAAACTGAAAGTACCGCAAATCTTGATGCGCCCCGACGAGGGTCTGATAAGCCCCCGTCCTTATCAGGGCGAGAGTATAAGATCCACAGTAGAAATTGGTCAGGTGCGGTCATTTTATTTATGATTAAAACGCTAAAATATCACATTTTGGTAGTCTGAAGTTGTGTCAACTTAGTAGACACGCTAGTTACCATCCACCAAGGTTCGTTTCTCTGTTTTTCTGTCTTGAAATAACTAAGAAACAGGTCAGAGTCGACAAGTTAGTGGTTTTAACTCCACCGTGCCTCGGAAAGCACGTTAAGCCGTTGGTCCTATGCCTAAACTATCTCCAGTCATATCTGATTGCCCTTACACCGAACAACCCATTGCGACTAGTCACTTGATGGTCGAAACGTTCTATCAAACGAACCTCTTTTCATATTACGTCAAAAATAAAAGAGGTTTAAAAAGGACTTGTCCTGTTTTTGTATGAAGGCTGGTTTTTTATTCCAAGATATCACCAACCACCAATAACCTATATTTATCTGTAAGCTACAAAAATATTAAACACGTAACCATAGAAATCAGAATTTTAAACGCCTCCATTTTTGAGAAAAAATATGTTTTGTAACAGGCATCATCCATTGATCACTTACTTGTATTTCCGGGCTGTATGGCTATGTACCATTGCCTTACCACTGGTGGATAGGTACTACTGTTAATGGAATGACAATTTTGCTGTCAATTTTTTTTTTCATGCGTTAATTGATATAGGCGAAGGTGCGGTTTAAGTACAGACAAAAAAACAAAATTTAATTTTTCTTTGTCTGAAAAAAAATTATTTTAATTTTTCTCTAAATCGGAGGCTTTAAAAAATATATTAATTATGCAGAAAGGCTAGTTTTTGTGAACTCTTTCATATAATATTTAGTTATTCTGGTTAGAAATATTGACGAATAAAAAACCATTAATGGACAAGTCCTTTACGCACTACTATGACCGCTATTCACAATTTTATTTGCAAATCGCTACAAAAACAGTATGGCTACATTTAATTCTACTGAACGTTTTTACCTTGTGTAAGAATCTCCCCATGCTAATTACCACAACTATCCAAGTTTAATTAGGTCGGAACCTCCTGTCTAATGTATCAGGCGGAATTATGACACCTTATCCTGTATTCAGCGAGCTTAGAACACGAACGTGTAAATTGCTTACAATACTTAGGAGTTCACTGACACATGTTTAATATTTAATCGGCTGATTTAGCATTATTTAACATATTTTGTATGGGAATTTCAATGACAGTATATTAAAAAAGAGGTAGACATGTCATCTCCTACTGCGTGGCGATTCGAATTTGATGCGCCGAGCACACGTTTGTTTACGTGTCAAATGTCATAAGTGTACGAAATTTGAGGAAATTGCTCAATTTGAGGCGAGCAATTTTTGCGCTAATGACATATCTACTTCTTTTTAAATGCACTATCATTGGGGAATTCTATCAAATTAACCGTCGATCGTTGTTTACCGGTGTTTAAAAATTGGTGAACTCGGATCTTAATGCGATAAGTACAGGTAAAGAATCAAGGCAATTAAATTAACAGAATTAATATCATCATGGTGTTGTGGTTCGAATTTTATCAACGGTGGAGGTTCCGTGTTTAATTCCTATAGGGGCCTCGAAAATTCCATTCCAAATTTTGGTTTGGATAACATGTAACAATTTAATAAGTAACTATTTCGTCTGTGGTAAATTGGGATAGAATATCGCAGGTTTTATATAATCGATGACATCACACACAATATTAGATGGCTCATTGAAAATGCCATGTTATTAAATTTAAATTGGTAATCTTACATTCACATTATTTTTGCTGTATTAAGTTGATGGATTCTGAAACCCAGGGCCGTAAAGCCCTCTAACAAAAAAAGATAGACCTTACAACGATCAAAATGGATGCTTATTATTCGTAGTTAACTAAATACTGAGTATGTTCCTTTACCTAAAGGTTGTCTGGGAGAGATCGCTTATAGCGATAAGACCGCCTAAATTGTACATTTTTTTTTCTGTGTAAATCGTTGTACTTTTTTTCTGTTATGGTGTTCAATAAAGAGTTATCTATCTACTACTCCCAAACCCAGCACACTATAAAAAAGTTTAAGATTGTGGTGTTATAACATCATTGTAAATATTCGGAACTAACAGATTGACAATTATTTCTAACTGGTTCACCCATCAAAGAACTTTCGGGTACGTACGAAAACTAATGTTAGCGATAGGCCAAACATCGGCACAGAACGCCCGCATCCCGAGCAAGATAGCGAACTCGGTTCGACGGCCCTAATGCGGCGCAATCACGAAATAGTGATGGGACACGTGATGCTTTCGGATACAGATGTAAATATTTTGTCATTTGCTTCTAACGAAAGTAAATTCCGCACACAAAAACTAATCGACCGACCTCTCCCAGAACCGCCATTTTCCTAGAGCGAGACAGAGAGAGGGAATGGACCACACACGACGACCCACTTAAACACGGATAAGAATCGTATTTTGTGTACCAGACACTTGCTCCTCTACCCTACCTCGCTCTGTGCCTTGCTTGCTAGCCCGTTCTTTATATACATATTGATATAGGTGTAAAATGTCTGTCAAGCGACCTCCAGGAGGCGTTGGACAGACAGCCATTTTTTATGCGGCCTCAGGGGTTAGGACCGATTTTCAGTTTTTACTACTTCTTCCCGATTTTTTTTCCTATAAAAACCATTCGCGGATTTTAAAGAATATTTAGAATTCGTCTCAACGTTCTCGACTTTTACGCTTATAGCAACAGATTTTTATTTATATACTCGTTGATATGTTAGGAGAAGAATGGAGATGAAACGTATGGAGAAGGCAATGGCACACCACTCAATTAAAACATTGCCAAGAAAGTTGTTGTGTTTGTGTCATTCCACAGAATGATTACGAACCTCAGTTATACGGTATACGACGAAGAAGAAGCAGATATGTTAGACAGAACACAAAATCCGAATAAAATCCTTATGACAGTAACATCACTCGCAGAAACACTCCAACCTGTTTTAACCGTGGCCAGCACTGCCTAAGGACAAGGTTCCTATGGCTGTAATATCTATGTAGTATGTAGAGATAGCGCTATTTTTAGCCGGGCTAATAGAGAGCGATAACCGAATGGGTAGAACTACTTACCATACCTTTCTACCTTTTAGCTACAATGCCATTTGATCGGGAATTAACAAAACTGTTGATGATATAAGACATCTCTTGATTTCCATGAAACTTTTGTGTGGCAAGAAAAAAAAACGAGGAAAAATAAATATAAATATATTTCAAACATATTTTTCCGTCTTTTTTTTAGTTTCGTTAGTTCTCGAATACATGGTACTGTATATTATTGGTGTGGTATATTTTCCATGAAATATATTTTAGGCTTTTGCACAGTTTTTTTTTCATTCTGCTGTAGACAAATAATCAAAAACATTGTCATCATCCGTACAGTCGGCAGCACTTCAGGTTACCCATGTAAACTACAATAACAGCTTTTGATAGTAGGGAATATAGGCGGTCTCAAAGCCAAAGTGGAGTAGTCTGATATGCCGTGTGTACCATAATCAGAAAATTATTGATTGTTAAATACATTTCTCAATTAAATCGCAACAGCGAATCTGAGGTCTTACTCCGGTTGACGATGTCTGTATTTTCGAATTTAGCCGTCCCTTTCACACACGACAGAACGACAGCGCGAACGAGCGTGATGGCTATACTCGAAAATACGGACATCTGCATCATAACAGAAGTAGGGCCTCTGTATCGACCTCTTATTGAATAACGTAGAATAAATAGCAAATATATATAAAACGGCTAATATTCTGCCCCAAAGGTATTCCACCTTTGGGGCAGAATATTTGCTACGCGTAATAATAGCCGTTAAAGTCTGTAATATTCAAAAGAACAATTTCCTTAACTTCAGAATAACCCGTAATTATTACATTCATAGCTTTCTGAACAAAGGCACGGCGAATACCGACGTGTTTATTATTAGAAGCCCTATTAACGTGATGAAAACTGGCCTACTTCAGATGGAAATTTGAAATTGCTTTTAATAACATTGTCAGACTGTCAAACGAACGACATAGAAACGAGAAATTAAATTCCATCCATTAACGTTAACTGGAAACGTTTCTCTAAAGCTGTCTAGGCGTTTTGATCGTGTTTTGTTTTCGGAAATTCACACCTGACTTCTACTCTTAAGTAGTAACAAATCTACAATCTCTACCTATTTGTTTGTTTCCTATTGAAATAGACAAACAAAGAAAACATTTTTAATATTTCAGATTATTGTCAGTAGCTAGGCGTATAAGTATTAACTTAGTAAGACCTACAATATAATCAGTATTAATAATTGTATTTAATATATAGTAATTGTATTTTCCCTTGTATACCTAACGATGCTAAACGTAAGTAAATCTACATCATATCTGGTCGCCTTTTTCGCCTCCAAGAAAGGACAAAGGGAAAAACCTGCGAGTAAACACGTTAATCCCGAAACGTCCCGTAACGTTAGTCCCAAAAAAACCATCTTAACCCCAAATCTCATATTCCGATACCAACCGAGTTTAATATAGTTACACAAATACATTCGTACGAGCCTCTAAGCCACTTCTTGTCCCCGTTAACCCTAAGGGTCTAATTTGCCCTTCGATTCTAGCGAAATCAAATTTCTTCTTACGTCAAATCTCTTACGAGATCCTAATTTTACGCAAATACCTTACTGTGTTTTCCCGTGTATTTTTTCGTTTATTTATGCCATGACTGCTAGGTTCACTGCGAAATCGGGTTAGTATGAGGTTACACCACAGAATAAATAATAGTACCTACAAGTTAGTATCACTATTTTGGAACTCTTGTGTAAAACGAGTTTGATGACTCCACTTAAGATGAAATATGCTCGATCATCATCCTCCTAGCGTTATACCGGTTGAGCACTCGCACGCAAGGGCCCAGGGTCCGCTGACCATGATCCAGGATGTGGCTGTTCAGGTAATTACAGTGAAGCAACTGCCATCTGGTATTAACTTAGTAAGACCTACAATATAATCAGTATTAATAATTGTATTTAATATATAGTAATTGTATTTTCCCTTGTATACCTAACGATGCTAAACGTAAGTAAATCTACATCATATCTGGTCGCCTTTTTCGCCTCCAAGAAAGGACAAAGGGAAAAACCTGCGAGTAAACACGTTAATCCCGAAACGTCCCGTAACGTTAGTCCCAAAAAAACCATCTTAACCCCAAATCTCATATTCCGATACCAACCGAGTTTAATATAGTTACACAAATACATTCGTACGAGCCTCTAAGCCACTTCTTGTCCCCGTTAACCCTAAGGGTCTAATTTGCCCTTCGATTCTAGCGAAATCAAATTTCTTCTTACGTCAAATCTCTTACGAGATCCTAATTTTACGCAAATACCTTACTGTGTTTTCCCGTGTATTTTTTCGTTTATTTATGCCATGACTGCTAGGTTCACTGCGAAATCGGGTTAGTATGAGGTTACACCACAGAATAAATAATAGTACCTACAAGTTAGTATCACTATTTTGGAACTCTTGTGTAAAACGAGTTTGATGACTCCACTTAAGATGAAATATGCTCGATCATCATCCTCCTAGCGTTATACCGGTTGAGCACTCGCACGCAAGGGCCCAGGGTCCGCTGACCATGATCCAGGATGTGGCTGTTCAGGTAATTACAGTGAAGCAACTGCCATCTGACCTCCGTGACCCTGTTACCAGGGGAACCTGACCAATTTGGATCATGGTTACACATGTAACCATGTCGCCTGAATTATGACGAAATATGCTCGTTGACTTGCAAATGCATGGGAAGCTCAGTCAGTTAGGAGCGCGTTGAAAAATTTCATTTTATGATAGGGATTCGATCGTGGGTTTCAAACCTATATTATTAGAATTTTCAGGACATCTCGTTAAGATAATTAACTCGACGAATTTTCGAAACAGCTTGCTACGCCATTAAGCCGGCGTTTGATTACACCAATGCTTTGGGAATGTATGTAAAACTTTGTAAAGTAGTCAATGGCGTAGCGAGCACTTAAAAAAATTCGTCAAGTGAACAATGAATATCCTCTGTAGCTCAGTTGCAAGAGCAACCGCCTGCATAACCAGGGACCAGAAGACGGTCGATGAATTTTTGTCCGCGAAATTTATTTCGTAAAAACTTGCAAAGAAATTATTCAAACAGTACCTTAACATGAGTAACTAAAATAAATATCCCTTCCCCCCCCCCCCTCCACCATTACTGGCAGTCGATGGGTCCCAACAAAAGCATATAAATTACAAGTTCGCGAGGCCTCTCTTCACCTAGAGGTGTGACGTCACCACCAGCTCCTGGATTTATGGCGCTCGGAGACAAACAATCGGTAAATTATCAGCAAAGATTTATTGAGATACGGGCACCACTCAGGTGTAGTGGTGTGGATTTGTCGATAGGTTGGGAAGTACTTTTCTTTTTTTATCATTTCTTTGCAGTTTTTAACTAAAGAATTTTTAAAAATATATATTTGTACCTAAAAAAATATATATTTGTACCTAAAAAAAATAAGTTAGAGACTTGAACCCAGGCAAACTGAGCTACCGAGAACGTTATTCACTCGAAGAAAAGTACTTAGTACTACTACTCTGCAAAGATACCAGCACGTTGATTCACAAAAAAACTGTAGTTTCCGACGTTTGTGAATAAGGGTGCAGATGAGAGAGAGTTTCCTACCCAATGAAAGTATGCTAAAGATCTACCTTTCTTTCCCTTCATTATTACTGATTCTTATTTAAATGTGTGATAGACAGTTCTATGCAGTATCTCCCCCTCTTTCTCATAACAAAGAAATGCCGCTCTTTCAAATATGTAAGGCTTAATTAGTTTTCTTTTTGTATTGAGGGGCTTACTGATTTTTTTCCACGATATTTGTTTTAAAAAAAAGTTGGTGCACTGTCATATATCATTTACAAGATCATTGCACGATTTGCACTTATTTAATCCCATAATAAGATTTTCCTTACTACAATTTTATTACATAACTTACAACTTCGCCTTTGCAAAAGTCTGATTTTACATAACCTTCTTACATTACACCCCTTAATGTATATTATTATGTAATCGCGACAAAAAATAGCCAATGATCTTTCCAGGCTCTGAAACGACCTCTATACCTTCGTCTAACCATCGGATTTGGTTAGACGTTTTAAGCGTCAACGGACAGACACGCTTTCGCATTGGTGCTATTAGTATGGATACAGATACTTTTTTAATCATCGATATCTTAGTTTAAACCAAAAACCATCACATCTAATAAAAGCCGTTCGGCTGATTGTAGAATTACACTGAAAATAAGGAGTAACCAAACTAGTTTTGTTAGTTGGAGGTTTCGTTGTAGGAAAGTCAAATTTTTGTTAAATATAAACAATCTTCTGGTTATCAGTAACAAAACTAGTTTGTTACTCATAACCAGAAGTTCGCAAGTCAATAGATTACGGCCTACTAGTAGCCAAAGTTTGGTAACTGTTAACCAATATTTTTTTCAGTGTATATAAAAAAAATCATCGATATCATTTTCTAATTCATCGACATGCCCCCAGCCCTACCCACCTGGCAGGTACCGCGCCTACTGTATAAAACCACTATAAATAATCCCTTCGGCGACTGCGGTTTCCTATGGCCTGATTGTTCACGGTAATTTTGCTACGAATTAGGGGAGAGGGTAGTATGAAATATCCTGAAAATTTAGTTTTTCATGGTTATTTTACCATTTGTATGTTTGACAGGTACTAGAAGCGCGCGAAATGAGCGATTTTCCTAGTGTCAAAAATCAGTACCTATAAATCCGCTAGATGTCGTTGAACAACCGCAAAATCTTCTAAACAAGCTTGAGCGTCTCCTTTTAACAGCTGTCTCCGTTTCATCTTCGGCGTACGCTTAAGTGACTCACCATCCGACAGCGCAGAAATCTTCGAATCCTTTGCACTCTCTTCAACATCCTTAACAACCCTAGTTCTCCTGATTATCTCAAATGTAATTTCAAATTTATGAGTGACATTAGTTCTCGCAGTCTCCGTCCTGGCACTGCTCTTAAACTGTGCACACCTTCCCACAAGACCTCTTACGTCTCTAATTCTTTCACCATTTGTGCCATAAGGCTCTGGAACTCCCTTCCTGATGCGATCAAAACATCTACATCCAAATTCACCTTCTAACGGTCTGTTCGAGAACTTTTCCTGAAAGATTTTACTTTGTGACGCTCATTACTAGTTTGATCAACGAATTGCTATATACTCATCATCACTTTTTTTTCTCGTCAACGTTAGGTACAGCTACATTTGAGTCAAGTATGTATGGTTTTATTACCATTATGTTTATGTATGTTTATTGTTTAAAATATACATATATTAATATTTAAGTTTATCTATCCTTGTATTGTTCTTTTTACGCCGCCACGACTATTTCTGCCTCGCCCAATGGTTGATGGTAGAGAATGCCTTAAGGCATTAAGTCCGCCATTTGTACTTCTTTGTTTGTGCAATAAAGAATAAATAAATAAATAAACAACCGAAGTAAGGTAGATTTGTATTTTAAAAAAAGGCTGGTATCACCGTTTATTATGTTATAATGTTTATGTTTGGCATGATTTAGATTCATGTGAACTAACAGGTTAATTTAGTGATCATCAGGACGTTTTTGCATTTTGAAATAGTATCGATTAATTTTTAACGTAAGTACTTCCCCTAATGTCTGTACACATATTAATACAATAATTTGTTTTTGTTTTAAGCCCAATGAATTCGACGCAATATTTATACAACTTAGATGAATAGCGCCATCTGTCAACATTAAATAAAACTAAAATTTTTAGCTGTCAGAAATTCCCTCATTGCAAACACCTTGATAAAGTCAAAGTACGAAATTGTATCATTACTGATGATGATGATGTCCTCCTAGCCGATTTCGACTACGGCGGCCTATCTCACAGAGATTAGCCAACTGCGCGGGACATATTATAGTACACAAGTGTGTGCGCAATACACAGGTGCACTCTCTGTTCCTTCACTCTCATAATTCGGTGAGACGGCAGACCGACATGACCGTAGAGAGATCAGGCGCAGGACCAACGGCTTAACGTGTTTTCTGAGGCACGGGGGTGTTAACAACACCAACTTCCTGACTCTGGAGCTGTGTCTGAGTAATTTCAAGACAGAAAAACCCAAACACTCTCGGCCCGACCCGGGATTCGTACCCGAGACCTCGTGGATAGTACCCAGCGTGCTGACCACTAGACCAACGAGGCAGTCATCATTACTGTCAGTGCCACGCACTCATGAGAAACAAAACGGTTTGCACCTTTTTCTGTTAGATCTCTTCTCACTTATTATCAACTTGACGATATTTTTATGTTGTTTTATTCATATGAATTTATAGTACCATACAAAATATTCGTCAAAAGCTGTCTTTTATATCAAAAACCTTTTGTGTGTCATGTGACAAATAAAAACGTTTGACAACGTTTTACCAAGCACCAACGTAACTATTCGATTTTTAAATTTTTTAAAATGTCAGCGTTCAGTCAAAGCCTTTTGCATGCGTTCAAGTCAAACGTTCCTTTTCAAGTATTTTCGTTCACTGCACTAGCACGAATCCTTTTGAGCCAAAATTCTCTATACCTTGCAATTTGGTAGCATTTATTATTTACGCAAAGCACAAAGCGAAGCTGTAATGACGGCATTAATAAATCAGAGTCCATTTGGAATAGTTATATAACTGGTAGCGTTTTCATCTGTATTATTATTAATTTCCCGCTATTATGGCGGCCGAAAATAACATGGCTGCCGCATTAAAATACTTCCGAAGATATAACGTTACATTTGAATCGTGTAAAAGAACGCGGGGAAATGTTTGCGGATGTTGACAATTAGGGGGATGTAAATGGAGATTATTTCGTTGTTTACAAATTGAAATATGAACGCTGAGAATTTTATTGTCTGCCGATAATTGAATACTCCATGTATAAGTCAACTCATACCTGTCTAAAAATTTATTGGGTTCTATTTTGAGTAAACATCGAATAACGTTAAGTAGCCTAATGTAGCTAATTCCCATTACCAAAGTATTTAAATCGAAAGCCGGCTCAATAACGTAGCAAGCACTTACAAAAATCGTGGAGTGACTAACGTCTTTTGTCGCTTAATTGGGAGAGCAATCGCCCGGATAGCGAAGGGTCGTAAGTTCCAGTCCCACCAAAAGATGATCGATGAATTTTTGTTAGCGAAATTTATTTCGTAAAAACTTTAACTTAAAAGCAATTAATAAAGTACTTTGACTGACACAAAACCAACCAACTGCAGCCAACATTGATACGTACTGCCTATTTCGCTGTATCACAAAATAACCGAAAAAAAGCGTTCCATTTTCCCCGCGCAAACGGAACACAAACTATATTGAATTAAGCACGGTATTTATGGCTATATTGAAATACTGCAAAACATTGTATGGACAGAAAAACGAAGATTATCCCCGCTCCCTGGATTTATAACTGTTACGCAGTTGCGGACACTCGCCTACATTCAATTTTGCCCAGAATAAATTCCCCTGTCGAAATATTGTGCGCAATGTACAGTCGAGCACATGAAGCTAGTGCAAAATGACGAGTTTTCGCAAGAAGAATCAGCTTTATTTAGACACGGTAGAGTTCAATATCAAATGGGAAAAATTGGTCGTTTTGTTGTATGTTGATGTGTACATTGGGCGTGCGTATTGAATTTACAGTTTGTGTTTAAATGATTAAAACTCCAGAGGGTAACTAAGACCTTTTTAAGCCTATCTTACCTATTTGGTTTGGTTTTTCTACTTGATTTTTATGGAATAAAAATGAACTTTGAGTACTACCTATTATTCTAGTGTACTAGGTTAGTACAATTAGGTATGATTACGAAGTGCATAAAGTCCGTAGTTATCAATGTAAAACTTGAATATTCCACTTCTACTGCTGCTAAGATTGAAATGTCAGTACTTGCATACATATGCAACCTCACCAATCAATTAACCAACATCTATCTTACAAATCAATGTGTAAACTTAGTTGTTCTAATCAGCAACGCGTTGGGCGCCATTTCCTCCCCCCCCCCCCACCCTGTTCCCCACACAACTCTCTCAATTAACCTATCGAGGCCCAGCGCGTGTGTTTGCATTGGTCCCGTAATAATCGTGTATTTAGATACCACTCAACGTAATATCCGCTCCCGTGTTATTCCTACGGCATATTTTATCGAATTATTCGTATTTACATTTGTGGAGCGGTATAATTGTAGAAATGATTTTCGTATTACGCTTAAAAGCCTCCCAGCTGTTTCGTTTCGAATGAGTAACAATGTTCGAGTGCTATGCGATGCTATTTTTATTGCGTTGTTAGTCTTTCTCAGATTGTCACCTTCATTTGGGCACCTAGATTGTTATTTTAGAGAAAGGCTAATATTTAACTAGGTTGACACTGTAGTTTCGTAAAGGTAAATCGAAAAAAAGACGTATCATTTTATCTTTTCTTTTCGGTTGAACTTTGTAAATTTTTCGGTATACAGTTGGGCATTCATTGCACAAAATCTATTTTATTACTTTTTTTTATTACTTAATTAGTAAAAGTTAAGCCAAAAAAGCGAATTGAAAACAGGTCAGCTTATAAGCTTCATATCATATTCATTGTATGAATCATTGAATTGTAATATTAATTATAATGCATTGTTCATTGTAATAGTACATGGCATCCGCAAATCCCCTAATTAATTATTATTAAATCCAACTAGCCTTACCTACCGATATTAGCTGATTGATTTAATTAGCAGAAGTCCTGTTTGTAATATTTAATTAAATTGTAATTGGTCCAATGATTTTAGTAATTCAAAACAAATATAGCTTCAAAGAGTATCGACTGTTTGCCTTGTGCGGGTTGACATTCTTTGCCAGCAAAAATATTTGTTTCAAATTGAGTATTTGGTTCCAACAATATTTTAAAGCAAATCATCAACGAATTTTCATTGATTCGGATCTCAAATATTTTGTAGTATATACATAATGCCGGTTTGCGTAAATATTTGTGTTGTGTTTGAAACATTGATTAGTAAAATCAATGAAATCCGTGCTTCGGAAGGCACGTTAAGCAGTTGGTCCCGGCTAATATCTGTGGTATTAGTCGTTAAGCCTAGTCAGAGGCCTTAGGGCGGCTTGATAACTTCTGACAGTAAGGTTTGTCACTTGCCTTACATACACCCCTCCACCAATCCGCACTGAGCCCGCGTGGTGAAGTATGGCTCGTTCCTCCTCATAGTTGAGGTGAGGCCTTTTCCCAGCAGTGGGATCTAATAGGCTGACTTATACACAACCGCCACCGACCACTAGTGGCGGCCACCGAGCTTTCGTGGCGGCTACCGACCACCTTCGTTTCGCGGGACAGAAGGACGTGGCACGTGACAGTCACCGATGAGTTCTGGTCGGTGGTCCATCTGCGCGGAGCCCAAGAGTCGTTGTAATATTTGCGAAGTTTTGGTGCAACTGGTCAGGGTGGAAAAGCGACAGTGGTTAGATGTCGCTACAATGTCATTATTCGCCAATCACAAATAAACCAATTCCATCTAACATGTATTTGGTAACCCGATACCAACGCCCAAAATTGGGTTTATAGTAATTTCAGCCGACTTGCGTATTTCGTATCTCTTGGTGTAATTGCAATCACCCGTATCTCAAGCCGTACTTTACCGATTTATTTTAAACCTCGGCGAAAATGGCAGCTATCCTACCGCCAGAGGGAAAGATACAGTAAATATAATCGAATGAAAGTAAAATAGGTACTATACATGAACGCTTTTGCTACAAAGCGTTCATGTATAGTACCTATTTTACTTTTATCCAGCCAGAAATAAAGCCAGCTAGTAACTTCTTAACTTTTTGTTTTACTTCCTTATTCATGAAAAACTTAAGACTCGCTGCTTACTCTTCGAGTCATTTATATTTACTCGCTTCTGGTATATCGCCGGCAGTGCGGCCGATGCCTAATGCGGGGTGCGGAGGCGATTGGCCGCCATTTTACATGTATTGCAGGAAATTGGCGCGCGTTGTTGTTCCGAAGGTTTGAGCTATAAATTGTATAAAGATCTATTTCCTAAGCGAGCGTCGGTGGCGTAGTGGCTAGCGGGTTGCCTCTCATGCGGGAAGTAACGGTTCGATCCCACGTGCTGCCATATACCAATGACTTTTTCTAAGTTATGTACATTAGTTGTTTCACTAATCATTGCTCTGACGGTGAGGAAAAACATCGTGAGGAAACCTGCACATTCAGGTGACTGAATGTGTAACCATGATCCAAACTGGTCGGGCTTCCCTGTTAAGAGGGTCACGGAGGTCAGATGGCAGTCGCTCCATTGTCCATTTACCTGTTCTGCCATATCATGGATCATGGTCCAAAGAGGACCCTGGGCCCACACGTCATTTAGTGCACAACCGGGATGATGATCTGTTTTATAAGCACAGTCGCCAGCACTTCAGACTACACATTTCTACGGCAACATCGTCCTTATTTCAATTGCATAATATCACATCTCGTATGATAAGATGCCCCAAAATTAAGTACGTAGAAACTTATTTAATGTTCAAGTTATCATCACGACAAACTATACAATTTATTTATTTTTATTTATTTTTACCTCGCCTTGTTAGTTAGATATTTAGTTTAGCTGGGGTGTTTTCCGCTCTTGCTTCTTGATTGGGCCATTGTACGTTTGTCCCTTTTTATTCTAACCACCGCAAGCTTTCCCAGAAAGCTAACAACCTGTCTTCTTACTTCGCCTAAATATACAGTTTCAACGTGAATACCGTGCTCGGCATAAAGCTAGCAGTGTGGCCACAGCCTATCCCCATCTATATTCATTGAATAGCATACAGCTAGCAGTGTGGCCCCAGCCTATCCCCAGCTATATTCATTGAACAGCGCTGCATTGAAACTGGTATGTGGCTTTAACTGCTGTTTGTGTAATAATTAGTCTGTGCAGGCGGGCTCCGGAATGGGACTCAGCCTCTGTAGTTTGTAGGGCTGCCACTTGCAATGATTCAACGGCTGGGAAAGGAAAGTATCGGACTTCAAACCGGGTACCCCATGTTCAAATCCTTGACGGGTTTGCATCGGTTTCGTCCGTCAAGGAAGTCCCACATAACCTGCTGCCATACCCAGGGCAGTAGGTATGCGTAACATTTCCTCCACTTAAAAAAGAATGCCACTTACAACTGTATTTTGCACTTAAGGAAGGGTACAATGACAGTTGTGTCAATAAAAAAAAATATTCAATAACAATAAGTAAGTAAATCATTGTCTACGATTTTTTGCTGTTAACTTATTGTCATTAAATAAAGTTTAATTTTCAACGACACTGTCGCACTCAGAGACGTCAATTGAATTTAGAAAGTATATATATATATTTTTTAATAGTTTCAACAAACACACCATTACCTAGCCCCAAACTAAGCGTGAGCTTGTGCTATGGTGACTAGGATAACGGATAGAAATACTTGAATACATATAAACATCCATGACTTAGGTACAAATGCTCGTGCTCATCACACAAACTTTTCCCCCTTGCGGGATTCGAACCCGCAACCGCCTGGTTTAAAAGACGGTCGTCTTGGTGTAGTCGTTCGCGCATTTAATCTTTAGTTCTGTCACTTTCTTTGGTAATGAATTAGAAAAGGAGGGCATAAGACATAATAAAGGATAACTTTAACTGACATTTCTGAGTACGCCTGTTACACTGGCATCGTACCTTTTCTGTGTGAAATACTATAATCTTTAAAAAAACATGATTAAAGTTGACAGCCCTACCCTAGGGCCGTGCCGTGACACGCTACTCGGGCCCCTCAGCGCCATCTGTAAAGCATGTTTGCATTCAAGCCGAACTTCAGTTGTAGCTGAAAACACGATTCTTAATTGGAAGCCGAATTGGCATATTGGCGTTTAACTAAAATTAACACAATGGCTTTTGGGTATTGGCTTGTGTGTGTAACTCACTGTGTAATATTAATACAGTACCAATACTTTTGGCTTTTATTTAATTGTTTTTTTTTATTTCGGTCGGTTTCAAGTCGGCTTATACACAAGCGCAAACAAGACAATTTTCTTTTATTTCAACTATACTTATGCCTTTTGTTTATCATACAAGTATGTCTGGCCACATTTGTAATATAAAAGCCTCTGTTACTACTAAGAAGTTAATTTACCATACATTATATTCGCCAGAAAGTATTTATTACACAAAATGAGAATCTACTTATGCCTTTCGTCTATCATACAAGTATGTCGTCCAGGTTTGTACTATAAAAGCATCTCTTTACATTAAGAACTTAATGTACGATCCATTTTATGCGCCAAAAAGTATTTACTAAACAAAATGAGAATACAAGCACAATTTAGCTCGCTCCACTTTTACATTCACAAATTACCAGCGGCTGCCTCGCGGAGAAATGATAAGAAAGTGTATTTTTATATTGGCAATAAGATTACATCTTACGAGAGCCTTCCATTTGGGCTCATCAAATATTCCCCGGTTTCAGGGTTGCCAACCTATAAACAAGTCGAAAGTGCCATAAAAGTTTCGACACTCAAAACGCTTAAGATTTACAACATTCGATAGAAAGTTGTTCAATAGTTATTTCTATTTATGGGCTATATTCCTAGTAAGTTCAGGTTACCTGAAAGAACTAGGTATGTACATACTTTAAACTTGATGTTGAATCCTTATCATATCATAAAAGTATTGTTAAATAGTATCTACATCCCTTTAAATTGAAATGCCTTCTCAGAAAGGCTTAAGTGAGCTCTTTTGATGAATAATAACATTTAAGATTCCATTTGCATTTAATTTGCATTAAAGAATATGATTTGATTTCCCTAATCAAATTATGGGCAGTCAATCGCATTATGGAAAAGGAAATTGGATTAGATGAGGGCCAATTATACACTCGAGTCATTGTTTTTCAATGTTTTATCTGCTATTAGCAAATTTATACTCTTCTAAATCTTTTTAAATGTATTTGGACAACCCTGCCAGGATTTTCATCATCTGTTAGCTAGTTGCCGAAATATTTTTCCCTGTCGTAAGTACAAAAGTATTCTACCATACAATATTTTTCGTTAAATATTATCTAGAGATACGCTACAAAATACTTATTGAACGAATAATTCGCTGAAATGCCGTAATAGGAGGAAAACTTGCCTAAGTTATTATTAGATTAGCCTATTAGATTCCCAACTCATAGAAAATATTTTTCTTTGTTGTAAACGCAATTATTGAATATGAAGCGACGGCCATGTTAAACCAGAAACCACGTAATAAAAGCTTACTTGTTTACGTGATTTTAAGATTTTTACTAAGTATTAACAATATGTACTCGTATATATAACTTAGTTATAGTGTGTACTCGCAGTTATGTACCTCTCTGAAAGACGCCACGCCTATGATCCCATACGCAAGTAACATCTACCTGCTTTTAATTTTTTTTAAGTTTAAACCTGTAAACCCCATAAGACCCGCGGGCGAGCTGATAACAATTAATTTTCTATTGTGTCTGGATACATGATACGTGAAGATCTTAAGAATATTATATCTCAAAAATTGTTCTGTATCAGTAAATACCTAGTTATGTCTAGGTATGTCGAGCTTTATACTACTTCAGTATTACCATGTTTTTATAGTTATTGCACCACACATAGCAAAGCTACGCCTACATTTTTGAAAAGTGGAATTCCCGAAGATTATCAGCTCATCATAGCGGCGTTTGCGTCATAATCCTTTATTGATACTAGCGAAACGTCATCCCGGATGCGCGGGATTAGTTCTGAACGCCCGGGATACCGGGATTGCACCGGGAAGGGTGTGGTCACTGCACTACCGGATTAATCAATAGTTTATTTTATGCGCGCTTTTACACAACTTCTCGATTCATTTTTTTTTTATTAATACTCTTTGCACTTAAGAAATAACTGTACAAATGGGGGAATTAATGCCAAAAGCTGTAGAGGCAGCTTTACCGGTAGAGACCGGTCATCAGTGCCTGGTAGCTTACTGGACGGGTATTGCACATCTTTATGTGCAAAAGATGAACTTAAAGCAATGTGGAAAACCTATTCTTCTGTTATACTTATATCATATCAAATTATATTTTACTTTAACTCTGAACAAACGGATCATTCATTGAAAAAAACTATTAAAACCGCTTGCCGTGTGGCCGCGCCCTAAGCCTTGATTCAGAGTGAAATAATAAAAATACGAGGATTAATGCAAACCGCCATGTCTGCAGGCGGATTTTAATGCGCTTAAGTTGTACAATAGCGCCGTCTGGTTTATGCTGTTTCGATAAAAAGCCTCTACAAATGCTATGCTGAACGATAAAATATTAAGAATGTTGTTTTTGTAATTTATGCAGATAAAAATACTAAACGTTAACATTTTAAGAAAGTGATTTTTATAATTTTAAATAAGAAACCAAAAATTCGCACACAGGTAGGATTTGAAACCACGTCCTTTGGTTAACCGGGCTAACGCTCTTACCAACTGAGCTACTGTGCAGTCTATCCAGCCGTGTCTTTTTTGAATACGTCATTGCGTGATTGCGTGAAAGTGATTTTTGTAATTTACCTGTAATTTTTGTAAACAAAAATAAAGGTAGTGATGAGCCGTACTCAGTAACGCCCAAAATTAATAATAAAGCACAGATAACTAACATCCTTACGGTGCGCTAACATAAGATATTATAACTAGGGGCCAATTCCACTATACAATTTGTTAGATAACCGACCCGACAAACTTTAAGGGCTTCTTCTACATAAAATTTTAAAAAGATTAAGATTTTTGAGATGAATTAGAGCAACTTTAATTTTGTCTGTATTTTTTGGGCAAAAATATTTTTAACAGTTTACGATATTGTTTTCGATACTTTAGTGATATTTATTGGATTGCAACTCATTTTGAGTTATCCGACAAGATTTTTCCTACACGATGACCAAATAATTAAAATGCCGTCATTCCGAAAGAGTTGAGTTTTCACCCCACTTATATAGGTCATTTTAGTATTAAAATTCACTGTAGAAAAAGCCCTTAAAGTTTGTTGGGTCGGTTTCCAAACACATTGTTTAAATAAATGTATTGTAATTATTTTTATAACTTAAGCAATTATTTTGCAAGTTTTTACGAAATGTATTGTCTTCTGTAGTTATTAAATTAATATTTAATAGTTTTTAATATTGTTTACCACTCACACACAGTGCTCTTCAAGAGCGTTCTAGTCCTACCCGTGGAATTTTTGGTTTCTTATTTAAACTTTGTATTTAAGTTTTCAAAAAAAACTTCGTATCCGTCTAACAAGGTGTATCTTTATTCAAATGTTTTTAACATTTCGTGGTGCTTAGACCCAAGTTCACCAATCCTTAAACAGCCGGTGAACCTTGATTGACGGTTAATTTGACAGAATCCCCATAGAAATTATGACAATTCTAAACGGGCTGATTAAAAAATAAACATGACGTGTTAGTGAACTCCAGGCTAAGTCCCATTTAGCACTGACCTCTATAATACAAGTACGCTGAACTGCATACTGTCAACCTAAAAATGAAGCCATTTGATTTTTATATAGAATTTTTTCTGTCAGTTTTTAGAGAACGTTTAGTCCAGCGTACTTGTATTATAGAGGTCGGTGCATTTTACCAACCGCCTCCCGGACTATAAATAATAGATACATCCCACCTATATGCGATGTGTTTTCGGGAACATTCTTCGGCCGCGAATGGGGTCGAGACGAGATTTCCGTGTAGAAAATTTACATGTTTTACCTAATAAATACAGAATGGTGAACAATGGCTCTGCAGGACGGATATTACCTACCTTTTTCCGGGAAAATTTCGCTATAAGGGTTATGCAAAAAGGTATTCGGATGGAAAGTTTCGATTCGATAGTTTAGGGTGGGATAAATATGGTTTGCTTCAGTGATGTTGGCAATTAATCGTTTTTTTTTTCTTTAGAAAGTATCATCTCAACAAACCTCTTAAAAACCTGATATAATGCGTAACTTTAGCATCAACTCTATCTCTAAATATATTTTACTTCCAAAAATTTTCATCGTATCTTTTGGCATGGTATATACGTATTTCCCCAGGATGAAACATAACCTATAACATTCGTCAGTCGGGAGTGGGGTGAAATGTAAGTCGTTAGACTTGGTTTACGAAGAGTACTGCTTCTAGAAGCAGTGGACAGAGCACATTGAGCGAAGCCGTCGTTGGGGAAAAAAGGTTCTTGATTGATTGGAGATGGACTTATTGGAAACTATTTCATCAAAAGCGTAGCGTAGGGCATCCACAGTCAGGATGGACAGTCGACCTTGTAAAAGTCGTTGAATCGAATTGGATGCAGGGCGCTTGTAATCTAGGTAACTTTAGAAATCTATGGGGGAGGGGCCTTGATGTTTAGCAGTGGATGTTCTGCGGCCGATAACGATGATGACCTAAGGCTCCGCGCAGGTGGGCCGGCCACCGTCTACCGTCGACGGTGGCTGTCGCGGCACCGCGCAAACGAAGGTCACGCTAAAGTTGACTCTAGCAGATCTAGATCCTTTGACAGATGTTTTGTCAAAATGGCGATGCGCCACCGTTGGTGCGTCGCGAACATTGAGTCGCGAGTGGTCGCCACTAGCTTCACGTGTGCGGCGAAGTATTAAAATCATGTAAAAAGAGTCGCTAGCCGGGGCTGTGGTCGCTGGCCCATCTGCGCTGAGCCTTAGTAAACGATCTTTCCCTTTTCCCTCCCTAATTATACAGGATTAAGTATACCATGGTTAAAGATATCACTCATGTTCATCTTTTTTTCTTTTTTTCCAGACGAGGTGGACGTGATAGGCTATACGTCGAACCAAAGCGACAGCGAGTCGCTAGTCTCGGGCCACAGCGGCGACAGCGGCGTGGGCGTCGCGCGCGCGAGACGTGCGCGCCGCGCGCCGCACGCGCACACGCGCAAACAGACGAGAGTCTAGGTGCGTATCTGCTGAACGGTTATTTTAAAGCGTCTACACACCGCACACAACATAGATATAAGGTCACAGAACACTTATCAACTCGTAAACGGAACGTAAACTTATCAACTCGAGCCGTTCAGTATTCTTTGTATGAAACTCCGTTCTGCAATGCACACTAATCGGAATCGTATCGAAATCGCCCCGCCTCGGGACCAACTTACGAACCGCTTTGCGGGTCGGTCAACTAGCGGTCCCCGCGCTTACGGCTCGTCCTCCGTGCGCTTACGTCTCTCCGTACCCGAGCTTACGTCTCTTCGTCCACCCTTGCCCTCAACAATGTCGACCAGCGGTCGGCGAGCCGTAAGCGCAGGGTCGCCTAGCCGTAGCCGAGTCGACGTACCGGAGCTGCTGATCCGCTTTGGTTACGTGCTTACGTTAGGTTGACACCTATTTGACAGCGAGGCGAAAGGCGATACGGTGACGATCCCTTTCCTAGTTGATATGTGTGCTATGACCCTTAGCCTAACAAGTTCGTGCGCAAACTCGCAACAGTGACGCTAGTCTCGGGCCACAGCGGCGTGACGTGCGCACACGCGCAAGCAGACGAGAGTCTAGGTGCGTATCTATTTAATGGACATTAAGAAGCGTCCACAGGTAGCGGGAGGTGCTTGTGGCGCAGTAGCGGCAGCACTATGGTAGTAATACCAAAGTTAAGCAACCCACGGCGCGGTCGTGATTGGAACCCATCCAATTGAACCACTGACTATTTAAGTGACGTCCATAACAGGCATCTCCGTTAAGCAGTTGGTCCCGGCTTATATCTGTTGATATTAGTTGTTAAGCCTAATCAGAGGCCTAGCGGCTTTATAACATTTGACATTAAGGTTCACTTGCCTTGCAGACACCCCTCCACTAATCTGAGCCCGCGTGGTGGAGTATGGCTCGTACCTCCTCAGGAGGTGAGGCCTTTGCCCAGCAGTGGAATCGATGTAGGCTAACTTGACGACAGGTAGCACAGACACCCCTCCACCAATCTGAGCCCGTGTGGTGAAGTATGGCTCGTACCTCCTCATAGTTGAGGTGAGGCCTTTGCCCAGCAGTGGGATCTATGTAGGCTAACTTTACGACAGGTAGCACACAATACTGTTACAGCTAGTTTTTAGGCCAGGCCCAATTCTTACGCCTTCGATATTATGTCACATACGATATATTTTTTAAAAAACATAGCGAATGTCACAAAATGTGACAAATATCAAACATTTTGATACATCAAGAATACGGAATATCTAAATTTTGTGATATTCGCCATGTTTTTGATAAGTATCGTATGCGATAATGTCTAAGGTGTGACAACTGGTCATAACGACGCGCCTTATCACACGCGCACAAGCAGATGAGAGTCTAGGTGCGTATCTGTTGAACGTTTATTAAGAAGCGTCTACAGATCGCACACTATACTGCTTGTTAGAGCTCCTACAAACGAACGGCAGTTTGCTGACGACGCATGTAACTGCAGACGACGTCCACTACGAATATGGGGTCCAAAACGCTACGAGCTACGAAATTGACCATTGTGCTTCTTCTGGCTGGCTACTAGGCTGGGTAAAAGAAAAGGCTACGAATGGTAAGAATGCTACGAACTGTGTATGTACTACGACGGACTACGAAGTGCGTAGGCCGTGCTACGGTTTAGTCGTATGGATGCGTGCACGCAGCGATTAGCGTAACAACTGATACCTACTTATATTTTTCTTTAGTACTATGTTGGCACTTCGTTTTTTTTTTGTTAGAGCTGCAAACTGCTGCTGAATTACCTTAAATCTTTTGGGATTTTATTTAGTTAGCTCGTTTAACGGAAACAATCCTTTATTTTCACAAAGAAATATATCTGCATTTAAAGATTTCTAAAATGTTTCTTTTTTTTAATTTATTTTAAAAAGAAACAAAACTGTATAAAAAGATTTCTTAAATTCGCTTGTCTCGTCCGGGAATCCCTCCAGGGCCCATAGATTTTTTTCACCCTGTATATGGTATTACGATATAGGTATTGAAAGCTAAAATTTTAAGTAAAATAAATGTTTTTTATTACAGGTGGGTGGAGCGCGGCGCGGACCCCGCGCGGGGGGCGGGCGCGGCTCGCACTCGTCACGCCCTCGTAACGTTAACGTAGAACATTTTGTTGGTACATGTACTAAGAATGTTGTTTCTGTGACTTGCCGCGGCCGCGACAGTTCCTTGGTGACAGAGTGACTCGACGACACCGCCGTCCGCGCAAAACCTCCCCCCCACCCCCCACCACTCCACACACACCTTTACACGTTCGACACACCTCAGCAATCCATCACTCGAGTACAAAATTGCCAAAAATATCAACTCAAAAAAAGTTATTTTTCATGTTTTATTTTTTATTTTGAGCGGACTAGGCTCGCTGACGCAATATCTTTTTACGATGTTTGAGGTTGTAGTACACTTACCACCTTAGAAACCGACCTGTGCAGTCTATCTTCATTTTTTTATAAGGGTTTTTTTATAAGCATACAACTGTGTTGCATATTTGATTTACAGAGCCATTGGGATACTCTGCGAAGACCGTTAGGCCTATTGCAATTTTTTTATATATTTTCTTTTAAACTGATACCTACCTACTTTAAAAAAAATCGGAGGCCGCTATGCCAGAGGAACGGACTCTTCTAGACTTAGTACGTAATAAGTTATTGCTGTAAAAAGATCACTAGAATAGTTAATTAATAGAAAAATGCAACAAACTAGCTTACCAATTTAGTTTACTTTTCTAGAAGACGATGGTGGTGAAGTCCCTTACTTAAGTTAAAAATTGATAATTTCCAACGAAACAGCGACATCTGAATGTTGATCTATTGTTTATTTAACGAATATTTGAAAAACTGACCATTAATATTTGCCTGCTAAAGTTTTTAATTGAACTGAATTGAACCTGAAGTATCAGGTTCAATTGTCTTTACCTGAAAATGTGAAAATAGGTTGCTCATGAACGGTTGCACAGGGGATAAGTGGACTACGGCCCTTTATTACATTTCATTGATCGATTCCATTTTTGAAATTACCTTTTTCTGTGTGCAGAAGTGTATATTTTTCACTTTGTAATTTTATTGATATTTTAACTACATCGGATATATTTTACGCAATATGTATAGCTTCAGGGGGTCGATTTTTATTATATTAATATATTGTTTAGTTTGTGAAACACCATGTACAAATGTGAAAATAGACAGCCCCCCAAAGATTGACGTTATCTTATAACTGTTATGTGCTCATCTTATTTTTCTATTTATTATTAAATTTTGTATCGGAAGTATTCGAATATAAATTATACGGTCTTTGGAAAAAAATGTTTTCAAAAAACTCTCTAGGTACTTATTGTTATTGATTTCCACAAAAATATGCTAATTTAGCTAATGTTGTATAAATAAATATCAATTTTATATTTTGTATATAATTATTTTTCTTGTATAAATTAATCAAATAGAATTACTTAGATCTGTGAATGTTTTGCGGGCATCACACCGCTTTTATGATTGGGTTCCCACGAATAGAGACCCACCAAAAATATTATTATTTTAGTACATTAACAAGAAACTTTCATTAAAATCCAAGTTAACTGTTTGATGGCTATGAGAACTCTACGAGATAGTCCCATAGATTGTTTCATTTAATTACATTGTATATTTCGTTATGAAATATAGAAGTAAGTCAAATATTCTTATATCCGTTATAAAAATGGTTCTTTTAAAAACTTGGCGGGAGTGTTTTTTTAAAGAAATACTTTTTGTTTCGTTTACGACCAAATGACACTAAATTAATATGTATTGATTACGTGTCCAAGGTACAGTAGTGTTGTAATTAATTATGTAAATGTCCTAAGAAACACGCCCAAACCGAATATCGAAAAGTAGGTAATTGACTTTCCTACATTAGTTTTTGTTTTGTTTTGAAAATTAGAAATTGATCACTCTCATTGAGTTCGAAAAATCTGACAGAAAAATAATAATACGACTGTACATATCAAAGGGTCATATAAGGAACAAAACGTATTTTACTAAAAAATACTTCAGTTGAACAATTGGTATAAGAATATCGACTACCAATGTCGAACTTGAACATCACTACTAACCATCGTATTGTTAAGTATTAATATTGATAATAATGATCTCACTTCATCGTCACACGTCCATTCGAGTAATCTGTCATTTTACTATGTGTTACAGTCAGCTGCAAAAATATTTGCCACGTACACAAACGACGGCATGTATCTTATTTAGAATTTGGATTCTTTAGATACATATTTTTCATCTGGCTGTATATTTGTGAAAAGAAATTATTTTGGTATAAAAATTATAATTAAATAATTTCTTTATACATCGACAATATCACAAGACATAAAATATGTACATGAATGAAGCGATATTTTGAACTTTTTATTAATAAAATCACTTGTACTTTGTATAATATTAAATAGTCACTAGATGCAGTGTCAAAAAGAATAAAATGTCGCATAATTAAATGTTGTATAATCTTGGATCAGTTGAAGCGTGACAATATTACTTTAATGGATATTAATTTATGTAAACATTCATGTACCAAAAAAAACATATTTATAACATGGAACGTTGTGCTGGAATAGTGTGAACACGAAGTTTGCAAGGAAACGGCTAGAAAGTACACATATATTTTTGTTATACTATTGTATCTTGTAATAAATTGTTAATTCATTTTTTGGATGAACACGACTGAATTTGATTGTCTTTATGTCTGTTTATTTCAATTCGCGACTGTCAGGCGTCTTAACACCTAACGCTTGGCGGTATGGTCTTCTAATAATATGCATATTGTAAATTGTTTTAGGTATGGATGTTATGCTAAGGATAGTTGTAACGTATTATCATTTTGTAAGTATAATACATTTGTTTTAGAAATGACAGTCTGATCTCTTAAGGTGTAATGCGTGTGATCGGTATGCGGCAGAGCCGTGTATATCCGTCAGGCGGCCCTTGGCGCGTTCCACGAGTGGCCCATTTGTGGCATGACACTACCCAGATGTGGCACAGACGAGACAAAAGTTCAAACGGAACTTTTTTTTGCCACATCTTAGCCCTACGAAAACTTTGATTTTAATGTGTGGAACGCGTCCTACACTCGCCGCTACCCGCCGCCACCTATGAAGTCTAATGAATTTTAACTAAAATCATAAACGTCCACTTCTTTTACATTCGTTGGTGATAATCACAAAATCGCACAATATTATAACTTATGCGTATAAAATAATATATTTTTGCCTTTGTTATTCTTTAGTTTTTAGTAGGTAGATTATTTAGAAAAGTACAAAAAAACAAAGTCATTATTCCTGGTTAAATAAACGTATTTGTCGTCTAGTGGCGCTTTAATTAAATTAGGTAAATTATAGTCCATAAATTTGGAATGACTGAATTAGGATGGGCGTATAAAAAAATAATGATACTCAAGGAAAGTGTTGTTTTTGAATATTCTTGTTGTGTGGACGGTAGGTGGACGGCGGGTTCAGTGGCCGATGCTAAAGTCAGCTGTTCGCATCGCTGGCAAAAACAACTGCGATCATGATGGACGTAAGGAAAACTGCAATTTAGACAATGGAGAAACAATAGTTTTTACCGGCTTTGTTTGTTAGGAGCGTTGCCATGGATACAGAGCAATACTATCGATTATATCGAAGTTAAATATTAAAATTACTATCGATAGTATCGACATTGACTATTGCGAAAACGATAGTTTTGTCCTATCGATAAAGGCCTTTTATTCAATATCACAGCAATACTATCTATAGTATCGATATGCATATCGATATTGTCGATGATTTTCGAGGTCAACTATCGATAGTGAAACTATTGATAGTGCGGCAACGCTATTTGTGAGCGCTCCCCTTCCATTCATCATAATCGTATTGTTACCCAGCGCCTCTGTCAGATCCTGCCTCGAAAACGTCAACAAAATCATTAAACTTTTGGTAATTTATTTAGATATGTATCGCGAAATTTATTTATTTAGAACCGTGCTTGTCATTAGCGAGCGTACCGGTGTTTTGCTTTGGCCAGATTTTAAGGCCAGTACTTCGTTCGGGATTCTTCTTAACCTGTATTTGCGCCAAATTTAAGACAGCTATAGGTACATATAGCTGTCTGTTAAAGCCGTAGGAGAACTTATTGCGAACCATTCCATATGACATGAATAACCAACCATGTCGATCTACAAAAAGATTACCAATTTAGATAGGGGTTCACAGTAGATAAAGAAAATACATGTAATTTCTTCTCTGACTGAAAAAAATACCCTGACTGTACCGAATCAAGGATTATATGTTAATATCACGTCGCGTTTCAAAATTTTTCCAGCAGGTCAGGTTATCGACTGTTCAGCTTGTGGCATAAATGGCACAGTCATTTGGCGCATAATATTTTCAATCGTTAAATCGCTATTCGTATAATTTGCAACCGAGTGTATGGGTGCAAGCGGCGACGGGATGCTATGAGAGTACAAATTCTGTATAAGCCCCTACTTGAGTGTTAATTCTAAATGTTAATTTTTCAAACACGAAACAGGGAGAAGTTGTCGTCACGGTACGAATTTAACGTAGCGCGGGCGAAGATAGTCGCAAAGAATCCAGTCATCTCTGCCTTCGGTGTTGTCTTTCTTATTAAATTGTATCTGTATCCTATTGCTACAGTGAGTTTTGTTTGCATCTTTCAAAGTTTTCAATCTTCGTAGAATACTAAAAGATAAGACAGGTTATTTCACTGTAACGATAGGGTATTGAAAACGGTGCGTCGCACTATAGCGCGCACCTAATTTTAGATAAGAAATATCTGATCTTGTTACGCGTTGTCTTCTCTTACTCTTTTGAATGATTGTTTAAGTCGTGTTGTCTTTGTCTTATCTGTAGATTAATAAAAAGTTAACGCTACTTCAAAGCAGTCAGATGTAGTACTTTTTGAGAACGCGTTTCAAAATCAGAACCTGTGTTATTAGAAATGAAATTGCAATAAATTGTCCGTAGGCCGAGCATCGCAGCGCCAGCGTTACACAACTTAGTCGATGTACATTATTAGTCCGGCGATGTAAAAAAAGTCAGCAATTGTAAATATTGGAGGCAAAATTTTTATACAAATTATTTCATAAATATATTCTTGGACCAAGTTGCGCGCGGGGCTGCGACGCCGGCCAGACCGCAGCCTAGGGGGCGCTGCAGTCGACATGATCTTGCGCATAAAATCATATTTATCAGACAATTTGCACTTCTAACACGGTGGAAGAAAGATCAGAATACTTTTTTGTTCTGTGCTTACACGATCGAAACTGGAATGGAAATTAGTATGGTATTCGAAGTGGCGCCGCCTGGTGGCTAAATAGTGAAACCAGGTTCTGTGCGAATTCGCGTTTTCTTTACGATCGTAAAATTGTATAAGCAAATATTTCTGGTCTTTCTCATCAAGATGCAATGCTAATTGCACTAATTTCATTTTTTATTTTTAACAAAATTATTGCAATTAAATTATTCTTATTAGACGATGTAGTAATGTCTGATAAATTAGTAATATTCGTTACGAGTGCCTACCTATCGGCCTTTCCTTCGTATTTAATTAATAAATAGATCAATACTTTTTCAAATAAAAACCATCCTCAACTCATGTACCTAGACAAAAAACCTGTGTCATCTATAAACTAGAAAAACTTTCTATATATTTCTAAAATCCTATTTATAGTATAATACCTTTCATCGCAACGTAAAAAAGTACATTTTTATGCGAAATGATCGTGTTAACTGGACAGAGCGCACGACACCCACCTAGGTACAGTCAGTCGAAAAAATTCGGCCACTTGTGTTTTAACACCGAAGTAGCGGTGTTCCATAAACAAACTGGTAAAACGTTACATTTTTAGATAAATAGCAACACAAGTTTACACATCACGAAGTTTTTGCGGCTGACTGTACCCTAGGGTTGGCGACCCGCAGTCGTTCAGAACGTAGAGGCAAACATTAGGTACTATTATGACTACTGCTGATGACTTGGCAGCATTATTCAATGTGGCACATATAATACTATATGTAAAAAAAAAGTTATAGAATTAATTTAATAAAATTATAAATAAAACATATTTTGTCTTATTTCACAACCCTAGTGGCTAGTCCGAAACGTGACTGAAATAAAAGAAATGTGTTTAAGGATCATATATATCTTTATTATTCTATATTGACATCTGGAATCGACCAGCGAATGACCAGAAATTTATCTAAAATTTTACAAAAGACTTTTTATACATAAAGGAATAATAATTGGCATACTCTTTGGTAGCACGAGGTAACAACATTTAAGAAATATCAAATAATATAAATATTTTCAAAATAGCACTGACTAATTTCCAATGAATAATTATAATGGCACTATTACTAAAACAAATAAGGTACTTATGTATTTTTTGTAAATTATAAACAAAACATATTTAATGCTCAATCTTGTAAAATTTTACTTTTAAAACATTTTTTATTTATTTAATGAGTATTCAATAACTGGTATTGGTAGTCAATAAAATGATATTTGATATTCCCACTCAACAGCGCATATCCTAAGCTCATTACAATTATAAGCACCCAGTATTATGGTCTGGCTCACAACGCCTAATTACAGCGACTTTAAAACATTGAAATAATTTGCTAATAAGTATGCTAGGATCAACAGCCTACGTCGTGCGGCGCAGAGTAACATTCTATTCATATTCAATGGTAAGGTACGAGCTAATACAGCCCATCCTCCAGCCCAAGAAAAAATACAATAGAGAGGCTCCCAAAACACGAGAATTATTTTTTATGAAACTAAGAATTCACCAAAGCACAACCAACAGAACACAACAAACCTTCTGGCACAAGTATTTTAATGCTTAAAAGGGGGCTCTGGCCATTGTTACTGTAAGATGATATTTGGAAGTAAATAGTTATTTTTATTGTTTTTCATTATATTTTCAACAGAAAGTAATTATTTCCTGAAAAGTATCAATAATTAAATGTTATTGGTTAAATAATGAAATTTTATTGGTTAAATTAAATAATTACATTTTATAGGTTGTTAAGCAACTCTCGGCTTAGTTTTGGTGGAGTCTCGCCTTATATTGCAGAAGTAAACACAGCTCGATTCCAATGTGCCCTGTCTATGACAAATTTTAAGTTCGCTTTATTTCTTTCTGTGCTTAACACAAAATGAGACAGATTACTATAATTTAAAAACTTCAAATTAAGTCATGCGATTTCTTATTTATTTTTACAAGGTTTTGTTGTTTTCGTCTAACTTTATTCGTCATCGAATGACATCTGTACTAAATTGACTATGGCTTCTATAATTTACTTAGGAACTGACAGCTGTTTAATCTGTCGTTTCCAAATTATATATGTCTGTCTCTTTACGTTTGTATAGCACAGAAAGAAATAGACTAAACTTAAAATTTGTCATTTACATTTGGACTCGAGCCTAATTTCAACTAATTCATATCTAGAGCCTACTAAAGTAACATGTTTTGTCCGTACTTTTAATTCTTTCATCCTTGTGTGACATTTGACATAATAATTTTATTGAATCCTGACATGATTTTTATCCGAAATTAAGTACCAATCTGTTATTATTCTTAATTAATGTTTATATAAGTAATATTTTTTTGAGATTTATTTATGTGTAACCTGGTGTGCCTCGGTGTTTTGCACTGTAATATACCATGTGTAAATAATAAATAAATCCATCTCTGTCACTCAAGTATGCATTACATTGTGAGTGAAAGTGAGAGCTTGATGCTTGAATAGGGTTTCTATTGATTTAGGGCATTTAAAATAAGAAAATCTATAATTCATCGCGTTGTTCAAGCCTCTTCATTGCTAAATCCTGGAAGCTAATTTATAATTTATAACACATCTAAGTGTCAAAATATCAATAAATTCACGCAAATACGAAGACATTTCAATGAGGTAATGCCAAAATTAGATTTTAGCAAAATTACTACAAATATTACAATTAAATTTGTGGTGCAATTAAATTACAATATAATATTTAAATTAATTGCTAAATTTTTACATAGTGCACAAATATCTAAAGGAATAATACTTCGTTTGTAATTGAAAAGAATTATATGATTTCAATTGAGCCAATTGGTATCTTAAACATTTAAACTGGGGTTTTGACTTTCGACTTCAATAAACATCTTAATTGGAAAAACATTCAAATATTTTCTTCGTTTTACACTGTTATCCCGTAATAACATCAAAATAATTAATATATTCAACAAAAGAGTTAACGTTAAGAGATTTGAGAGCATTCATTGTTGTTCAAAGTTTTCTTTTTAATTATAAGTTTTTTCATCATTAGAAAAAAATGTTCAAAGGATTGAGCCTAAGAATATAGATTATAATGAAAATGGGTCTCATAGCTAGTGCACACACTAAACTTACGTATTAATACAGTCAGACCTAAAAATAAGTTGCGGTTTTCATAGCGTCTATGTTAATTAAGTTGGATAAATATTTTTATTTCACCAAATTACTTGATTATCATTTAATGTTGCTACGTATTAGAGATGTGCCGGATCGTCAAAAATGTGTATCCGCGTATACGGATCTGAATACGGATAATGGGCTCAATACCAATGCGCCCTGTCTAAAATTAAATTTAGGTTTAGTCTGTCTCTTTCTCTGCCAAACAAACGAAAAGAGACAGATTATATTAATTTAGAAACGTCAGACTAAACAGCTGTCTGTTGCTAAGGAAATTAGAGAACCCATAAACAATTTAGTAGGGATGTCATTCGATGACGACTAAAGTTAGACGAAAACACGCAAAAACTTGTTTAAATACATTAAAAATCGCATCACTTAATTTGACGTTTCTAAATTATTGTAGTCTGTCTCTTTTTGTTTGTTAGATAGAGAAAGAGAGAGACTGAACCTAAATTTAATCTTAGACAGGGCGCATTGGAATTGAGCCCAATGTGTGCTATGATCCGCGGATACGGATCTTACCTTTTTACTCGATCGGTGCCCGTGCGCCTGACCTTGATGATAGTTAACGCTACTATACGCTTTGCGTGAGCGTGACAGGGACATGTTTCGACATGCATTTTGCCGGTCTTTTGTTTTTGTGATTGATATTTTTATAAAGGTAGTTGGTGTAGTACCTACCTGTAATTTATGTAAAATTAGTACAAATGGTTAATGAAAAATAATCTGATTGGAATTTAATGTTTTTGATTGCTACCTTAAAACCAATATTTATAATTTCATTAAAATTGATAAGGTAAAAGATCCGTATAAGATCCGCCAAAAAAGTAACTACGGATAAGGTTACCTCGGATATCCGCGGATACGGATATCTGGAACATAACTACTACGTATGTACAGTATGGAGAATAAATATTGATTATTTATAGTTTTCCAAATCATTTTTTTATTGGACTGACACAAAGAAGTAGTGCACAAAAATGGCACGCACGGTAGCTGCTATTTTTGGGATGTGCTGTATATTTCATTTTCGCAAGTTTAATGTGGCACTAAATGCATAACCTAGATTGGCAGCGTTAATCGTCTAACAAAATACATTTCCTTACCTATCTCAGCTCCGTAACACTAAATATGATGCTCTAATAAAGCTTATTAATATTAACAATGTACTTAGCCTACAGACTACCTTTCGTGGTACTAGTAACCTATATTTGGTTTTAATTGCAATCATTATACTACTGTGAGCATTTGTAGGAAATTATGTGGTGTCTATGAGTCGTGTCGATGTTGTGGGCCGATTTGCCACAAAGAAGCTACTACTTCCTAATTGTCAAAAAAGGTAAATAAAACACATCTACTATTATATAAGTACTAAGTTTTTTAGTCTATTTTTTAAAGAAACATTGCTGTATATTATTCGTAAAGCCTGTTTTAATTTACCATGACATTCTACAGTTAACTTGTTAACAATAAATTGTTTGTCAAGCAGTTTAAAAGTTATACTCTAAGTTTTTTTTTTATTTACAGACAAACAAACACAACACGTGTTTTTTTTAACGGATATGTAGTTATAGCTCAAATCTAGTCACTAATCAAGCAATAAGTAGTAGGAATAAGAGAAGAATCATTATAGGCCAGAAATTGAACTACCTTTTTGAAGACAGTTTAACAATACTTTTAAGATATTCATCGTTTAGGAACTTTATAGAATAGGGAAAATGGACCGGTTTGTTTTTAGATTTCCAAATTTCAAATCGCATCTTTGTGGCAAACGGTCCGCTATTTTGACACGTCGAATCGTCCAAGAATAAGGCATTTACACTTATGCTTTACCATCTATTTCAAAGTGCGAAAATAGTTTTCTGTTTCGTCCTAAACCTGACTGTTTCGTCACAATTATCAGACCACACACTAGGCACGAAATAAACTACATCAAACTGTTTTTAACATCATCGAAAATTTGCTAAACACGAAATCCTAATGAGTGTGTAGTCCATCTAACATTCTCAACTTCTTTTTTCGCCAAACATCGATCGCCACATTCCTACAGTATTAACATTCATAACACCATTTACTTACAATTCACATTCTACATCCAACAGTGATCCATCAAACACTGCACATTGTACAAGCAAGGGTCCTAATGCTTTAGCATTTTTTCCCCTAAAATTTCCCAACCATACTAGTTTTTTTTTTCAAATTATAATTAACTAAAGCAAAAGTATGACTTTTATTTGAAGCTAACTGTACTATTGACCTGGTTTTTTTTTCACAAAACCGAAGTTTAATTCTCGGCAAAATTGATAACACTAATATTTGAACTAAATTATTTCTAAAATGGTAACTAATATAATACACAATGAAAACGCTATATCAATTAATCAACTGAAACAAAATCATAACTTTAAACAATTCTTAACACCACAGCTGTTCAACATTCCAATACCTATTCATATAGACACTAAACAAACACCTGTATTTTAAATTCTCACACATTAACTCCCGTACTAATAATGATTATGTCATTGCCACAATACAATAGATATGACACGGCTAATTTGAAATGTTTGTCTCCACTGTCAATGTCACCTATTAAAGTCAGCCTATATAGATCCCAATGCTGGGATTAGGCCTCACCCCAACTATGAAGAGCCATACTCCACCACGTTGGCTCAGTGCGGATTGGTGGAGGGGTGTCTGTAAGGCAAGTGACAAACCTTACTGTCAGATGTTATCAAGCCGCCCTAGGGCCTCTAGGCTTAACGACTAATACCAGCAGATATTAGCCGGGACCAACTGCTTAAAGTGCCTTCCGAAGCACAGAGATGCTTGTCATGGACGTCACTTAAATGGTCGGAATGGTCACCCATCCAATCACGACCGCGCCGTGGGTTGCTTAACTTTGGTATCACTACCAAAGCGCTGCCGCCACTGCGCCACAAGCACCTCAAATGTCACCTCAATGTCACCTATCCGTCATTAATTAACTAAATTAGCCGTCTTTTATTTATACAAGTGTTACAGCGGTGGCAAATTCATTATTAGTAAGGGATTGGATACATGCGGGTACATTCCCCAAGTATTGATGAAATCAAACGACGGCTAACTGGCGTAGCAAGCACTTACAAAAATTCGTCGACTGACTAACGTCCTTCGTAGCTCAGTTGGTAAGAGCACTCGCCCGGATAGCGAAGGGACGTGGGTTCGAGTCCCACCGGATGACACAGTCGATTAATTTTTGTAAGCGAAATTTGATTTTATTAGTAAGGGGGTAAATTATTAACTATTAGGCTCCGCGCAGATGGGCCAACGATTTCAGCCACCGGTGGCTAGCGACAAGCTGTTTACATTATTTTCAATACGTCTGCGCACACGTGAAGCGAGTGGCGGCCACTCGCGACCCAGTGTTCGCGACACGCCACCGGTGGCGGCCACTCGCCATTTTGACAAAATATCTGTCAGAGGAGCTAGCAGATGATTGTCAATTGTAGCGGCAACCGAACACCTCGGTTTGCGCAGGACCAAAGGGCGTGGCTCGCGACAGCCACCTGTGGTCGGTGGCCAATCTGCGCGGAGCCTTGAGTTCACAAATGTCAGTATCCTACATAATTTATCAAACCCTATAACGTGACTGACTCATCAAGATTTTAATTCATTCCATCCAATTGCGTATTCACAGTAGCTACGGTTGCCAGTGTTAAAATACAATAGATACGCAAACAACCAATATTGAGGTAAATTTTTGATCTCGGATCGGTTATTTCGGGGGTTACATAGTACTGCTGCACTGGTTGGATAAATATTTTTTTCTTTTCAGACAAACCTATATCACTCGAATGCTTTTTGTTTTTTATTTGAAATGGATTTGCTCTTGACTCTAGACTTAGCCAGACGTGACGTAGTCAGAGTCGACTGTGGAGCGAGCTCACCCAGAAGTTTCTGACACTCCCACGCGAAATTGAGATACATTACCTGTGATGCGTAAAATCCGCGATAGCGCAGGAACATGTCCTTTGACATTACAGAATATGAAATACATTACAGATATCTCAAGCCCGCGTGCGTGATTATATCACGACTCTTAAAACGAGCGCTCTCTGAATTCGGGCTCACTCGATAAGACAGAGATGCCTGTCAACTTAAAGATACTAACGATTCAGATTTATTTTATTTCCAAAGGACATTCAACGGCAATGGACCTGGGCCCGTAGACAAGATGCAATTATCTATCTAAAACGCAGTTCGCTATCGCTAACAAAATTTATAAAACTGACATAAGCCATCAAAACATTACGTGACTTGCATACATATTTTGAAATTTTGTTGGCGATAGCGAATTTGGCTGTAGAATAGCTTCTAAGGGTCCTGATTCACAACAGTCCTTAGACAAATTAAGTACATTCTGTCTCTTTCACTGCTGAAGAAACGAAAAAAAAACAGACTGCAATATTTAGAAACGTCAAGAAGAAAGGGACTTTAATTTTCACGAGACTAATAAAATGTTAATTTTTAGTGACGTGTTTGAGTAGGTACGGCAGATAAACAATTGAAAATAAACATCAGGAATGGCAACACTTAAACGCGTTCCCTAATTGTACTTAGTCTTTTTTCGTTTTTTTTCAATAAAGAAAGAGGTGGCAACAACAGCGAGTTTTGGAATCGTAGTCAGTCTCTTTGTTTTTTCAGCAGAGAAAAATACAGGTCACACGTTTCGACATAGGTTTAGTCTTAATCCGTGGCACGTTGAAATCGAGCCATATACTCAACTATGACTTTGCCCCACTTTAAAAATATTTTCTTCCCAAAATATCATCTTGGTTTGCTAGTATATACCTTACTTAACATCGTAGGATTTATTTGTCGCAGTCTGGTACCAACTGGACACTGTCCTCGTCTCGTCGGTTCGAGTGGGGTCTTCTGAGGGGCCGGGGGTGCTGGAGGAGGGAGAAAGTCTGCTGGCCACTTTGCTTCTTGCTGAGTGCATTCCGCAAGTGACTCTCGCCTGAAATGTGCAGAATAGCTGTTATTAATTGTTGGCATAAATGAATTTAATGCAACAAAACCAATCATTTAATATTATTACCATGGCAATACTAAAAATGATTTGTCAGTGGTTTAGTATAAAACGCCATGATCGCCCGTTACACTCTTTTCTTTTCGTTCCACAAATTACTGTGCTAGGAGGCAGACTTTAAAAAACTGTCTTTTCCTTTTCGCTCGTAACCCTATTTACCTATATAAATATTGTGGTAACATGCCGTTGTTCAAATCACAAGGGACATAGCTTATAGTCCGATAAGTTCGTGCATCCCTCCTTCGGTCGCCTGGGGTGTGGAGAGCGAGACAATAGATGTCAACAGGGATGCGTGGTGTTGCAGGGAAGGCGATTTCACTTCCACGCCCCCTGCAGTTCTCGCGCATCAGCTTGTCGGAATAGTTTGATAAAAGTTTTTCTATTTACTATTAGGTCTAGGCAGTAGTGCCTGATGGGGATGGGGGAAACCCGCCAAACTTGGACGTTTTTAAAATCCATTAGGTTGAGTCAAAAATCTTCATTTCTTAAAAATAATACCATCAACAGCGACACACACCTATGTATTGCGTACACACGAGTGCATTATAATACCTCCCGCGTAGTTGGCTAAAAGGGTGGTTTAAGACCGCATCGGTTTCTACATGCTGACCTCCAAACTTCAATTTGAAGATAGCACCCCATGATGAGTTGGCTGATCTCTATTGAGATTGATCGCTGTAGTATTGATCTGGGTTTTAAGAAGAAAACTAAGGCTCTCTTTTTATAAAAATGGTAGGATTTTGGAGGGTTTCTGTTCAAGTGCAGTTTAGGAGTATCTATTATTGTCGTCGGTCGAATCACGAAAAGGCGTATCCAACAAAATGGGGATTTTGAGTTTAGTACACTATGTTATTAAAAAACGTACATTTTATAACGTCACCAAAGATCGTATCTGAATTCTTTGTCAAGGATCCAGTATTGACATTTGCATAGGGCCCTTAATGCATTTTCCATACTTTAATTATTCATCACGAAAAGAATCAGATCAAGTTGCGACTTTTCGTGAAAACAAATTTTGGGCATCTAACGGTTCAAATTAAGATAAGTTTGTTCATATTAAAACTGTCAGAACTTACATTTTGTATTACGGACCAGTAACAGCCTATTCACTGTTTTTTTGAAAGTAATAAGATTATAGTGTTTAGGGAGCACTTGAGCCGGCAAAAAAATCCAATTTTTAGCCATACTCAAGAGCAATGTAAATTTCTAAACGTTTGGTGCGAATTGGTGGTACAATGGAACAATATAAGGGTGGCAGCCCTGCCTACGTCTTGTGTCCTGATAGTAAAAAGGGGCTGGTGGAATCAACTCGTGTATTTTTTTCACATCCTCCCTGAAATTTATATTCATATATATGATATTTCGCATCATCCTCCTCCCTCCTTGATGCAGCCTGTAGAACATGAGAAGGTAATCCACCTAACGCATGTGTTATAGGCTTTGCAGATTAGTTTAACAAAATTTAGTGCCTCTAATAATTCGTATTGCTATTTTAACCATCGAGTCTAATACAGTCAGTTAGCATTTCTCAAATCCTTCCTAAAAGTGGCAGCAGTATTCCATACTAGCTCGAACAAATTTAGTGAAGTTGTAACTTGTAAGCTGCCTCGATGTGAAGTACCGCCTGACAATAGAGAGGACTCGAAGCTCCCTAGCTGGGCAATGGACTCGATGTACTGTCCAAAAATCACATTAGATGACATTGAGATACCTAAAAGTTGCAAGTTATCGGTGACGGAAACAGGTAGAACGCCGTGAAACGACGGAGCCAGATCAAAATGACTCACTCAGTTCAGTAAAAAACTCCGGCGTAAAGATATGACGAGTATCCTTCTAGGACTACTTTAATTGATCGTTCGCTCAGGAAGTCAGATATCTATGTACAGAGGTAAGCAGGAAAATAATAAGAGGGAAGCTTGCTGACAAGGCTTGCGTAGCAAACCCTGTTAAAGGTATTGGAGATATCGCGTCGATAGACACCGCCATTGCCTCGCCTTGCCTGGCCTTGCCTCGCCTTGCCTCTCAATGAACGCACTCAGTCAGCCAGCCCCGGCGAAACCCATACTACACCAGTAGTATGGGTTTCGCCGGGGCTGGCTCAGTGACCACACTGAGGACATGTGTGCCAGGAGTTTCTTGTTTAGTGCACGCTCTATAATCTTGTAAGTATGGAGGTGACTCAAATGGGACAATAGTCGCAGCATGGCTAGCTTACTTGGGCACTGGTACCTTTCTGGCGCTAATGCAAGCCTCCATGATTTGGGCACAACACCAGTCTCAATTGAGAGTCAGTGAAGGTAGTTAAAAACAACTCGGGTTCACAGTTACGCAGGACTATTGCTATAATTTCGTCAGGTTCCCTAGCTTTGTACACATCCAGATTCTACAGGATTTTAAATATCTCGTCCTAATTGACGCACACTTCAGATATTAGACAGTCAGAGTGTGGTGATGAAAGAGGTGGGTATATGAGCTTTTCCTGCAGTATCTAGGCGCGAATTAGCTACGAACAGAAAAGCGAAAAGGTTCAGATTTTCTTATGCAGCATGGGCTAGTGTACCATCCCCCTTATTACTAGAGGTCGGAATTAGGTAGAGTTATTCATGTACTTACACTGATTTCATGCAGCGAATATCTATTTATTTTAATAACGAACGAAACACAAACCAACTTTAACTCAACTAAACTAAATACACTAGTAAACTAACCTAAAACTTAAAAATAAAAAACAAATGACTTATTCAAAAACAAAACCGTGTCCTTGAGGCAAGGAGGCGAGAATGCTGGCTGCGTTTCCGCGTTGGATAGCAATGCTTATCCTCTGAGCGAGAAACGAGCCAGCTCTTTTATCTTCTAATAAAATGTTTAATTTGGGTGCAATTTTTCCGAAGAGTAATTTAGCATGGGGTCCCCATGGTCCAAATGTTTTAACGCCAAAAGGCGCAAACACGTAGTCACCGGCAAGGGACTCGTATTTGCGTCGCTTAGCGTTTTCTGCCAACTCAGCAGCAGAACCAGCTTTAAGAGCTGATTCCCTGAGATGCGAAGGGGCCAAAGTATCGACACAAGTTGCGTCCCATACTAAAGCCCGTCCCCGCTCCCAGGGAATGAGTGTGAGGCCATCTGGTCTCTTGCCATCATCACGCACCAACCCACGAGGTTCTAGCGTTGAAGGAAAATTAATGCTGGCAAGAGCTCTTCTAATGGCATCATTGAGAGCTGCATGGCGGGCGAGACGCCCTGCACTTTGCTGGCAACAAAGACCATGGAGACCGAATTGGTCGACCTCCTTGCGACAGAGACACGTGAAAGGTTCACAAACTTTAGCTCCGATTCGCAATCCCACACACACCCGGAATGTCTCGCTATCGAAAAGGGTGCCTATATTTCTGGAAGGGAGAGCATGAAGCCAGTGGCCTGATTCCTTACAGGAAACTACCAACAGCCTTGCACGATGACAATCACTGATAGAATTTAGAAGAAGAGAATGGAAAGACATCCCAAAGTTTTTGTTGGTGTTTTTCCTTTGGGATGTCTTCACCAGGACAGAGACCTTGCCTACACTCCTCCGCCTCTCTCACCTCAGTAAGTTGGCAAGGTGTTTTAAGTTTTTTTCTGTAAGTCTAGCAGTGCTATACAAAGAGGAGAGAAAGGCGGGGAGAGCAACACTCGAAATTTTGCGTACACCAATACCACCAAAACGAATAGGAAGTGTTGCCTGTAACCAAGAATCATTTTCAAGCTGAAGATTTAGAATTTTTTCAAGACTTTTTTTAAGGGTGGTATCGAAAAGCTCTAGAAGTTGCGAGTTTTTCCAGATTGGACTTGCACGAAGAAAATATGTGAATTTTGGGACAAAAAGGCATGATTTCAGAATAGTGAAAGCAATATGAGAATTCAAATTTTCCAATCTGGGGGCTGAAAGAGTGAAATGATTAAATTTTTTATCAAGAAAAGGTTTGATGCTGGCGTCAAGAAGAGGAGCTCCTAAAAGGCAAAGCGATTTAGAATTTAGAATTTTGATATTGGGAGCGAGCAAGTTGAATCTTTCGGTAATATTTTGACGTGATTCCGAAGTAACATGGTCATTAATGTAGAGTTCACACTTAGAGAGATTGAGCTCCAAGCCTATTTTTTTTAAGTCTTTTATAATCCGAACAAGATCTTGATACACAATATCAGCTTTCCCCCCTAGAGAGCCATCGTCAAGATACCAAATATTAAATTTAGAATTTAAAGATGAAATGAAAGGCTGTATGCCTAAACTGAAGAGAGCAGGACCTAAAGGGTCACCTTGCTGAACGCCGACGGCTGAGACAGTTGAATGGTCTTGATACAGTAATTTAGTTGAGCTATTGTAGCACTGAAACACAAAAGGATAAATCTGAGGAGCATGGACATGTACTTCGTTCAGCAAGGCAGACCTGTCAAGTGAGTTAAAAGCATTCCTCACGTCCACTTTCAAAAAAACGTCAGAATCGTTGCAAGAAAGGAAATTTCGAGCTGCATGAACTGCCGCTTCGCAACCTCCTCTACTACCAAAACCTAGCTGTATAGATTGAAACATTTCCTTTAGTGGATTAAAAATATCACGGCAGGCTAGTTTAGCCGCTAGACGTCGGAAGGTAGTGCCAATGGCAATCGGACGAACACCGCCATCTTTTTTCCGAAAAGCACATAATCTAGCGCCGTACAGGTAAGGGATAAAAGTTTCAACGACTTTACCTGATAAAAGGAGGTTGCAAAGTTTTGTGATGTTTGAAAGTAAGGTTCTGCCGGCGTCAGCGGCGGATGCACTAACCAAATCCTTCAGGTATTGAGGAGTGATGCCGTCGATGCCCCCGGCGGAACCAGCCGGGAAGGACATGATGACAGCGAAAGTATCACTGTCATCAAAGATCTGTAACGGATTGATATTATGAGGTGCTGGGATAGGAAAAGAAGGAATGTCTGGACGTGAGGGATGCTTACTATAAAGGCTGTCGAGAGTTTCTTGATTACAAGGGGCGAGCGTGACATCAGAAAAGAGGATGCGAGCTGCGTTCTTTAGGTCACCATCCATGACTTTGTTTTCTACAGTGCGAAATATGTTCTGAGATTTAAAATTAAAAGAACGAGGAGGAAAAGTGGAAGGGGCTGAATTTTGAAAACTATTTTCTTTGATTGCGCGAGTCAGAGACTTCGGTGAAGGACTAACATGAAGGTGAGAGTAAGAAAAGGTAAAGAGGTTTTGCCAATTTGATTCCGAATTTAGAAGACATTTTTAAATACAAGATGAGAGTGATTTGGCAATAGAAATTCTCGCCCCTCGAGGAATTCTTTTAACCACTGGCGTTGACTGGTGAAGGTGAGTGATGAGTGATTCGAAAGATTGGTTGGGTGCGGAAGGAAGAATTGAAAGTGAGGGCGAAGGAAGCGAAGAGTGAACCCTGTGATTGTTGTGACATTTTGAAATGTGTATATTCAGACCCCTTTTACCTTTGAAAGTTCTAATGGTGTTACATAAGTGACAGCGAAGAAATTCCGGCTGCGAAACAGAAAGAATAAAGTGGATATGCCTCAAATCCCGACATTCATTTTAAAGAGCAGGAAAATTCCCGTGATTTTTTAAATAAATAGTTATTTACTTTTACACATAATTAAACAACTGCACGCGCGACTTTGCCAAACTTACATCAATGACATCGGATGTCCGAAGTTGCAAAATTCCAATACGCGCGATGTTGCCACAGTTGTAGTTAGCACAACATATCTTGTGAAAACAAAAGAATACAATAGCGGAAATGCGAAGTACTTCCCGCTTAACGGAATGTACTAGATTTTGTCTTTTTGTAACACATTCAAACTATCAATTAGCAATAAATCTGTTCACTCACTCACACAGCACATTCGCTTACCTCGGTTCGTCGAATGCGCTCACTTGTTTCCTATTGTGTTTTGTGTGGTAAATCCTGTTTGACCCTGGCTTGTTTACTACGATTCTGGACTTTACTTAATACGGGACACGGGATTGTCCATTAGAAATCCCGGGAAGGTCCACATTAATATCAACATTTCGATGCAAGTACATAAATAACTCTACCTAATTCCGACCTCTGCTTATTACTGCTTCATAATAAATTTTACATAACTTTTATATATTTCTTTGTTGTATGAAAAAAGAATTGTGATTATTTCTTGATAGTAAATAAATGATACAAACCTGCGTTTTTGTTTGGATTTACAGGCATCGAACTGGCGTAATGGACAAATATTTCAAAATGTTACATCACGAATAGGTGTAAGTGGATCCTTTATCAAAAACAACTTAATTACTCTTAATCTAAAAAAGGTAAATAAAAACTGTGTACAGTAAAACATAATGAATTAAATTCCCCATGTATTAAGGTTCTAATATGTATTTTAACTATAATAAGTAACCCTATACATCCGTTCATGTCACCTGCGTTTTCTTTAATTAGCGCTCCTGTAAAATTGATAAAAATCAGTTACGCCTCTTCGTGATTCGACCGACGTTGTGATTGTGTTGTGGAATTATTAACATACTAATGTGCTAAGAAAAAAATAAATGTAGTATGTAAAAAAAAATGTTTATTTCAAAGTTTAAAAAAGTAAGGTGCTCCAATTTGTTCTGGATTTCTTTTCCCGCTCAAAACTTCCTTGAGCATTGAAATGTGAACCGTCCTCGCATTTCAATGAGATAGTTAAGTTTGTATTATTTAGTGTAATTTTATTGTAATAGTGTGAAGAAATATGTAATAATTAACTAAAGAATAGGCTGTATGGACTCTGTTCCAGAGCCGTAAAACCTGTATTAAAAAAACTTACCTGGCAACGACAGCGGACGCACTAAGTCATGCGCGCGCGGCGAGGCGGAGCGCGACGAGCGCGGGCGGGCGGGCGCGTTGTTGTTGCGCGCTTCGTCTGCGCGCGCGCCGCGTCTCGGCGACCGACCACCGAGTAACTCCTGTTTTAACGAATGAGTATTATTACACCATCCTATTTGTGTAGCATTCTACTTAGGAAATAGGAAGATGTAATCGCAGTTCACTACTTAGGTTCCTACGTCCTAGTTAGGCTTCCTAACTGCTGGAAGGTGACTGGGGCCCCACTCTGTAAGACGATACCCGTAGTTTCGGCTGAAGCCGTCCCTGTCACTAATGCCAGCATGTTAGTGCGAGCGAGCGCGACGGCTGAATGCGAAAATACGGACAATGCGTTATCAGAGTAGAGCACCTGCCTATCCATCCTACCTTCCTAGTTAGGAAGCTACAAATAAGATGGTGTAATAAATGCTTTACAAACCTGGACCTCTAGTAGCGTTGTTGCTCGATAGTTGACTATTGATAGTCTACCGTTGGACTATCGATAATTGAGGCATAACAATAGTATCTATAGGATAGCTCCTTCAGTGTAAATACATCGACACACAGCAATACCATTCGATTAGAATTCGATACTATTGCTGCTGACTATTGCAATCACAATCGATAGTATTGAAACTATAGTTTTGTCGAGTGACCTTTTATTCAATAGTATGTATCGATACTATCGATAGTTTTCGCAATAGTAAAGCCGCTACTATCGATAGTGATCTCGATATTGAGCTGTAAATCGTTTGTATTACCATGTGTCGATAGTATTTATACTAACGGAGCTATCGATACTATCAATAGGCCTATCGATATTGTAGATGATTTTCGAGGTTAACTATCGATAGTCAAACTACCTATACGTTAACCCATGCGTTGCCGTTTTATACACAGAGTTTCGTTACTTTCTTTTTACGCAAGATGCAAGCAACCGGTACATAAATGAGACTTCTTTACGCTTATTTTACAATCATTTATAAACTCAATCAATGGCTTTAACTTTGATCTTGAACCGAACTAAAAGCAGTCTAATTTAGAACTTATTTGCCATTTGCAAAAAAATGCTGACTGTGCAAAATGTGTGTTGCCTGCCCTATTCTTATGGATACTTTTATGATGGAATCATCAGTTCATCGTCACTATTACATTTCATGCATGAGTTTTATTAACATATCATAAGAAAATACAGTTATTCCTTGTTTAATTACACAGACAGTGCCCTTTGTGTCACTGCAAAATTGCAATACGATGACGATTTTCATAAAAAATAAACAGATTTTTCTACACATAAACAAAATCTAACTACAACCAACAAAATCACAAAACGTAACATTAAATCGTTTTATTCTTTAAGATATGACTATTTTATAGTACAGTATTTAAAATATATTTACAGAACTAAAATTTTGTGCAACCAAAACTCTCTAAATTTGTTACTTCGTAACGTATGTAGTCCACAGATTGCCGTAACACCATTTTTGCGGCTGATTTTAAACCCTTAGTTAATTAACTAATTGATAAAAATCTTCTACAAGTGGTTAATTACGTTTTAGTTATTTATCTAAGTTAATTAATTAGGGGTCAAAAAACCGGCTTTTAGCGAGCTTACAAAGTGATATTAACTGTTGGTGACTGTTCTTAACTCGTCGTAGTAGACTCATTACTATAGTCGGATTACTTATCTGAGACCTTGCCTAAGAGGTACAAGAATGCGGAGAAGACGAGAACAGGGATTTATTTGGGTGATTTGAATTTAGAAAATAATACTAATATCGAACTTCAAAATTCAATTAATTGTTGCTATTAAGTGATAACCAATAAGCATTCACTTCACTTTGCAATCTGAATATTTGATACTAGCTGTTGCCCGCGAATTCGCCCGCGTAAACTACTATTTCTGTATCCTACACCAACTGTGTTTTTTTTGGGATAAAAAGTAGCCTAGATATGTTATTCCAGACTATAATCTATCTCTGTACAAATTTCATCCATATCCGTTCAGTAGTTTTTGCGTGAAGAAGTAACAAACATACACACTCACAAACTTTCGCATTTATCATATTAGTGGGATTTGCATTTTTTCAAGTGCAAATATCTAATATTCCAAATTCAAATCACAAGCATCCGCCGCCCGCACAGCTCAGGGCCCGCAGGTGAGGCCTCAGAGACTCAGATAAGCGGACTATAGTAAAATTTTCTAATTCATTCTGATCATAATGGCAAAAATTCAACGGCGCCAGGTCACTCGTTTGCAAGCTCCCTAAAAACCATACCATAACTGGACCTCACAGTAACAAGCAGTAATAAAGTACAAAAAACACACAGGACAGCACATAAATATGTGGTAATGTTAGTAACCTTCTCCTGTGAATTGACCGAGTAGGCGCTATAGGAGACAGGGCTCTCGGACCCGAAGTCGAAAGCGCTGGACGCACGGTACGACATCGTATCTGCTCCGGGAAGCGGGAAACAAAATGGGTTAGTATGCGGAATGGGTTTATAGCTTAAGCAGCTTGGCTATTAGTAGATAGGTCGGCTATTAGGCGCCGCGCAGATGGGCCACCTACACAGCCGATGGCTAGCGACAAGCTGCTTAATAGTGGTAAGCACGCTGGGTACTATCCACGAGGTCCCGGGTTCGAATCCTGGGTCGGGCCGAGAGTGTATGAGTTTTTCTGTCTTGAAATTACTCAGACATAACTCCGGAGTCAGGAAGTTAGTGGTGTTAATAACACCCCCGTGCCTCGGAAAGCACGTTAAGCCGTTGGTCCTGCGTCTGATCTCTCTACGGTCAAGTCGGATTGCTGTCTCACCGAATTATGAGAGTGAAGGAATAGAGAGTGCACCTGTGTATTGCGCACACACTTGTGCACTATAATATGACCCGCGCAGTTGGCTGATAGAGAGGCCGCCGTAGTCGAAATTCGGCTAGGAGGACATTATTTTTACTACACTCAACCTAGCCAACTAGAGAAATCAAATGACAAATGTATTTCGACGACGAATACAACGAAAGTACCGATGGAAATTAAAAAGCAATGGTGTTAAAATAAACTTAGGCAATTCATCTAAATTATAACAATATTGTTTTTAATTGAGATACACAGGCCTGACACAGGCATTGATATATTTTACACAAATGTTGTATTTTATATTTAAATCAATTGCCTATGTATACCTACTTGCTTTTCAGTGCTCAGTTTGTGCTCGATACATAGTCTTTTCTTTATCTTAAACAACTGTTATCTGTGAAGACCTATAAGTGGTTTAATTGTTTTTAGACTGTACTCTTATCATCCATTTGTAAACCCTGGTTTTCCTAAAATAAATAAATTTATCTAGTTGGCTTGGTCGAGTAGTAATACGTTTTGTATGGAGTCACGCCACACGTGAAGCGGAGGCGTCCACTCGTGACTCAGTGTCCGCGATACGCTTTCGGGGTGGCGGCCACTCGGTACTCAGTGACCGCGGCATGACACCGATGGCGACCACTCACCGCTCGTCAGTTTAACAGTGATTAACAAATAATATTGATATTGGTGGCGCCCACCAACCAATAGTGACGGCCACCTCGTTTGCGCGGGGCTAAAGGACGTGGCGCGCGACAGCCACCGGTGGCTATGATCAGTGGCCAGTCTGCGCGGAGCCTTAATATTTCAGTTGTTTACCAACCGCCAATGTTAACAATAATGATATTGGTTTAGGTATTAAACTACCTAGTTACTTAATATCCTAAATAGATAATATTTATCAGTTTTCGTTATTGGACTATAACAATTTTGTTATCAGGTTTACTTTCTTGCAAATGGTTATCAGACACTGACCTCATTGTTTGATGAAGCCAAAACTTCCATATGCATTAAAATAGGTACTAGGCATCTATGTTAAATAATTGGAAGAATTTTAACCTCTTGAGAATCATAAGACTGCCGGCGGTCGGATAACAATTAACGTATCTCGAAGCATGATATCTGAGTAATTAACAGAATTATCTATGACATAACAAAACTAAATATTAATTTCAGAACTCGTCTAAACAATTGGTAGAAATGGTAATTAGCACAATGATAACAAAGCATTTCAAAATATAGCATTAAAAATGTTGTACTTAAAGGTTAATAGTTCTTACCATGAGGCCAACAGCTGATTGGTGGTGGGGACCTAATCATGTGTTCATGGACCTCTTTTAGTGTGAGAGGATCTTCTTCAACAAAGTCCAAGGCTGTACTGCCAAATTCCTGTAAAATGATTTTCTTGCCTTAAGATTAAGAATTCTCTGAGCTTTTCGCATCAATTAATTCAATGTAGATTTAGACTAGCTGAAATCTCGATCAATAAATATCATCTTACCTCTATTAACTGAGTAATAACAAACTAGGTTCCTCCTACACTTATAAAAATGATGATTATCAGTCAGTAGTATGAATAAGGTTGCCAGATGGAGGACTGATTTTTCTGGGACAATTTCTACTAGAGTATTGGAGTTAGGGTTTCCAGATGCAGGTTTGCCATTTCACATATTCTTCAGGTTTGCTTAATATCTGATCTGGGGATACTGGAAATCCCGTACCTCTGGCAACCCTATATGAGGCTAGGAAAAATATAAGCTAGTGCAATAACAAAGTTATTCTTACCTGTGACATTAGTATAGTATCATCAGACTCACAATCATTAGCTTGGCTTTCAATCAAACTCTCTCGACTCGCCATAACTTGCTGAAATATTGTAAAGTAAACATTAAAGTCTGTTTTTCTTTGTGTGTCAAACATTGTAAACAATCTTTTTATGACTTTTAAATTGAATACTGGTAAAATAAAAAAATACTAATAGCTATAAAAAGCTGCATACATTAAACAATAAACTACTATATTAGGATGTAATTTTTGTGTCTAGCTTATTTTTAAATGAATAATTTTGTTAAAAAGGAATGTCAAGATTGTTTACAATGTTGGACAAGCAATGAAAAACTGACTATATCTACTAGGTCACAATAATGATTCATTTGAATTTTATATTAAAACATTTTACTGCAGACTACATACTTATTCTTATTTTACAATTCTAAAAAGCTGGCAATTTAACAGATAAAAACCAGTTGCATTCCTATTCACAAGTGTTTTACAAATAAATTGCACCTGTATTGTAATTATGCAGTAATTATCATAAGAATCACTTTCATTTCTGGCTTGGTTTATGTTGCTTGCGAACACAGCGGGTGCTTATTCAATGCGTACTTACGTAAGTAGACAAACCAGAAACATGACATGTTAGACACCTACCTGCAAGTATGGATTATCCTGACGCGACAACCTAAGAGCCTCCATATCCTGAGCGATATTCCTCGTACGGCCTGGAGTCAACAAAACCGCGGCCGAACCTCCCATCGGCGGAGACAGCACTGAAAACGTTCAAAACATTTCAAACATCCGTCTAACACACATCAATATTTACTCCAATGGTACATTTGACTATAAACGAATACACACCCGACAACGAATCACTGCTCCCTTCCATTTTCACAAATAACTACTTCGTCTTTTATCGAACACTCGTATTACCGAGAAAACTCAATGAAAAAGGATTTTCCAAAACGTGAATAACTAATTAAAAAAATAAACACTAGCACAAAACTGGCGCAATGCATAAATTTGATAACAGACAACAAGGTTTAACTTTTACATATATTCTTCGTTATTCTTATTTTATGTTTTAATCATAACACGCAATATTTTCTACATTTTTCTTTAGATTTTGTGCAAGAAAAAGATTTTGCGAAATACGCGAACTGATAACGATTTGACAAATTGACAGCTGAGCTACGTTCGGAAACGTACAAAGAAAATTTAGCACATGTCATAAATGTGCCGTTCAGAAATTATTTTTTTCAGAAAATTACTGTGGGTGGATTCTGCCTGAAAAACTTTCTGCAGCATTTGAATGGTGAGGATGATGAGAAATAGTAATTGACCTTCTTCGCGTAAACATGTAATCACAGGAAACCACATTATGTAGTGGCTTCAGGGAGAGAGAACCACAGTAATAAAAATCACAATCACAGGCACAAAAACGAGAGTTGTGTTAACTTAGCACCGTAAGCCTGTACTGAACTGAAGCTGAAGCCTTACTTAAGGGGTTTACTTACCGAAAGCATTAATTAAATTCTCGGATTTGCCGAGAACGTGGTCTTTGTAATTCAAACCAGCTCGCATTTTTACTAATGAACCCAAGGTTACAGTTTGCTGGATTTCTATTTGGTATATTATTATGCGGGGATTGCAAGGCCATAACTAAGAAATTGACCTTGCTCAAATTATTAACTTTGTTGCAATACAATACGAGTTGGTATAACACACCAATACCTACCGCTGTTTACTAGGGAAAGCGTAAATGTTTTGTATGTATGAAATGCGGCATTTTATTTTTGTACTTTAGTAGTTATATACCACCCACCACAGCGCTATTTAAGATGATTGAACTATTCAACAAATCTACACTATTATGGAAGGAAAGATTTGATAATTTGTTTGTATTAAATAGATTCCGAAACTAGTGGACTGATTCAAATGAAATTTGGAACAGAGATAGTTTGAAACCCTGGGAAAGACATAGGCTACTATGTCTGTCGAGATATAAAATCATCAGGGGGGTGAAATGGGGGATGAAAAGTTGTATGGAAAATCCGACTTTCGACGAAGTCGCGGAGAACTGCTTGTTAATAATAAGGTAATAATAACAGAGGAATGTATCAGATTCAGCACTCAGCCACAGATATATAATAGTTACTACACTCAGCAGACCATAGTGTTCTGTGTTAGTACTTTACTTACCACCTATTTAGACTGCTTAAATTCAACACTAAGGCTAGTCTGACCGCTTATCTGAGACGTCACCTGCGGGGTACAGGGATGCGGGGGTAGACGAGAACAAGGATTTGATTGGGCGATTTTAATTTTGAAAAGAATGCTAATTTCGAAATTCAAATCACCCAATCAAATCACAAGCACCCGCCGCCCGCACCGCTCAGTCCCGACCCCCGTTCTCATCTACGACGTCTCAGTTAAGCGCTCGGAATATAGTTAAACAGATAATATTATTGACCGAATGATTTGAATTTTAACTTCTCTAGGGATTTATATTTATGCCGGCTGTAATTTCATAAAAGACTGCCAGTTTCAACTTTGCTCAGGTTACAGGATTGTTCTTGATTCTAGAAACTAAACCACGTTGCGTAGACGGTGGAGCGAGCTCACCCGAATGTTCTAGCACTCCCACTCACCGACAGAACACAGCAAGCCGCTTGGCGCCTGGCCCCAGCAAGAGGGTGGTAGCTACCAGGCGGCACCTAACGGATCCCACCGTTGTTAGGATCGTTCAGCCGCCAATACTAACTGAAGTTAGTGACGTCATTGCCTAGATACGCTAAGCAACCCACGGCGCGGTCGTTATTGGATGGGTGACTATTCCGACCATTTAAAAAAGTGACGTACATGACAAGCATCTCCGTGCTTCGGAAAGCACGTTAAGCAGTTGGTCCCGGCTAATATCTGTTTGTATTAGTCGTTAAGCCTATTCAGAGACCTTAGGGCGGCTTGCTAACATGACAGTAAGGTTCGTCACTTGCCTTACATACACGCCTTTTTTTTTTTTTTTTTTTTTAGCGTCAGGAAAATGCGGTGCATACCCCCTCGCCAGCGGGGATGGTAGAGGGGGTTATGTGGGGCTCCAACCCACTAAAAACCTGACGGTGTCCTCCGGTGCTGTTGTCGGTGCGAGTGCATGGGTTTCAGCCGACGCTATGCCACCACGCACTCGCTCCCAGCTGCGGCCCACGAATATGACAGAATATGAATATGCCTTACATACACGCCTACACCAATCCCCACTGAGCCCACGTGGTGGAGTATGGCTCGTACCTCCTCATAGTTGAGGTGAGGCCTTTTCCCAGCAGTGGGATATATATAGGCGGACTTTAATAAGCCTAGGAAAAATTCCGGAATAGCTAATCCAGATGTGCGCAAGTGGGCCTAAATGTCTTCCTAGTCGCCACATAGCACAAGCTCGTTATGGTATTGGTGTGATTGTTGGAACAATTTACAATTTATCCATTATATACAATTCATTTATAAATTAAAATTTACTAGAAGAACTTTAATAAATTAGAATACTAAAGAAAAATAAATAAAACGAGAGCTTTCTGAACACATTATAATATGAATTTATTAGTAACCTGAACAAAGGCACTACCTTGTCTAAAAAGGCACGTTCAAGCTGATACTGTTCTAATGAGACAACAATACAGTAAATAATTCTTTTAGCGTCTAAAACTCCAACGTATTTACCGAAGCAAACTTTACTATGTCTATGTACATCATTATAATTTATGCAATTCATTGTCAAATGTTTATAACAACAGCAAACAGTGCCAATATCTATCATTTTGTAATATTCTAGTGAAAATATGTGATATTTGTTTGATGAGTTAAATATATTATCATAATTTGTTCGTTATTAAAATTCGTTGTCGGTGAGTACGAATTGCGCAGCGCTCCCGTAGTCCAGTATTCTGTTCTTGATCCCCTTCAGCTTCGCTATATAGTGCTTATGAATCTTGGTGTTTGTTCTCTTGTAGCGGAGGGCAGTTATCATTTTATCCACAGTGTAATGCAGCCACAGGATGTTTGTGTACGGCTCGAAGTTCTTCCAATCATTTCTGTGGGCAAAGAGATAGATATATTAGTATTCAGTTGGAGGAGATAGATATATCAGTACATTTGGACCGTGGGGACACCCTATGCTAAATTACTTTTCGGAAAAATTGCACCGAAATTAAACATTTTATTTGAGGACAAAAGAGCTGGCTCGTTTCTCGCTCAGAGGATAAGCATTGCTATCCAACGCGGAAACGCTGCCAGCATTCTCGCCTCCTTGCCTCAAGGACACGGTTTTGTTTTTGAATAAGTCATTATTTTTTTATTTTTAAGTGGTTAGTTTACTAGTGTATTTAGTTCAATTGTTTGTGTATATTCATTGAATCCCACTAATATTATAAATGCGAAAGTTTGTGAGTGTGTGAGTGTGTATGTTTGTTACTTCTTCACGCAAAAACTACTGGACGGATATGGATGAAATTTGGCACAGAGATAGATTATAGTCTGGAATAACATATAGGCTACTTTTTATCCCGAAAAACAAACACAATTCCTGTAGGATACAGAAATAGTAGTTTACGCAGGCGAAGTCGCGGGCAACAGCTAGTAATCAATAATAATAAATATTTAACTGTTGGAGAAGAATACTTATTTAGAACGCGAATGAATAGTACAAAGAGAATTTAGTGCGTATTCGTTATTTCTTTCTTAGATTTAATTAAGTGCTGTGGCCAGCACATACTATACATTTATGTAAAAGATAGCTCCTATTGCAACTGCTTAATATGCCGTGTTTACCTTGACATGTTGTCGTTCGTAACTTTATGGCTAGTATCAAATAATTTGTGATAATATTAGTGACATCATATACGCGAGTCATCAGTATAAAAACTATTAAAAATAATTACTTAATTAGGTTCGTTATTACCTTAAGTCGAGTGATACAAGAGGTCAGTTAATTAGTAAAATAAAAATAGAATCAATATGAGATAACATTTTAAAGTTCCGTTGAATGGCAGTATGTTTCTTACAGTTTTACTTTAATATTAACAAATACAGCATTAGTAACAGAAATATATTCGTATGAGAATAGCAAGGTATGTACTTGTTATCGGTTCAGTATTTGTTGTATGTTGATAAGAAACTGTCTTACGAATGTGGGTCGTCTGTCTGCATTTGATGAATGAATGAACTATACCTAAGCTAGCCAAGTACCTAATGAATTTGTAAAAAAAAAGGAAAACTATTTTAATAATTTAAGGGGCCCTTGACTACCCGGTATTTAGCGAGTTGGGGCAGACAGACTTGCTGGCTAACTCTTATTACACAACGCTGAGTCTTGACAGACTTGCTGGCTAACTCTTATTACACAACGCTGAGTTAGCCAGCAAGTCTGTCTGCCCCAACTCGCTCTTTCTCAGGATGAAAGAGCGAGATAGGGCTTAGACTGTCTGAATATCGCGTAGTCTTATAACCCCCTTAGGCTCCGCGTAAATGGGCCACAAACTAAAGCCACCGGTGGCTAGCGACAAACTGTTAAGTGTTTTGAATACGTTTTGTATGGAGGCGCGGCACACGTGAAGCAAGTGGCGGCCAATCGCGACACGCCACCGGTGGCCGCCAATCGCGACACGCCACCGGTGGCGGCCTCTCCCCATTTTGACAAAACATCTGTCAACGATATAACAGATGAGTATCAATTATAACGGCCACCGAGCACCTTCGTTTGCGCGGGAACAAAGTGCGTGGCGCGCGACAGCCACCGGTGGCGGTCGTCGGTGGCCCATCTGCGCGGAGCCTTAAATATTAGACAGGTTGATGAGGCCGGCCCTATAACACGCCATCACGCGACCATCTCTAGTTCACGTGAATTTCGTTCGTGGGAATCGTCGAGTAAACATATCCGATATCAAATAGTTGCTCTAATAGACAATCGCGTTCTAATCTCGACCACACATAATTTGTCGGGCGACATATATTATCTGATATATGTCTGAGTATTTTAATTTACCTATTATCTAGCCACAAAATGGATTAGATAAACCGCCATTAAACTCGCAACCGGAAACCGAAGCAAAGCAATAGTTATTAATAGCATCAGTTGATTTATTAGAGCCAACTAATTTTTAATGACCGTTCAGGTCATGTTTTGACAAAGATGTTTTCTTGAGCACGCACAGTGAACTAAGCCCAAGAGGCTTATTGCAGAAAAAGTCCAGCCAAACTGATGATGATGAGTTCTAGACTAAACCAGACGTCGCGTAGACAGAGTCGACGGTGGGGGGAACTCACCCAGAAGGTTCTAGCATTCCCACTCACCGACGAAGCACAGCAAGCTGGTTGGTAGCTACCACTCTCTCACTGGTAGGTAGCCATTACCTTCCCACCGGTAGCTACTAGGCGGAACCTAGCGGAGCCTACCACCGCTGTGAAGAGATTGGCCGCTGTAATTTTAGTTGAACATATACCTCACCCCAGCTAGTCGCACATGAGCCGGCGAGAGTCAAAGCCGGAGCTGGCAGTTATCTCACCTAATTACTAGACGGAACAGCATGTAGTTATCTCACCTAATTGCTAGACGGAACAGAGAGTGTACCAGTGTATTGTTCAATTTTTATTATTATTTTAGGCAAACAGGCAGTTGAAACAACTGATAATGTCTGTATCTCGCTATCATAGCATAGTCTTTCTTTCCTGTATATGTTTGTCAAGTCTGTTTTTAAATTGGTTCGTAGTATTCGCTGATATCAATTCTGCTGGCAATTTGTTCCATGCCTCGTTTAATCTGTTGCTGAAGAAGTGCTTGTGGGGGTCGGTGGCAGAAGCAGTCTTCGCTAGTTTAAGATGGTGGCCCCTTAAGTGTTTGTTTTGAGATAGTTGGAATAATTCTTTGTCAAAATTATTTAGATCATAATTTATTAGATAATATTTATAAGACTCACCCCAGCTTGTCGCGCATGAGCCGGTAGACCGCGAACTGGTAGTCCCCGACCGCGTCGAACAGCGACTCGTCCGCGGCGAGGTCGTTGTAGAGCGCCGCGCGTTCGCCGCCCAGCGCCAGCGAGAGCCGCGACAGCGAGTAGTCGATGATAGTGCCCGCCACGCCGCAGCGCGGTATGCGGTGCGAGCGACCGCGGAGCACGAACGTCGCGAACTGGGGGATAGACATAAACATCGTACATGTAGATTACAACCCGATGACCTTCAAAGTTCATTTTAATTTAATTTTAAATCGTAAAAAAATATGTCATACTTTCTGGCGGTGACATGACGTCGTAGAAAGTTCATTCTTATATCAAAAAAATGTTCTAAAGTTGTTCAAAATTGTACGCTATATTTAAAAAATGTACGTGAAAGACTTCCGAGTAAAAAACAATTAACATGTCACCGCTAGGAAGTATTCTTTCTAGAAGGCGCTATTTATTTCGCCTAGTATAAATCGACTTTTTGACTTTACACTGGGCCAGAAAATAGGTACGAGATGTGCTCATTCATCTTGTATTATAATATGGGGCATTATCTATTTGCATATAAGAATGAACTACGACGTTATGTCACCGCCAGAAAGTATGACATAAAAAAATAATTATAATTTAACTTTGATGATTATTTAATGGTAATGATTGACTTAAGTATATTTTGTTATGTATTGATTTAACCTAATGTAATGTTCGAGAATATGGGACTATGTCTTGAAATAAACTTTTTTTAAGTCAGAGTAAACAGGATTCTTCTGGGTGAGCTCGCTCCACCGTCGACTCTTTGTGCGCCACGTTTGGCTTAGTCTAGAGTCAAGATCAAACCCATTTCGAACAAAAAAACAAAAGATGACAGCACAGAGGAAACATTAAAATGTATTCATTAAATTACCTACAAAATGTTGAAGGGGAAAAACATTCTAATATATTTTTTATAAAGATATTCTTTATTGCATAATAAAAGAAAACGAAAGGTACAGTGAAATTGAATGAATGAATGAACTTTAATGAATTTTGAATGAATAAAGATTCGAATTAAAGCAATTTCTATTTTTGTCAAAACATGATAATGATTTTGAAGTGATTCCTTATTTTCAAATTTAGAATTAATACTTTCCTACGACATAGCGACATCGAATTATTTAATGAGTACATTTCAATTCATCTAGGAACTAAACCAAAACTAATTACAATAATTTAGCTTATAAAGCTAACGAAAACGTCACCCACCTACTGACTATATAAAAACTAGGCACTCAAAATTAGTGTCTTACCTTCTGATCAGTGGGTGCAATCAACACGTTCCCCCAGTGCAGATCGCGATGCTCGAACTGATACGCTTCCTCGCCTACCGCCAACCCAAAAGCCACCTGCAAACATTGCAAATAGCTATGAGTCATGATAAGTTTATAATATGAATAAAAGTGGTGGAAACCCTAGACGTAGATTAAAAAAACCGGCCAAGAGTCGGACTCGCGCGCGAAGGGTTCCGTACCATTAACTTAAAACATTAGACAGTATAGGCAAAAAAAAGTATATATTTTTATTTTATTTATGATTTCAAAAGTATTCATTACAGGATACCCGAAACAATTTTGAGTTTCCGCGGCTGTTTCTTTACGTGATTACAGGGCAGGGAAACGGGGGACACCGTGTAAACGACTTTGGCGGGCTATACGAGGGTCAAACTGAAAGTTCTTAGAAAATCAAAAACTGATTACATTAGCCAGTTATTAGTTTTATTATATCTTTTCAAAATATTGTCCATTGACGTCAATACACCGCTGCATGCGATGGAACCACTGGGAAAAGCACTTTGCCCACTCGTCCTTAGGGGTCTCTTCAATGGCATCGCGATACGCAGCCACCGCTTCTTCAGCATTCATAAACCGCTTTCCTTTAAGTTTTTCTTTAATTTTTGGAAATAAATAAAAATCACAAGGCGCGAGGTCGGGGCTATACGGCGGGTGACCCAGTAATTCAACGTTTGATGTCGCCAAATAGTCGATCGTTCGCTTGGCGGTGTGCGACGAGGCGTTGTCGTGGTGAAGGAGGATCCTACTGCGAGGTCGTTTCTCTCGAACTTTTTCCAAGACAAGTTGCGAAATGACCTATCCTTCCAAAGAACGAGGCCACCATTTTTTTTCCCGCACTTCGATCTCTCTTCACTTTAGTTGGCAACTCCTCGAAAGGAAACACCCACTGAGCAGATTGTCTTTTGGTTTCAGGATCATAACAGTAAATCCAGCTTTCGTCACCTGTTAGTATGTCGAACACAGCATTTGAGTCACCTCCGTTAAATCTTTCAATCATTTTACGGCACCAATCCACACGATGGAGTTTTTGAGCCTTAGTCAAATTATGAGGTATCCACCGGGCGCAAAGCTTCCTGACCGCTAAATGTTCGTGGAGGATTTTGTGCACTTGACTCATACCGATGCCTAAGCTTGTCCGAATCTGCTGATAGGTCACTCTTTTGTCAGTCTCTATCATACGCCGCACAACACAGATGTTATTTTCAGTCGTCGCCGTAGAAGGCCGTCCCTCACGTACATCATCAGTGAGATTAGTGCGACCACGTTTAAACTCATTAAACCAGTTGTAAACAGTCGCACGAGATGGGGCTTCATCGTGAAAGGCCAATCGTAGTCTATCATAACTTTCTTGTTGACTTAAATGACATCGAAAGTCATAAAAAATCATTGCACGAAAATTTTCTCGTGTTAAATTCATTTTGACGTGACACAGACAATTTTCAATTTGCCGCCAAGTCGTAAAACAAATGACAAATGAATGAAATATATACTCAGTAATATTGGCAAAGAGTTCTATTTTCAAATTTTAGAATATTTTTTTTATTATATTGTTTATAAGTGGCCAGTTCTAAGAACTTTCAGTTTGACCCTCGTATCTCGCAAATAGTAAAGCTGATAAAAAAGTGTTTTATGGAAACCCTATCTTATCTTCATTGTTCTTTTTAACGATACCCTACACAAGGGGGTGCACTTAAAAAAATAATTCACCCCCCTCCCTTTACATGTACGGGGAGGTGCCCTTAAAAAGGGGTAATTTTATTTTTTTGTATTTTTAAAAATGAGATCTATATGTGAAGTATCATCGAACCAAGTTACATGCAAGTTACATGCTGTGACAGACTAGGACGGACGGAACGGACGGACTGAACGATATTATAAGGGTTCCTTGTCGGACTAGGGAACCCTAAAAAATAACAAACACGTTGACATAACTGTCGTCGTTTATGATTCAAACATACACAGTACATTATTTTAAATGCTTACGCGTTTAGTGTACCTACCTACCAAAAAATGTAACAATGTACATAAAGCAATTGACATTAGAGTAGAAAGTCGTCGTTAATTTTTATGATCTAAACAAACATACAATACACAATATTACTTTAAATCAGAGATTCTCAAACTTATTTTGTCTAACGCCCACTTTGAAAATCAGCTATTTTTAGTAGCACCCCCTATTTTTTTCACCTTAAAAGCCTCAATAACATATTAGTTTCATCTGGAGTTTAGTGAAATCTATATTCTAAACGAGACTTTTCTTACCAGAGAGAGCAATAATAATGCAACTTTACAATATTCAATAATTAAATCACATCAGCACCCCATTTATTCTGGGCCCACTCTAGGCCTCCAGCGCCCACAAGGGGGCGTTATCGCCCATTTTGGGAAAGCTGGGCCTACTCTAGGCCTCCAGCGCCCACAAGGGGGCGTTATCGCCCATTTTGGGAAAGACTGCTTTAAATGCTTAGGCCTATTGAGTACCTACTTATAAACAGTGTATACTACTAATAAATCTACTCTCTTCTTGTGTCACAGTGTCACAAACAGCTCTTTATGTGAGAGCTTCACAATAAACAAATCAAGCCAATTTCGAAAATTCTTTTGGCCTTAGAGACGGACTCGAAATCTGAGACATGTTATCAAAGAGAGTGCGTTACACAGAAGTCGCGGTGTTAGCTTGAATCGTAAGTTATCTAATTAATGATTGCATAATTAAACATTGAACATCTGTGCAACATGAGTAATATTGAATTACATAACGATTATCCTAGATACGGACGAGACAATACCACGATTGAATCACGTCACACGTTCTCATTTGTTTAACTGAATGCAAATATGGAAATTGGAGAAACAGCGCTGTGTTGGCGACAAGAATAAGGCTCCGCGCGGATGGGCCACCGACCACAGCCACCGGTGGCTAGCGACAAGCTGTTTACATTAGTTATAATACGTCGCCGCACACGTGAAGCTAGTAGCGGCCACCCGCGACTGTGTTTGCGACACGCCAACGGTGGCGGCCACTCGCTATTTTGACAAAACATCTGTCAAAGGATCTAGCAGATGAGTGTCAATTGTAGCGGCCACCGACCACCTTCGTTTGTGCGGGACTAAAGGGCGTGGCGCGCGACAGCCACCGGTGGCGATGGTCGTTGGCCCATCCGTAGTAACTATTATATAATCTGTGGGCCATCTGCGCGGAGCCTAAGTTGTTAAAACGAAATGCGAAAACATTAGCATTTTCCCGGGGACAAATATTAAGGTATGACCTCCAGACTAGCTAAGACCGAAAAACACTTCTAGGGAATTCTATTACGACTATTTTGAAGGAAAAAAGGTCGTCTGGGCTGGGGGTATCGTACCCGCCACCTTTCCGCGCCCGTTCGTTACTACGAGAGATGACTCATGATGAGACATACCTACTTTGTACAGTCGGCATCATATATTTTTTAAACTATAACAAACGTTGACACGTATAACAAGAGGTAATTACCTATTACCGTGCTTTCTTCACCCAAATCCCGATATCATTTCAGTTTCTGACATTCTGTCGCTGTCAACGCTAACAAGGAAAATGAGAGGGAAATAATTTATGTTTTTGGCAATTCGACTGTGTTTTAGTTATGTGAATAGGCCCCAAGCCATAATAGTGAGGTAAGTTTGGTGAAACACTGATGAAAATCTATACAGACATATTTTTGGCAGACTGTATGTACAAATTATTGCGTATGATTGTTGAGGAGGTCATATCGATTGAAGGTTTATTGATTAGACAACCTATAGAATATCGTTTACAATTAGTCAACAAACACACTAATTATTATCGATTACGCATATTTGACTAGAGAGTTGAATGATAAACAATGAGACTTTTCTAAGTAGCCAATATTTCGTAAAATACTCTATAATAATTTACAAGCGGTCACTAGTAAAATTATGTACAATATAGTCACGATACGACAAATATCCGAGACACGTTGGCAGATGACAACTGATAAAAATATTGCATTGATAAGGCACGTCTTATCGCGCAGACGATAATATGGCAAGATGTTTATTTAACAATTGATGCAGACTAGACGCAATTCACATTGGTCGATGATATTTGCGTACCGTTATTTGTCGTATTAGTATTGTAAATTAAAAAATATTATAAAGCCATAATACGTTTGGCTAGCAACCTAGCCAGAACATCTCTACATAAAGATACATAAATAAACATTAGAGATCTATTTTAGATTAGTTTAAGATATACAGATACCTGAGTCAAAATTATAAAGTAGTGGGTAGGTATCATGGCTTTATTCTTACAAAACAAAATTTGACAAAAACATGCAGAAATAAAAATAAATTAGTAGAAAAAAAATCAGGCGAGTCAGCAACACTCAAACACATCGAAAGCTTGTAGCCCCCGCAAAGGATAAGTGAAAATCTAGTCAAGATACGTGTACACTTGAACTAGAAATTCACTCATCGTCCGCAGAGGCAATTTCATGCGGGAATTTCTGAAAAAAAAACATAAAAACAAAAAACAGTTAATATCAACCTCTTTTACAATTTTTTGTATTTTTGAACAGCTCAATTGACTTTTAGAAAAAGCTGTTGGGAAAAAAGCATCTCCACAACTTTCTTTGCGCGAAAACAATGCTGTATTGATGATAAAAAAAACGATGCAAAATAGTGAAATAGGTTGAAATCAAGTTTATGAATTACAAATTGAAAATAATATTAAAATACTACTAAAAATAATAATCCTATGTGAAACTAGTTTCATGTCACGACTTGAGTTAACACCGCTGAACAAATAAGAATAGTTAATTTGCATCATAAATAAAGTGTTTCAGGTCTTCAAATTATAATTTCTATTTTTACAGGTGCTGCGTGATTGCTTATTTTGTAATTTCACTTAACTTTTAAAGCAAAAAATATTTGATGGACAATACAAACGATCTATCTATACTATTAAAACTGTATAGTAGGATTCTTTGATCTAAAATACCCCTTAGACCTTAGTGATGACTGATGATTATAAGAGTCATTAGTTCCAGCCAGTTCCTATAGAAGTTGTCTCTAGAGCCCTTGATTTAGATCCAGGTTCTCAAATAACTATACTTTTAGCTGTTTTTGTGAACTCGTCTGGACCTTAGCTTTTATTTTGTATAGTAGAAAATGGCTCACAAAGCTACATCTTTGTGACACACATTTTTCTTACTAATGCTATGATGCGACCCTCAAAAATACGAGTACATATAACCCACTAACTATGGGTATGAAACCTAACAATTCCATTTCACTTTCCAAACGGTAATTGCATGTTACGTAAGTCGCTTTTGGCTCTAATGTCATGTTCCATTTGTCCCAACGAACGATACAATGGCGTATAAAATGGTGTATCAATTGCGCAACCCGGTTATACGAACACGTATTGCAACGGCTGTATTGTCCGGCTAACAATGTACTTTGATGTTTGTTTTGTTACTCATTATCGCAAATTGTCACGTGTGCGTTCAAACGGTAGCAGAGGATGATTTTAAATCTTAATTGTAGGTAATGACGGTGTTTGTGGCGCAGTGGCGGCAGCGCTTTGGTAGTGATAGAGGTGCTTGTGGCGCAGTGGCGGCAGCGCTTTGGTAGTGATAGAGGTGCTTGTGGCGCAGTGGCGGCAGCGCTTTGGTAGTGATAGAGGTGCTTGTGGCGCAGTGGCGGCAGCGCTTTGGTAGTGATACCAAAAGTTAAGCAACCCACGGCGCGGTCGTGATTGGATGGGTAACCATTCCGACCATTTAAGTGACGTCCATGACAAGCATCTCCGTGCTTCGGAAGGCACGTTAAGCAGTTGGTCCCGGCTAATATCTGTGGTATTAGTCGTTAAGCCTAGTCAGAGGCCCTAGGGCGGCTTGATAACTTCTGACAGTAAGGTTTGTCACTTGCCTTACATACACCCCTCCACCAATCCGCACTGAGCCCGCGTGGTGAAGTATGGCTCATTCCTCCTCATAGTTGAGGTGAGGCCTTTTCCCAGCAGTGGGATCTAATAGGCTGAGTTATAATGACGGTGTTGACTGAAATAATTGCAATGAGTTTTCTCCAACTTGCTTGTTGGTTGGCGATCAGAACACTAGATAACTTAATTGCTGCAGTGACTAGACAGCAAAGAAAACAAGTCGTTAATGGTGTTATTTTTCATAGTTATACATTAAAATTTTTTTGCACTTATACTAGATACTGTAGAGGTTTGGAGCTACGCGTAAAACCTCTATGTCTCGCTCGTTCGACTCTTCAATGTATAAATAAAAAGAAAGTTTCTTTGTACGTCAATTTTGAAATAACGTAAGTTAGATTTTGGAGTTGTTTGGAAAAGATCATGTCATGTCGTTGATAAAGATTTTATCTGTAAAAGTAAAATGAAGAAATAAACAACTGGAACAAAGATAAGTGTTTTTTGTATTATATAGTTAAATACAATTTCTCGAGTATATAGATACTTTCATAGGATATAGAGAGGACTTCGCATCCAAAGGAAGTTCTACAATACTACAGGTTGTAAGTAAAAAAAATATCGGTATTTTTTTGTTCTTTAGTTGTTCAAACAACCATCATCAAATTCAAATCTAAGGAGATTAGGTTTTTCCACAAATGGCACATTATGTAAGAAACAAAGAACGATGCTTGACATTAAGAACACAACGTATTGGTAACATTCAGTGCAGACTGCAGAGTTACGTCATAAGTATGTTAAATACTTACTTTCTTTTTTGTGGTCCGTTAAACTTGAAAATTGCTTAAAGTTTCAATTGAAGACTACGTGTCAAAGCATTCGCAAAAAAATATCTATAGTAAGTCACGTGACTTTACCTATTTTTAAGGTGGTTTAATTGATCGAGCGAGACACAGAAATTATAATGTTATGTAAACTAGTTAACTACTTTTATTTTTAATTAAAACATGTTTCTTCACAATTAGCATTAGTCAGCCGTCATGAGCACAAAAGATATAACAGCAGTTTCTAAAATAGAAATTACACAATTAAATTTTGGCTTTTGAAACGTCTCGAAAACGAAAGTTGATATATGATGATAAGATGATAATAGTGGTAATGATTCGCCAGCTTTTGTAGTCAGCAGCATGTCAAGTTACCCATGTAACAACCCACCAAGATGTCGACTTGAAAATCTTAACCCACTTGCAGCCGCTGTACTCATGCGAGTACAGTGTTGAATTGAAAATTATATTTTTTGAAAATGTAGGTTGATTATGTCGTAATTTGGTGAAAATGTGAATATCAACAGCTAAATAAAGGGTAATTACTGTTTTCTACCCTACGATTGCCAGAATTTTAATAAAATACTGATTTGTATAAAAATATAGTATTTCATAAAAACATCTTTTTGTTTCATAATAAAGCTCTCTGTCTTTATTTTAAGTTCGAGTCTCAGTGCATTGATATTAGTTTCGCGTTGGCTGGTAATGGGTTAATCAACCTATAACTATAAATTGTGGTGTATTTTATCATAATCAGTATTGACTGTACAAGCAATCGAACCATATACCGCAAGATCCAATGAGAACTCTAAAGTAATTTGTTTTTAGCATTCGTGTGGATGCACTGGGCTAATTGACGCAACTGCATGGCACAGTGGGTAACAAGACAAGCGTGTGGCAAAGTGCGTCACAGTCAGATCTACTAATGGCCCGTATTAATAATGTGCCCATGTATATTCTGTGGAAACATTTTAATTAATTGTATCTTAATTAAATGCTTGAAAATAACGCGTTGTGGTTATTATTTGTAAATTAAAATTTATTGAGCATTTACAATGAACTAAGTTGTTTTGACGTAACACTAGCGGACAGCGGTAAAAGGGCTAGAAAATATAATACACCACGAATTTTTTTAACAAAACTTTGCTGTTTAAAACTATGAAGGTATTTTGTTTCAAATTTTAAGTCGGACAACTTTTATTAACTTTCTTCATTTCTGGTAAGTACACCTTTAAATCGTAGTTAAGCTTTTCCTGTATACTTTGCCACATTTATTATCAAGTATTCAATGCTAAAAATTATCTTAAAACCAAGTTCATTTGTTTTTACATACAGGGTGTGGCGTAAATAGTGGTCCAAAGCAAAGGTGTGGATACACTGTACACTGAAGCACCACATACCAGTATTTAAAAAAAAATTATGTACAGGGTTTTCAAAAAAAATTTTTTTTTAATTTTTTTAGAAATCGTTACCTTGCCTTACAAATTTGGTTATAATTTCCAAAAATGACGGTTTTTTTTCATCCATTTTTTTTATTATTATTGCTGATCACTTGTACTTAGTACTCCATTCGTTTTTTTTTTTTACAAACTGAATTTAATAAAAAAAATAAGTTTCTTTCAAAATTCAATACTCACTGCTAGCAAATCGTTTGACTTTCAATGCTTTTGGTGCAAAAAAAATTTACCACACTGTCAGTGCCCATTGTTTAAAAAAAATGCCCATCTTTTGCAGATTCTAAAATGGTGCAACAATAAGTGTTACGACTTACAGGAAAAAAGTTATTGCTTTTCGAAACAAAAAGGAGCCCAATTCAGAAAAACAATTTATTTGAAGTTCAAGGGTTTACAAGGGTTGTAATTTTTTTCTGTGTGGTCCAAAGCAAAGGTGTGGATACACTGTACACTGAAGCACCACATACCAGTATTTAAAAAAAATATATGCTTTGCTTTGGACCACACAGAAAAAAATTACAACCCTTGTAAACCCTTGAACTTCAAATAAATTGTTTTTCTGAATTGGGCTCCTTTTTGTTTCGAAAAGCAATAACTTTTTTCCTGTAAGTCGTAACACTTATTGTTGCACCATTTTAGAATCTGCAAAAGATGGGCATTTTTTTTAAACAATGGGCACTGACAGTGTGGTACATTTTTTTTGCACCAAAAGCATTGAAAGTCAAACGAGTTGCTAGCAGTGAGTATTGAATTTTGAAAGAAACTTATTTTTTTTTATTAAATTCAGTTTGTAAAAAAAAAACGAATGGAGTACTAAGTACAAGTGATCAGCAATAATAATAAAAAAAATGGATAAAAAAAACCGTCATTTTTGGAAATTATAACCTAATTTGTAAGGCAAGGTAACGATTTCTAAAAAAATTAAAAAACATTTTTTTTTTTTGAAAACCCTGTACATAATTTTTTTTTAAATACTGGTATGTGGTGCTTCAGTGTACAGTGTATCCACACCTTTGCTTTGGACCACTATTTACGCCACACCCTGTATAAGCCTACTAAATTGAAAATTAGGTTCTTTACAAGATTCGCAATGAAGAAAACATTGGGTTTGTAAAGAACATAATCTATCTTTATTGATAGAGCTACGAATAAATTGCAATGTTTATTGGCGTGTATCGATAACATTGGGACCGGCTTGACAGTATATCAGTCAGCAGTCTAAATGACCTCATTATTAGGAACAATACTGCAAGTCTATCATTAATTGAACTACGTAAGTACAAAAAGCCAGCGCACGCGCACATATATTGCTATGCAATTATGCAGTATGTAAGACAGTGGGCCTTATTCCCGACAACACACTCTAAGGCGAATTTTAAGTTCATCTGTCTCTTTTTCTGCTGCTGTACAAAGAGACAAAATACAATAATTTTGAAACGTCAAATTTGGTGATACAATTTTTTATTGTGATTATTCGATAATCCTTTCTAAGCGCTCAATTAATTTAGTATTTCCTAAGCAACTGAGAGTCGTTTAACTTGACGTTTCTAAAATACTGTAGTTTGTATCTATTCGTTTCTCCAGCACCAAAAGGGACAGAATGAAATTAAAAATTATTTTAGGAAGTGCAGTTGAGAATCGGACCCAGTGCCAGTTTGTCCAGATAACTAGGAAATTAACGAAGCGTTTATATTATCTTAGCATAAGCTCATTATGTAAAGATTATACAGAGACCGGTTTAATTTTATTCATTTCAATTATACGACATGTTACATGAATATTTCTTGTAATTTTCTTCGGTTAATGATTTTCTGTTGGAAAAATAAATGCATAATCAGATAGAAAACAGATATTTCTGGATTCGAAACCAATTAATATTTTGAAATATTTTAGACTAGAAAAATATATTTTATTGCACAGGGAATAGAGGCGGTCTCCGTGCTGCTAACTGTACAAATCATTTAAACAGACACGAGCATTAATATTAACGAGAGACCCTATTACAATGACAAAATAGCATCTCTAAATATTTTATTCCTCCTCACTGTACCTAGGTACGTTATTCTGGAATCTTGGACATAAAATTTTCCAACGAGTTTCTGCGTCATTTCAACCGCATGTTTTTAGTATCTTGGCTTGGATATACCCGGACACAGCGAGCGTCGGACTTATTGTTATTTATAGTTTTCCGCGTATCTACCGATAAAAAATATTCTAGAACTTCCGATTACAATATTCATCGATTTGCTCAAAACACAGTGTTTGTCTCATATCATTATTGATAATAATAATATTGTCCTCCTAGTCGAATTTCGACTACAGCGGCCAATCTCAACAAAGTGTGCGCAATACACAGGTGCACTCTATGTTCCTTCACTCTTCTCGGTGAGACGGTAGTCCGACATGACCGTAAGAGAGATCAGGCGCAGGACCAACGGCTTTACGTACTTTCCAAGGCACGGGGGTGTTAAAAACACCACCAACTTCCTGACTCCGGAGCCGTGTCTGAGTTATTTCATGACAGTAAAAACCAAACACTTTCAGCCGGACCCGGGATTCAAACCCGGGACATCGTGGCTAGTGCCCAGCGTGCTGACCACTAGACCAACGAAACAGTCATTATTAACAAGTAAATTATAACCTAGCAAAATGCGTTTCAGCAAATACCTAGTCTTTTAATTGCATATTTTCATGTTATCTAAAAGCCACTGCGGAATGCGACAATGTGCCCTTGTGTGTCGATAACCGGGCATTATCTTTATCTTCTAACTTGCAAACCCTGCGCATGCGCTTGACCTTTGGTATAGTGATGTGACACGAGTGTGGTGATCCATGTATAGACAGCGGCACGTCAGATTACCAATAACTAAAATAGCTTTTATTACGTAGGGAATAGAAGCGGTCTCAAAATCAATGTGGGGTAGTCTGAAGTGCGGCCGTATGTACTTCAAAAAAAGGGATCAAGTGAAAAAAAAATGCTGACTCGATTAACTTGATCTTACATAAGTAGCCTAGATCAACAGGTTTATATGATCTTACACATGTATTAATGCACTCAGTTAAAAGTGCTTTGTTGGTTGTGTTACATAGTAATCGACGGTGTTGATTAGTTAATTAATAATAATTAGTATTTATTTATCAATACCGTCGTAATGATCACCGAATTAAGCAGTGTCCAAATGACATTTGAAAGCATTTATTCGGAGATCGATTGATCGGAGGACAAAGGAAACAATCCACAAATTATAAGAATGATCTACGGAAAAGGCGTCCGACTCAGCATTAGTCGTGGTAGCCGAGGGCAAACCACGACACTGATTTTTAGCGGATGTCTGGGGTAAATTTTATACAATACAATATTTCAAGTAATATTCGAGCCATATTTTAAAATGACTCGGGTTAATAGAATGACAAAAGAATCAAGTCGCATCACTACTTTACATGGCCTTTGGTTGTGTGTATGTTTGTTGCTATGGAGTCTTGTTTGAGATCGTAACGTATGCTTTTTATTACAGGACACTTATGGCGTTAGGCAGGTGTAATTGCACCTGTTAGAAAATGTGCAATGGTCAATGTCAGTCACCTCAAATGTCGTTCAACATAGCTTCATTATCGAAGTACCTACATTTAACGCAGTTTGTCATCGCTGTGCGCGCTCGCTCATCAACAACAAAGCTAGCAACCATGGTTTTAATTCTACATAACTTTTAGATGTAAAGTAAGTTTGTATTTTATTTAGAGAACATATAGTATCTAGAAAAATTGAAAGAAAATTATTTCATCAAACGTGTAACATATTAAAGAAATAACGTAATATAAAATTAAAGAGCATTGAGGATTGCAGATTACGTGCCATCATATTAGTACTTTATATTCGGATTCTCCATATACGATATGAAGATTAAGATTATTTACTACTCTAAAATTCTACGAATTTTAATCCTAATACACAATTAATAATTTCAGTTTATCAACACTGAGATGTTTATGATCGAATGATGTTTGAGCTTCATTTGATTGGTTTTGGCCACGGAAAGTTAGTGCTAATAAGGTTGAAAATACCAGGGTTGATCTTCAAAATTTGCCCTATCACGGCCTCGTCTTTGGAGACCAGCCAACCCCCGTCACTGAAGCGTGCTGCCATTGACCTACGAATTTACGCGGTCGCAATACAACTGAAGTAGATACAGTAGTACAGCAGTACATTTCGATCGATATCCAACTCCTTAGAGGTGCTTGTGGCGCAGTGAGGGCAGCGCTTTGGTAGTGATACCAAAGTTAAAACAATCTACAGCGCGGTCGTGATTGGATGGGTGACCATTCCGACCATTTAAGTGACGTCCAAGCATCAGTGCTTCAGAAGCCACGTTAATCAGTTGGTCCCGGCTTATATCTGTTGACATTAGTCGTTAAGCCTAGTCAGAGGCTCTAGGGCGGCTTAATAACATCTGACAGTAAGGTTTGTCACTTGCCTTACAGACACCCCTCCACCAATCCGCACTGAGCCCGCGTGATGGAGTATGGCTCGTACCTCCTCATAGTTGAGATGAGGCCTTTTCCCAGCAGTGGGATCTATAGGCTGACTTTACTATCCAACTCAAAATTGAAAATACTGCAGCCAGCAATCTACTGCTGACTTTAACTGGTATCGCAGCGTAACTTCATAGAAAACCCGAATGTTGGATATCTCGCCTAGTAGCATTTGTCGTTGGCTGATTAGCCAACAACGGCACCGGCTGGCAATTTATTGGTAGATGGTTAGTTAAAAATTACGGTTAAATGTCTGCCTATATATTTTTTTGTAAAGTCAACTTTTATTACCGAAAGTATACCTCCAAGAGTTAGCAGCCATTCCAGTCGGAGTAGTTTTACCAGTTTTCTGCAAATCTATCTAATAACCAACCTGTCTACTTGTGTGGGATCCATTGCTTACGGATCCCAATATAAACCACACGCAGGGATATCATATTCTTCATTACGTAGGCTAAACAGATCTAGTGTCAGCATTAATGGGCCATAAGCGCACGTAGTGATAAAATCTGCTGTTCCATTCTGCATTACGGTAACATCAATTTCTGATGTTGGGTTTTCATTGTGCCGGCTGTTTAGTGACCTAATTTTAAAAATACGTTCTAAATCTACTTCCGTAATTTTGTGCTTATTTTCATTAATCTTGGTATTAATGCTTTAATAAAAAAAATAAGAGAAAGTTATAGAGAATAATGCTTGCAGAGTTAATCTGCTATCGCATAAAAATCGAACACAAAAGTCAAACGACATATTAAGCACGCCAAAAGTTATGTTTCTCTTTCTACCCTAGGATGTTGAATACGAGTAGAGTGAATCGATTGTCCGAATTAGAGATAGGTGCTTTCTGATCTGATGCCTAGGAATAGTGCTGATTATGAAAGAAAAATAACAATATATTCATAAAGTTTCGACCTCTATAGTAAACATTCTTACCTTGAATGTTGATGATATTAAAATGTGAATTTAAATAAAGTATTCTTGAAAAGGGGTCATTTCTCATAGTCTGAGTACAGCAGAACATGAATCGATACCTTTTTGTTGTAATATCATCCCTATTGCAACTGAATAAGATCACAGTGTTTACCTACACATGCTAACGTCCATACATCTTTCAAATATTTTGGTGTAGATTTTATATAAATTTTTAATAAAGATTATGCCATGCAGTGACTAAAAACGAATTTACATTATAATTTTCAAATTACAAACATAGTTAAATAAGGTATTTCAACTGGATAGTTTTATTTTATAACACAGTTAATAGAAATAGATAAAACAAAACTGTTCGCGGGAACAACAAATAAAAATTAAACTAATTAAAATATACAAACAAACAATAATGTTAAAAAAACGACCGCTTGTGAATTTTTTGTCAATTTCGTATTCTTATCAGTGCCATATTTGACTTGTAAAATCATTCAACTCTTGACAATCAACAAACATATCTTGCATCCTTGTATTATGCAGGGTTTCAGAAAAACGGAAATAAATGAAGTTATTTCCTAGTTCCTAGTACTTCAAAACACCGAAAATTATATGAAAGAATAATTTCTTTCTCATTCTAGTATTAACTACTAGTATTCACTAGCATGACAAGGAAATTATTCTTTCATATCTTATAACTTCGTTAGTCCTGGCGCTTTCGAACGAGGAAGGGCGGCCCCAAGTAAAGGGAGGAGGCAAAGAAGAAGTGTAATGTGTGTGTAAAGTTTATTTTACTGTGTTAATGTTTAATGTTAATTCCTAAATATTTAATTATGTATGATTAAATATATTTTTTACAAAAAAACATTTTTTTTTATTTAACAATCCTTTCAAATATTTTCGGTTAACAAGAAGTGACCATAATTTTTTATATAAAGACAACAACAACAGCAAAAATAAAACACCACCACATACCTGCAAAAACAGCGCGTGCGCTTGCTCGGCGTTGTTGAACTCAAAGCTCTCGAGATCTTGCCCGGCGTTCGCCAACTCCAACACAATGTACTGCTGGTCCGCCGGCAGTATCGCCGGGTTGTCGTTCTCGGAACCGTTGCACTCGTCGTAGAGCTCCCACAGGTCGAGTAGACGCGACGGGTAACCGCCGTATACGCAGCGCACGGCTAACACCTGGGGAATGTGGTAATTTAGGCGCAATCTTGGAGAGGCCTATGTTCAGCAGTGGACTGCAATAGGCTGTGCAATGAGGCGAGAGATGGTGGGAATTCCACGTCCGTTCATGAGATTTTTTTTTTTATCCTCTCAACTTACATGATGATGTCCTCCTAGCCGATTTCGACTACGGCGGCCTATCTCAACAGAGATTAGCCAACTGCGCGGGACATATTATAGTGCACAAGTGTGTGCGCAATACACAGGTGCACTCTCTGTTCCTTCTCTCTCATAATTCAGTGAGACGGCAGACCGACATGACCGTAGAGAGATCAGGCGCAGGACCAACGGCTTAACGTGCTTTCCGAGGCACGGGGGTGTTAACACCACCAACTTCCTGACTCCGGAGCTGTGTCTGAGTAATTTCAAGACAGAAAAACCCAAACACTCTCGGCCCGACCCGGGATTCGAACCCGGGACCTCGTGGATAGTACCCAGCGTGCTGACCACTAGACCAATGAGGCTGCTTACATACTCCGTCACGGAAAATGCAGACTTAAACTATTTCTTATCTTTTTCAAGGCCTATTATCTGAGTTGAAAGCCTACTTGCAAGTCTGGATTACTTAATACGGAAGGTCCACTACCACCAGCTAATCAAGAGAGGCGCAAGTGGCCTTTCAACTTAGATAATAGGCCTTGAACAAATCCAGATTAGCTAATCCGGTCGTGCGCAGTGGGTTTAAGAATTTCAGGTAGCACTTGCTCTGTAAAATTTTAATCAATTTTTCACTCACTCCTTGCCGTGAAATGTATGATTGGACTCATTAGTCTTTTAGAGAATCTTGAGTCGGTCCAAATCCTGGGTTTTTTTGTCTTGACATAACTGAGAAATGGCTCGGAGTCAGGAAATTCTATGTAAAGGATGATGATAATGTTTTCAAATACCTTTACTCTCGGTTGTTTTTTGTTATGCAGTAAAGATCTCGACCATCATGAACAATATTGAAATCGACGAAAAACTCAGTTTAAGGCATATTTTGGAACCTTGACTGTCAGTGATAAATGAATCTATTAACGTGTTAAACGTGATCGAACACGTGACACACTGATTATTTGTAAATAAGCCCTACAGACCTTGTAACCAATCAAACAATTTGAAACTTTAAGCAATTGACACAAAGTCAATATTAGTAGATCTATCTTCTTATCTTAAGCAACATCTACCAGCAATAACTTCAATTAAACCATTCTCAGATTGAAATAAGAACTATGGAACCAGTGTGTAATACAAATAACAACAATTTTAGCAAATCAACAGAGATAAGGATGTCTCCTGATAACAGTACGGCCCAGTTTTGTTATCAAATTAGCAATTTGACAAGCTGAATACCATGTCTTTCTGTTGAAATGAATGAGTCACTACTATTTATTTTATGAATCGCTTTTCAATATTCAGATGGTATAAATGAGTCATTACTCATTTATAAATTAATGAGAACTGTTTCGAAAGAAACTTAGCAAGCATGATTCACTGCTTGATACGAAAGTTGCTTGAAGGCGCAGTATAAAAATGATTTTACTGTACAAAAAAGCAGGTAGATGGTAAGACCCGCCCTTATTGTAAATAATAATTGGACACCCCTGAGAGCAGGTATATTTTTTTGTGGCAGCACGTCAGGTTAACCATGTGAACTACGAAAACAGCTTTTATTACGTACGGTATAGAGGCGTTTTCAAGGTAAAAGTAGGGTAGTCTGAAGTGTGGCCGTATGTACAACAAAAGGGATTTTGCTTCTTGATAGGTTTAAGCAATAATAGCAGGTCTGCGGGGCTAATGTGCAACGCTCGATAAATTAAATCGTGTCGACAAAATGAAGACAAAATGAACGTATTCCATACCTATATGCTTTTTTTGAATTTTTTTTTTTATACTAAAATTTTAAAAACTATAAAAAATTGGATTAAATTATATTGATTGCAGCAATAAACTTTATCCAAGGTGTCATGTTAGGAGGGTTTTGTTATTCAATGATAATTTCAGACCATAAAACAGCAAAGATGACTTGATCATTGGGATTGAAATTCAAGAATAAAAAATAATCTTACCTCATTAAAAACATCAGTTGCATTTTCTACAGAATGTAAATCCAAGGAATCAATCTCCTTTCCAGCATCAAGTTCGCGTTGTATCTCATCTATGGGAGCGCGTAGTGCGCTCAATTCCCTAAAAATATTATAATGATGTATTTTCCAAGCCATTCATCAACATTATTATTTTGCAATTAAGGACAATCAAGCTTAACCGTTCATTGGTATTTAGTGTACTCTAATTACAAAGTAATTAAAGTAATACCTTTCTAACCTCAAATCACTTTGAATTTATCAAAACTAGTGCATTTATGGCATTTGTATGAAGAAACACATCAAGGTTTGATGTCAATAATGAATATTACCATTTGCAAAAAAAAGGCCCTCAAGAAGATTTAAGACATTTATTTTTCATTTACTTAGTATATTATCTATAAGAGACCAGAAAACAGTTGTTGGAAACATGCATGCATAATGCAAAAAATACACTTACATAGCAATCACAATCTCCGATATAATCTCCTGGAAGTCCTTCTGACTTTCCCCATTGACTTTGGTAGTTCCCGCTATAGGGACTATCTTCATCACACGAACACGACCATCACCAGCACGCCATAGGAAGACCTCTCCGTACACCCCTTCGCCAATTTTACGGCAGTTTTTCAGGACCCTATTTGGAAACAGTGTTTGATGTAAAGTTACCATCATGTTATTGAGGTTAGTTGAATATTTCATCAAAATACCCACATTTATTACAAAGCAACAAGAAAGAGAATTTACTTATCTTTACAATTATTTTGAATTACCATTTTTAAGACTCAAAACAGGAACACAAATAAAAGTATTTTATATTAAAATTACAGGCTAAGGCAATAATTACTCTGACTGACCATCTTTTTTTTAATTTATTTGTAGGTAGGTTAAAAAAACCAAATGCTACCGACTCTACATGGAATACAAGATTCAGAGAAGATAATTAATTCCAATGACATACAGATGTTTGAAAACAATGCTACAATGTTATTGGCTCAACCTAAATAACTTTTTTTAACAAGGTCACAGCACAGACATGCAATGTTACTAATGATCAAACAAATGATAGCTACTCACGTTTCTGGATAGCATTCATCGAAAAGTATCGCGTCGGTCTGATTGCATCGCCGTAACACGTACTCTCTAGCAGTGGTAACGCGGTTTGAAGTATCATGGAAATTCTCTATTACAGTGACGTCGTTTTCCGAGTCAGCGATTGATAGCTTCGATAGCTCGATAATCGTATCATCACAATCCTCGTGCAGATATCCTGAAATACAATCGACCGCGTCAGAGAACGCAACCATGACACACAACGAGGAAGTGAACGACAAATTTGACGAACTTTCCCCATGCGTAATCGTATTACGTAGACAGTGCTGAGAAATCGTTTCTTGACTATAAATTTAGGACCAAAATAAACCACAACTAACCTGAGTATTGCAGGGAAAGATGCATGCACTTGGCTTTAGACACTTTTTGTTGAACAAAGGGGCAGAACCAAGCTATTATCCCGTTAGGGATAATGAATGGTAGTCAAATCGATTATCACAAAGGTTTACACAAGTAAAATGTCCACACTGTTATTACGTCCGTATAATAGCACTTATTAACCACTACACGTTGTGTAATACGACGCGATTATATTTAAATAAAAAATAAAATAAAAATTATGGACAAAGACCCTGTGAGTGAACAGCGTCTTCTTCCGCGAAAGCGACGAAAAGCACAGACAAAAAATACCAACGGTTCAGTGATTCTACCATATAATGTTGCCAGCTACTGTTTAATCAACTAGTGGTAGTAGAAAATGCAGTAAAACTGGAGCAACGTAATAGAACATTATGCTGCAAAATGAGAATAATGGTTTGCCATTATTATAAAATTATTGAGAAACTGGTTACGAATTGTTTACCTGCTAAATCATCAGAAACTGAAGTAGTGCATAAGCTTAGTCTCGACGTGTTAGGTTCCTGGAAAGAGATTGCTCATGAAGGAAAAAATTTTGATTTGTGTAAAATTATTTTTATGCTAACAATACACACATACTTTTATAATCCGAATCGTAGATCTACAAGGTTTTGACACGAATGTACTCCTGCGACTAATGATTGATTCATTGTGTAGTGAACCTGCAAAATCTTAGACATTAGCATATTTAAAATATTGAGATCATAAAACAGTTTTATTTCAAAAAATAACCACCTGACATTACACTGAAACTTTGGTTGGAAATGACAAATCTGTTTTGAAGTAAATTACTTTTTAAAGCATACTTTTTAATGTTTCATAGACTGCATTAAAGAGGATTAATACCATGAAAAGTTGCTAAATTTTAAAAATAAACTGTAATGATTTTACCTTTGAAGTCTTGTAGTTCCATAGTGCTGATGACACTTTGTCTATATTTTCTACCTTTTGAGAGCAGTTCATCATCATCCAAGATGGAATGGTCTAACTGGTCCATCATGGTCATCCTTTTGTAAATGCTCAAAGACCTTTCCCACTTCTTTCCCGGCTGTAGGACTATTCCTGGCTTCCTTTCATTTTCAATAAGAGTTTTACTGTTGTCCTTATCCATAATACTTGGTCTGGGTAGCCTTGAAGACTTTCTAGTAGTTACTGACGACATGTTAACATCATCATTGCTGATATCTTTACTTTCAGCACTTTCAAGTATGTTCTCAATTTTACACACATCATTTTCTCTTAATCTTTTCTCAATTTCTAGCTTTGCATTATTGCTATCAGTATTATCTCCTAAATTAGATCTTATGCTATTTCTATTGTTAATTACAGTCTTATCGCAATCAGTACTGCTGGCACTTCCAAATGAGTTGTCAAAGCCAAAAATTAAAGAGTCATTGGCGACTTCATTTCGCCTTCTAGTTGTTACAAAGCTAATGCACCTCTCATCTTCAATAATACTGTTAAACTTTTCCTGCTCATCATCTATATTACTGCAATTTGACAGCCTATCAGCCAATCTAACAGAAATATCCCCTGGAGCTTCAACATCAGCCTCCATTTTATCAAAATTTACCAGTTCATCAGATTCATTTTTAACAGATTTGATATCTTCAACACTAGCATAATCATCACTATCCAATTCAATGGACTCCTCACTCTCATCTTGGTAATTAGCTAACATTTTATCATAATACATTTGAAGAACTGAATTATTAATTTTTTCAATCCTTACTATAGGAACTTTAATGTTTTCTTCTTCATTTTTATGTATGGAAGACTGATCACTATTACAAGTCCCATATGAAGATTCAGTTTCATAATCTAGACTACTAGAACTATCGTTATTTGTTTCATCATTGGAACACTGCGAAATTTCATCATATACTGTAGAATTTTTATGCAAATCACTAACAGTTTCATCAGCTGATTTATCAGGTGCACTTGTGTTATGAGATTCGGTACTTTGAAATGCAGGTGGTTCATGAGTGAAACCATAAAAAGGCTCAGCCTCTGTTGTTTGTAAGTCACTAATCTCAATACTGGATATTTCAACACTTTCTGGTTTCTTTTCAACTACTTTTAGTAAAGTTGCCTCTTCATTTCTAGCTAGATCTGGTGTTATTGGAATTTTTGGAGAGTCTGAATAATCAGAAGTTGTTGTATTACTTGTTTTATTAACGCCAGGTTTTACACTTCTGTTAACTGATAAATGTATAACAGGTGAAGGTTGATACTCTTCATATTGAGAATTAGATAGGGTTTCATCTTTTTCAACTGATAAATTAGATGGAGCATCATGTTTTTCAACGAATAACACACTATCATTACCATTTTCCTCAACAATAGTCACGTAATTTGGACTTTGATCTTTCTTTCCAAAGGCTATTGGAGAGAATTTATAAATAGATTGGCTCCTATACTTTTCTTTGAATGGTGTGCTACACAATGGAGAATTTGAAGGTGATTGGGAGTTATGTGTCAGTCTATTTAGTGGATAAATAATAGACTTGTCACTGGTTTCAGTAGAGTTATCAGTGTCAACTTTGTTTAAAACAGAAATTTTATTGACTATGTTTTTAATAGACTCATCTAGATGTTTTGAACTAGGTTTCTTTTCAGTTTCTATAAGAAAATTAAATGCATTCAAGTCTGTAACATTTTTTGATTTGTTGCAATCCTCAACTGAATTTTCTTTGTTGGAATCTAAAATCAAAGTTCACAAATCTGAACTATAAACAGTTGACTCAATTCCGATGTGCTCTGTCTAAGATTAAATTTAAGTTAGTCACTTTCTCTGCTAAACAAACGAAAAGAGACAGACTTTAATAATTAAGAAACATCAGAATAAATGCTTAACATACATCTCGAAATATGTAAGAAATCACATTACGTAATTTGATGTTTCTAATTATTGTAGTCTCTCTTTTCATTTGTTTTGCAGAGAAAGCAAATCAAAAAGAATATAAGACAGGGTACATTGGAATTGAGCCCAATGAATCAAAGTTTACAGGAAAATATAGTATATTAAAATCACTTACCAAAACTGTCACTGCTTGAGCAATTGAACATCTTAATTTTTGCTAGTTTCCTTCTGCCATAAGTCTTGCTTTCTCTACAAATTGAATATAGTTATGATTACTAACATGATCCGTTAAGTTAGGTATACATTTATACATAATTTTATGTGAAGTGGCTTTTTACCTCACATAAAATTAAGTATTTATTACTTAAAAATGCCCATACATGGAATTAAAATAGTACTCACGGTCTGTCACGATATTTGACGAAATTACTTCTACTATTTCTTGGAGACTCTGTCTGGCATTGAGAGGAGGAGTTCAAAAGTTGATCGAATAAATCTTGCACCTTGTTTACTCTCATCGACTTGTCAGGAGTCAAAAAAGCAGACATTGTGAGTGACTCCCCAGCCGATGGTTCAGGGTCTTTTATAATCCTTTTCACGTACTTTCTCTTACGCACCTTATTCGCAGCAGTACCATAATGGTTTGAAGCCCCAATACAAGATAATTCACGCTTAGTTTGTTTAATATTTTGAATGTAAAAAGCGTCAAACGCAGAACTTTTCTCGTCCAGTGCTTGCATGACATCTTTATGGTCCAAAGCACCACCGGTCTCCTTTTTAGAACGATAAGTGCGCCGCATTTTGCCAAACTTAATTAAAATTTTCCGGCCAAGTTACAAATTGCAATAAAAATCCATTATAATCTTCAATTTTTGAAAGCAAAATACAAACAAACTTCAAAGACTTCAAACGGAAAAACAAGATCGCAGACAGAATTCAGATCCACTATTCTAACGTTCATACTTCATTTAACTGTCATATTGTTTTTTTTTATACAGACGGCGTCTAGACGTACCCGGGTGAATTTTCATTTTATTAATTATTTTAACTGATTTGGTGTTATTTTTTAATTTATTAATAAAATCAAGTAAAAACAACTAAATAACGATGTTTGCTTAAATATTACGACTGTGATATATTTAATCTAAAATTTTATTGGTAAATTAATGATTTATTCCATTAAATAAAAAAAATGTGTTGAAGTGAATGATAATATATGGAGATAAATGACAAAGCGTGTTGAGGTAAATGATAAGGTGTAACAGAAAATGATGTAAGAGTAAAAAGACATTCTGGCAATCAATACTTTTTATTTTAAACCAATTTGGTCGAACACTGAGTCGTCATTGCTCAATAATATAATATTCTTGTTCACATCCTAAACAGATTTTAATCAGTCTTACAAAATATAGGTAATAAGTGCACACAATCAGTTCAATACTTTCATAAAAGTTTTAACACACAAAAATATTCCTGATTTGGAATTATTCAATGTCTCTAAATCTTCTTTTGTAAATAGACCAATCGGATCTTCTGAATAGTTGTTCGATTCTTGGGGAAATTCGTCATCTTGAACATTTACTACATTTGGGACTACTGGTGTCTGTTCCTTCTGACGATGCCTATATTTCTTAGATTTTTCCTTCCACTGTTTACGCACTTTTCTCTGTTCACGAGGGCTTTTTTCTGGGATAGGTGTCTGTTTCTTTTCTCTTTTACGTTTTGCATATTTCGCACGCACATTGCTTTTCTTTTTCTAACGCATATAATTCGGGATTCTTTTTTATTTCTAAATACTTGCGTCTTTTGCATAGTCGTTGTTGGGCTAAACGCTCTGCTTTTGTTTTAGCCATGTCACCACCTGCGTAACAAAACAAAAAACTCTCGTAATATGGTGTTACGGAAAAAATTAACATAAATTAGAAGCGCGATTAGGCAATTTTTCAATGCAATAAAGCTAAGTTAGAAATCAAACTAATATTATAAAGGTTAAAGTTTGTGAGGGTGTGTGTGTTTGTTACTTCTTCACACCAAAACTCCTGAACGGATATGAATAAAATTTGGCACAGAGATAGATTATAGTCTGGCATAAAATATAGGCTACTTTTATGAAGAAATGCACAGTTCCTGTAGGATACAGAAATAATAATTTATGCGGGCTAAGTCGTGGGCAACAGCTAGCTAGCTTAATTTAAATACAGTCTCTCATAGGATTAACAGTCTTAAGTAATAGGATGTACCTAATGTACCTATGTTTTGAACAACCTCATGAAGAGAAATAAATCATATAGCGTCTAAACATCGTATTATTACCATGGGGTTATATAGGTACATAAAGGATAATATCAATATAAATAACTTATATACATATACCTATTGTAGAAAAGAGATAAGCAATTTTTAACACCAAGATCATTAGCTTCAACCGCGCATCATTCATCACAACAGAAATATCATTTACCTCAGAAAATATCATTCACCTCATCTAGGATTATGCGAGGAATGATGTTGAGATAAATGACGAAATAATTTAAAACCTGTCGTAACCTGCTCAAATTAAGTGGAAAATAAATGGATTGAAGTTAATTATAAAATACTATTTAAGTAATATGCAGCTTTCATATCGCGTAATTAATAAAAAAATACTTACCAAAAATATGTCTAGTCGTTTAATGACGTGATTTGATGACAAAATTACATAATTTTGCTTAAAAGCGAACTTTCACTAGGAACACGTGCAGACTCGTTGATGTCTCGGCCGCAACAGAGAGAGGCGCGGGGCGGGTTGCGGGGAAGCCACTATGAATGCGCGGATCTAGCATGTTCTTCAACAAAATATTATTCAACAGATTCATGGAAGTTAATGACGAAAATCTTGTGACAAAGTTTCAAATGGTCAAATAATATTGTAAGAGTGAAAGTTTGGTTAAAAATTACTTGATTTTACTTAGTTTAGACAGTAATTATAGTATATCAGAAATTATGAATGAAAATTTAGGGATACATTTTAAGTTTCGTGTAAGTATGTTAATGAATCAGTAAAAGTAACGCAGAGGGAAATGACTTTTAGAACATTTTTTTGGACTTATCATTATTTAAATATCATTTTTCTGATATTTTATGCCAACAAGTTATAGGTTCAATTTAAATATTGCGATAAATTGTAGTGCGAGTTGTATTCGTTTTTATTTCGGGACGGAAAGTTGAAGAACACCAATAACTTGTTATTTTGAAAATTCACCCACCCATACAGCCAAACCAAACCTAACCATAAAGTTAATATACCTAGCAGACCTACCTACCTATTCCGTTAGGAATATTAACTTTATGAACTTAACCATTCTAACCATTGAGAACTAGACAGGTCCAGTAAGGGTATAGTCGAGTTCATTAATATATTCGAGCATTTTCAACGCTTCAAATACTTAGTGTGTCCCGTGATAAAGTGCAATCCCGAAAGGAGGTTAAACTAGACCTAACAATTTTTTTCCTTACCCTTGGAGGTGTTATTATTTTATTATTCTAAGTCCTTACCGTAATCGAAAGGAATCGATTTTGTGCACAACGCGTCCACGGTAAATAACAAATATTGATTCATCCATAGAGCACATTATCGCGGAACACTACCTAAGATGTTTTTTAAGTTTTAGTAGGTTTTAGTTTAGTTCTTTTGCATTTTGAAAAGTCAATCGTCAACGTCGTCGTACGCTACCACGCACATTTATATTTAAAGTCTAGGAAATGCTCTGCTCATATATTAGGAGGAAACGCGGTCATGCGGTATTTGAATAAAATGTTGCTGTCTCGATGCGATCTCTGGGTAGCCGCCCAAGCAAGAAAGGGAAAAATGAGCTCAGACTGATAAATCCTTTTTAAACAGCATTTCGAAGTCCCCTATTTCCTCGTCCAAAAGTTAACAAAGGATAATATTTTCTTCTGAAATAGTTTCTCAAAAGGTGGGACTATGCTCCTATGTTTAAGTTGTAGTTTTTATTTGCGTAGATTTTTTGGCAAGCGTCTAAAAGTTGAGGTTAATTAGGCAATTTTCTTAGTTTTTGAAGGATCATATTTCGTTTGTTAATTCGAATATAAGAAAAAACGAAAATTAGGAGCCCTGTGGTAAATGTAGATTTTATGGCAAAAAAATATTTTGCTTTTATCCAGGGAGAAAACAGGGGACTACGTTTGTATGGAGAGAAAGTGCCTGGTCTTTCCCCTTAGGACCTCGGCTTTACCTACCTACAAGAAAGAAAACTAAACAAATTCATCAGCTTATAATTTCTATATTAAAAATATACATACATAGTTCCTGTAACAATAAGTCGACACATAGCAGCAATCTACAAATTTAAGGTACCACAATTTAACCTTATTATAATAACAAACAAGATCACCAGATAATTTTACAACAAAGATCATGTCTTTGGCAAAGAAAAAATTATACACGTTTTCTAGTTTAGTTTACGCAAGTTCAAATATATTTACTTAGGGATATAAAAATGTGTTTATGCATTAAAGCATTATTGTGAAAATATAAAAATGATTTAGTTTATACAAAAATATTTCCTGTCACTCAGACCTAAGTGAAAATAATTGCAATAAAAATGCATTTCACCAATGCCAACATTAAAAACCACAAACGGCCGCACGTCAGCCTACCCCCACTTTGACAAGGTAAGGACTGCCTCTATTCCCTACGTAATAAAGTTGTTTTAGTAGTTCACATGGGTAAACTGACGAGCTGCCGCTGTATAATCAATCCTAGAAAATACCTACGTGAAAGGAAAAATGTCAATTTTTAGTTTTGATTATGAAATATGTAAGACATTTATATAGTAATGGTATGTAAATTACAATTTGCCAAAATACCTTATTCATAACAAAGCAGATCTAAGTATGTAGGGTACTCAGATTCTTTTTTTAAATCCGAAAGTAAGTACTAACAATGTGTAATACTTACATATTGTACACAACATAATAAAAAATACGTGATATGCCTTTTAAAATTTTATAAAAGAACAAGAATAAGTAAAATATGCCTAAAATTAAATAACAATATCAATGAAATCTCTTGGTTTTGAAAGTAACATTTTGTTTGGGTATTTAAGTCAACTCAACCGAGCTTATCAATTATAATATTTTTTAATACTGCAAAATTAAAGGAATATGTTTGTGATAAGTAAACTATGTAGTAATAAAACAACAAAATATACAAGTTTTCTACTTCCCCCCCCCCCCCCTTTTTATTCAGGTACTAAGGGGGTAAATAAAAAAGGGGATCTTTTTATTACCTCCGTAAACTCTTTCAGGACGAGGAATGTATGTTTTCTGTAGCTCAAAAGGAGTAGGTAAGCTATATGCCATATGCATAGTCAGGACAACGGACTATACATTTTTGTTGCGCAATCACCCTTAATACAACTGCATAAGACGCCACAGTGTTTACCGTGACGAGCTGTCGTCCATACAAAAAAAAATTGAAACTTCAGAATACCAACATACTTAAAACCAAGAGGTATATAGGAATGGCATTAATTAACACAGTAGATACAGAACTGTAATTTAGGCAGACATGCACAACATTCTCAAATCATGTATTATCCTGAAGCTCATTCTGCTCATTATAAACATGTTGTTCAGAATAATACTGATTTTAATAAGGTTGTTCAAATATGCCTTTAATATAAACAAGAGCGTTATAATTATTATATAGAAATAATAGCCAACATTATTAACAGTTTAAAATCTTAAAACAAAGTCGGTAATGTTATTGTGTAGGAATTCTATAAAAAAACGGAAATACGTAATTTTGGCAATTAAATATTTTATTTCTATCAATATTTTTAAATATAATGCATATTGCGGATGCATATCCTTTAAAAAAAAATTGTCATTTTTTTATGAGAGAAAACATCAGATTGAGATGTTATCAAGTTTTAAAAATATTGTATTTTTTATGAAAATTAACTTACTACACACCTGTCTTAAACAGTAAACAACTTAGGTAACAAGTTTATCAGATTTTTATTGCACACATTCACAACATTCAGATAGTCCTATGAGCATTCTGAAACATTTGCAAAGTATATTTAAGGACCGACGCAAACTAGACCACTTCATTGCCTTTTAATGTCGCATTGCAGTCACAACCACAACACAACTGAATTGCTTCTTAATAGTTGAAAAGTAAAGAGCAAAAACTGGATAGAGTTGTGAAAATGCAACAATATTTTCGTATTTGATTGTACAAAATCAGGGAGAGGGAGATTTAGTGTGATATTGACAATATTTTAGAATATTCATGTGAACTTGACGTTGGACGATTCCAACGCCATGTTTTTATTATACAGAGTAACATTGCAAAGGGATGCCTAATTTTTAGGAGTGACTCAGAATCAGTAACATAATCGAACTATGCAACGAAACAATCCTTTTTTTTAATTTATTTATTCCTGTCTGCTGTTTGAAATCGTACGCGTGGATAATTTTAACTTAGACCTGTGTCGATTGATCATTTTTCGTGAACCAAATCGATCATGACTCATTCGTGTGGTGATTGCGCTATAATGATTCGATCATTCGGGTGTCCATGAATTTGTATGACTTTAGTGTTAAATACTGCTCAAAACTTAACTTAAACTGAATCAGGTCTAATTTAACTCATTTGTAGAAAAACACGCACGCACGATATCTGCGTAACGATTAAGTGAAAATTTCATAATTTCGCGAAAGTGCGCAAAAGGTTTTGCAATGTAACGTTGTATATATTATTGCGATTTTAGTTTAATCTCGGTAGATTAAACTATAATCGCAACTATGTGGCCTCGAGTGCGGCGGTTTTGCTTAGTCACCTAAGTATACCTAATATGTAAATAAGAATTTACATGCCATTATATTTTAAATTCTAATATTGAAATATCTATCGTTTGCTGTGCCTAAAACTAAGTTACACCAATTCATAAATGGTTTCATTGACCAGAACTGGGGCCATACCAAATTTAATTAATAAATCAACTTAATGATTACTTAATAATATAATTTTGCTGGCCTTTATCACAATTCTCGATATTTATTTAGTCAATTAGTAAGAAAAAAAAGTGAAAAAGTTAACATAAATGAAAATCGAACAAGTCAACACATTTACAAACTGTAAAAATAGAGTATACTTTAAAAACAAATTATAAATTCAATATCATATCCAAAAACGGGTTAATTATAGCTATGAACACTTTTCATTAAAAAATACAAAGGAGTTACCACTCTGTATTCAACTACAAATCATACAGTGTAATAACTGCTGATTTAAAGTTGAACGGTATTTAATCCCCGACGCAGCGCAAAGAGGGGTGTTATATGTTTAAAGCTTATGTCTGTCTGTCTGTACTAGTGATGGGTAATTTTCCGAAAAATTTCAAAGCTCCGAAATTTTAAAATATTTTTCTGAAAAATTTGAAAAATAATGTAAAAATATTTTTTTATCGAATTATTAGTCTAATTAAATTCCTAGCAAATATAAAAATATGGTTCATTTTGAGTTGAAATTCAAAGGTTGGAATTTGGCTTTTGGTGTTGTTTAAAAAAAAAGTGCAAAGTTATACTACATATTTAAAGGGTGGCCCGTTTACAGTGGTCCAAAGATTTTTTTGAGCTTGAGAGCATCATAAGTGATTGTTTAAAACATACTTTAGTTCAGCGAAAACTTATGGTTTGTGGGACGTTCTTCTTTTTAACCTACAAAAAGGTGTCTCCATCAGTCAGTGAAAAAATACATACTTATTTACCTTTTTTTTTGTTAAATTGTATTTCAACATGCACTGTACTATACACATAATGACTGTGCACGATTAAATAACATATGTCTCGAATAATTTTATTGTAAAAAGTACGTTACAGAGGTGTAAATCCGCGTGACAGAGGTGTATTTCATACAAAATTACAGTGTCTCCCGCTACCTCGGCTTACGTATAATCCATAATATAACGAAAAAGATATATGAGGACATATAACGTAAATATATCTTATAACTCCTAGATATATTACCTTTCATGTAATAGCAACCATTATTTTTTATCACTTTTAATAAAATATTTAAAAAAACTCAAATACTTGTCTTCTCCCACCAGATATTTCTTTTGGTAAATTCTGTCACGTGGGTTGTCCTTCAAAGTACGCATTTGTGTCGCTCGTCTTTGTGCCCTGCGATTGTGGTTTAGACCCCCTTCCCCCCCTGGTACGATTTCCCCTCTGAGATTGAGAGACAGCGCGTCAGTCGTCCGAAAGCTGTGACGGGAGGTGCGAATGTTTATTCGGTTACCGCTTCGTCACGTAAGTAATTGATTCAAAATATAATCATTATTGTTATTTTTCGGTGTCTACTATTATGTAATAAGAAATATTTTACTGTAAATGTGTAAATTATATATTCTATGCTAAGTTTTAAATCTTATCGACTTTGCAACAAATTTTTACCCCTCCGTCACATGACAACTCCGTCACATGTTTATGGTGACGGAGTGGTAAAGTTCGTGACGAAAGGGTAAAATAAACGATATTCATGTTCTATTTATGCTGAATCCGAGAAATACTGAAATAAATACACTAGTTATTATGGTAATTATTCCTACGGAAAGTATTACAAATATTTTTCTATCTTCTCGTATGTTCAGGTACTTATTACGTATTTCCTATTTTCAGCTACCATCATGGCGAAAAAGAAAGCATTAACACCAGCAGAAAGACAGCGGCGTTGCCGGGAGAAACGAAAAAATGACCCTGACAAGGTAGCTGAAATAAAACGCAAGGATTTAGAAAGGTACCATGCTCGAAAGAAACTAGTAACTGACATGAGCACGCGAGAACATCGACTCAAAAAGCGAATGTGGCAGGAAGCAAATAAAAAAAGAAGGGAGAAGAAAAAAATGCTTGAAGGGGTACTTTTAAACACGCCGGCTCCATCACCAACACCAGAAACCCCACGAATGACTCCATCCGCAACACCGACTCCATCAGAAGTATCTACTCATAGTTCAAGGGGAAGAAAGAAAGTGTCAAGAGATAGAACAAAATTATATAGAGAAAATATTAAATTTCAAGAAAAAATTGACCAATTAGAGAAGAAAATTCGAAAATATAAGAAGAGATTGCACAGAAAATCAAAAAAAGACAGCAGCAGCAACAAAGGTGAAAGCAATAATCAGAATACTAAGAAGTACAGCGTTCTTTCTAATGCCATTAAAGAACGATACAAAACTGTCAAAAGTCGAGAAGAAAAACGCCTAATCCAATCGGTACTTCAAACTCGTATCGTTAAAGAGTCCAGAATGCAGATCGAATTGGTAAGAGACACATTAGGTGTAGACCGATCTTTAACATACAAGAGCGTTCTACCAAAACATACTGATCTTATGCAGAAGATTCATCAGTTCTTCTTGCGGGATGATGTAACGAGAGCTACAGCTGGTAAAAAGGAGACTGTCACGCACAAAAAAAAGAAAGTACAGAAAAGATTTTTATTGGATTCCATGAAAAACCTGTACAAAACCTTCCTGAAAGAAAATAGTGGCCTCAAATGCCACTACAGTTATTTCACAAAACATAGACCATTCTATGTGAAGCCACCTACTGTAGATGGAAGAGATACTTGCTTATGTAAGTTACATGCAAATGTTACCTATATGGTTAATACATTACATAAGAATAAAGTCATTGTGCAGAAAGACATGAATGCAGTCTTAGAATCACTAGTTTGTTCTGTTGATTCGGTAACCTGTATGAAAGGAGTTTGTTCGGAGTGCAAGAACCGGTGCATAGATTATGATAAAAGTAACCAAACAGAGATTGTAGACTTACGACAGTGGATAAGGAAAAGTGAATTTGTAGAAAAGGCAGAGAAAAAGGTAAAGATTACAAAAAATGTACCAGTTACGGAAAAGCTCACAATTGAAGAAGTGATCTATAAATTGGAGAGCGAGCTGCAAAATTTCAAAACGCACATCCACAATATCAGACACCAATACAAAGCTTACCGAAAGTGCATCGACGGGCTGACAGAAAGTGAAGTAGCATTACATATAGATTTTAGTGAGAATTATGCCTGCAAGTATCACTCTGAAGTCCAGTCTCACCATTTCGGTGGTTCTCGTAATCAAATAACCCTGCATACAGCAGTGATGTACCATGTTTCAGCAGAAGCACAGACAAAACAGGTAACTTCATACTGTACAGTGTCATCCGATCAAAATCATGGACCTTCTGCGATTTGGGCGCACCTTCATCCAATTCTGTCGGAATTAAAAGATAAACACCCTGCTGTAACAACTGTTCACTTTTTCTCTGATGGACCGGCAACCCAGTACAAGCAAAAGATAAACTTTTACCTGATGGCAAACAGGTTTTTCGAAGAATACGAGTTTCGCGAAATTTCCTGGAACTTCTTTGAATCAGGGCATGGTAAAGGAGCTGCTGATGGTATTGGAGGGACAATGAAACGCCAAGCTGATGCTATAGTAGCTAGAGGAAACGATATTGCAGATGTGTTCCAATTCTTTTCCGCACTTCAAGAGGCCACCAAAATTAAACTGTTTATGGTGACAAACGAAGACGTAGAAAAGGTAGCCGCAACGATTCCAAGTAACATTGTGCCCCTGAAAGGAACAATGCAAGTCCACCAAATGTTCACAGGAACTTGTGGAATCTTAAAACATAGGGTGTTGAGTTGTTTTTGTGAACAATTCTGCTCTTGCCACGGTCCTAAAACTTATCGGCCTCTGCCTGAAACTGCACAACAAAAAACTGTGGACGAGTTCTTATCTAACGAAAAAGAAGAAGATATAACACATGATGTGGAAGATTTCACGCTGGCTGATATTGCAAACACAATTGGGATGTCTCGAAAAAGCTTTTACGATACTGTTTACAGCCCAGATGAATCATCCGATGAAGATCAGCCTTTGTCCACGCTTAAAACAAAAGATCCAACTGATCAAACTGCCGTCTGTGGTACTTCTTACCAACCAGTCCAGTCTGAAGACATTCATCCGATGAATATAAAAGAAGGAGTGTACGTATTGGTCAAAGTACGAAGTGAGAGGAAAATCCAATACACTTACGCTGGAGTAGCAAAAAGTACTGTTGATGAAGAAGGCGAAGTCTTGGTAATGTCCCTAAAAACAGTTGATGATAGTGGAAGACTGTTTAAGTTGGTGGAGAATGACTTATCGGATGTTCCTTTTGATGACTTGATCAAAGTATTACCGGCTCCGAATGTTATCAAAAAGGGAAAGAGACAATATTTCCAGTTCAAAGAGCCTCTGTCAGTATTCGAGAAATAAGACTTTCTATCAGTGGTTACGTAATTAAATACTGTCTCGTTAGGTTGTGCTATTGTTGATGATGTTTATTTTTTTATTTTTTGAGAATTTTAATTTGTTGTCAAGTAAGACTAGTTTTTTTATTTTTTTAAGACGAGTGAGTAGTCATTTAATTTACTAAAATACGAACCTCTTATTCTTAAGATTTTCATAAGTGATTTCTTTAATTATCTAAGTTCGATCTCATGATATTTTCTAAGACCATGTTGAAGACTGATAAAAGATTTATAAAAAAAATAATGATTCTAGAAAAATACACCTGTTTTATTACAAAACGCAGCCTGGTATCCCCTAGAATAACAACTCTGTCACAAAAGGTACTACTCTGTCACGATGTTGTCTCCTGGTAGGAAAATTGTTTTGGTCGTTTATATATTTTGTTATGACTAGTGCAACGATGGAAATTTAATATTTATAATAGTTTATGATATTGCCGTCTGTGATATTCGTATATATTTGTAAATGATAGTAAACATTTATTTATAGCAAAAATATACTTTATATTAGCAGACAATGTGACAGAGTGGTATAAAATCACGAATAAAACATATTTTATAAACACAAATGTATTATTTCAATATGTTTTCTAAAAATTCCTTTAGTTATTTAATGTAGTACAAAAGTACAAGTTATTTGATAAAGAGTATTCAATAGAATAAAATAAAAGATTTTGTGACGGAGGTGTAATTTTTTTTGTCGAATCTGTCTTTCAGGTCTTGAAAATCTTACAAAAATCTGTAAACTTCTTGGCCAACAACTTTGTCCGATAGAATAGATATTTTGCTATCAGAATATATATTTAAACAGACGAGTAAGCTTTACTTTATTTTTTTCGAAATCGAGTTAATGTTTCTTCAAATTGTAGGTTAAAAAGAAGAACGTCCCTTGTACATTATTGCACTATGCCCATACCAAATTTCATTCGATTCCGTCCAGTAGTTTTCATAACAGAGAGGTTTTGCGTCAGAAATATAGATATTTCGGATTAAAAAAAAAAAACTAAACCATAAGTTTACGCTTAACTAAAGTATGTTTTAAACGATCACTTATGATGCTCTCAAGCTGAAAAAATTCTTTAAAAAAAATAATAATCTTGGTTGACTTCCCAATTTGGAAAAATATTTGAAAAATTGGAAAAGTATTGGAAATTTTTCTTTTTTTCTTATCTTTTCTTTCCAAAAATTTTCCATTACCCATCAGTAGTCTGTACGTATATTCGTAGCGCCTAAAACGGATCAACAGATTTCAATGCCGTTTTTTGCCACATTTGATGGAAATTTATGAAGAGCCTTTATGAAGATAGTCAACAGGATGCTGAAATGGTAAGATACAGGAGTGTTGCTTTGACTAAAAAAATGTACACCCTGGACAAATTTAAGTGCAATATAAATCAGTTCAGGCAGTAAAACAAAATTAAAATAAAAATTAGCTAAAGTCATTTTTATAATAAAAAAATATTAAGGTACCCCAACGCGACATTACAGTGCCAAACCTTATCGTGTCGTAGTATTAAATATGACTTTTTAAAAATGTTTGATTTTCTTTTTTGCATTGGGGGTTTTTGATGTTTGTATTTTTTTTTATCCTGACAATGTTTGTGCCAATGCTGCCGAAGAACACTATACAAAGCCCTCTTTGGATATAATACAGTTTATTCTAACATAATTTTTTCATAACATAGAACTCTTAGTTCACTTTGGCATGGCTCCAGCCGTTATTTGTGCAGACAACCAAGTCCGTATTAATATCACATCAATTTGAATAAATTCGACCATATACCTTAGCAATTAGGAGAACACATCAATAGCACGGGGCGACATGGCAGTAAGGTTTGGGTGTGTAGGACTTGCGAGCGGATCACTCAAATGAGATTCACATCTTTTTGCTTCTATTGTAGCTTGTTTCACAGCCTCTTTGTATGGACCCCTCTTTTTCTTGTTAAAACGAATCTGGAATATAAATATATACTAAATATAAATGTATGTTAAAGAAGAAAGCTATGTTATCACTGAGTGACATAGGGCCTATGACCTATGACATATTCCATATTTTATATCTGTATAATTGCACCTATGTAAAGCCAGGGAGCTGGAGGAGGCCTTCACCCAAAGAGGGGGCCAAATTTAAAATGTATTGTAAAAACCTTACAAAAATTGTAAATTGGCAAATAAAGGCTTTTTTATTTTACTTTATTTATTTAGAAAGCCAGGGAGCTGAGAGAAAAATGGACTAAAACTGTGACAACATGGACACCTCGATACCAAACAAAAATAAAGTGGCAGACAATATAAAAGATGGTCAGAAGAGCTCCGGAAAACTGCTGGGCCGAAATGGCCAACAACAGCAAGAAACAGGAAAGAATGGAAAGGGCTGGAGGAGGCCTTTGTGTCAAAGGACAAGCTTTAAGGGGAATACCTAATACAATTAACTAGTGTTGTCTTCTTAACTAAATAACTTTGTATCTATCCATCCCCCTTTTAGTAAATAAAGGCTTTTGAATTTTTGAATTTGAAAGCCAGGGAAAGTTGCTAGTTAATATAACTAACTAGCAATTTGTTATCAGTTTTATAGAAACTGACTATTAAACTTATGACATATTGAGGATTATAAATGAATTAATGATGAATTTGGTATATTAATATAAATTAGATAGTAACATAGTAAAACTAGCAATGATTTTTACCAACCTTAAAATCTTCTAAAAACGGACTCAAACTATCACATGGCATCATTGATGATGTTGTAGAAGCGTACCATGCCACGTGAGCTCGCGAAGCAGGCGTGACTGTAAGCACGCGACCCGGCCACCATGGAAACCCAACCACCTTTCCCCAAACTATATCACCTGGAGAAATGCGGACACTGTGGCTAATACTACTACTCTCCGGTCCGTTTGCAGGAAAATCTGGCACAACCTCACTCTCACAGTCATCTGAATCAGTTTCCAAGACGTCTTGCTCATTCCTATTCTCACATGAGTCACAGCTCAGCCTCCTCAAGCTAATTGACAGGTTTTGGTTCAAGCAATGGTCTTTTATATCACTAAAATAGTCAATAGACTCACTTTCAGCACATTTACTCATGTTTTCATCATGCTTCTTTTGAGATTTGTACTTCTTTTTATGCTTAACCCTATGTTTGTGTTTCTTTTCTAGTGGATCCGCTGTGGGTTGGTTTGCAACATTGTTTCTAGGGGACAATGCTCCTACATGTTTAGGAGACTGCCGCATCCATGGGTCTGTTTCTACAGTATGTTTTTTAGCTTGCTTCTTTGCCTTTTTCATTGCTTTCTTTGCTGCCTTTAAATCAGGTTTAGTAGGTTTTGCCATATCACAAGAGACACCTGAATCTTCATTGAAGTCTCCCGCCAAAGGTGGTATTTTGACAACAGTTCCTTCACCTTCTCCAAAACAGATTTTGAGGGTGCGAGCACTAGAGAACAGGGAGCTAAAAGTTGTGTCATTGCCATTACTCTCGTCTCTTAACTCTGGCCTAAGACTATTATCATCATCAGGGACACTTACAAAGGCAAGCTCGCGCGTAGTTCCTTCTCTTTCGACTCCCCTTTCAGTTTTGGTTTTGCTAGTAATTCTTTCGTGAGTCTTACCAGAATTTTTGGAACCACCCTTAATCGCGTTCGTTATCTCGTTTGGATGCAATCGCGAGATCTTGGGTATCAGCATGCTGCCCATGAGGTACTTCTTCTCTTGAGTCGATGACTCAGAGCCGTCTTGCACGTCGTCATCGGAATCTAATTTGCGTTTTTTAGACACGTCCACATTTTCGCTGTTTTCGTTACAGATCCCTTTGCAGTTGGAACACAAGACCTTCCGAGGCCGTAGACGAACGGTCATCTTTTGCCTTTGCTGTGCTTTGCCCTTGGATCCATTTTTTTTCGATTTCTGGTCATGTTCCGTGGCGTATTGCGGTTCTTGATACGTGAATCTTTGGCTAGCGGAATGAAGCCTATCATTTTCGTTTTCAGTAGCTGCCGTATGTTTACTAAATGCTGGATGCAGACTGTACACTCCAAAAGGCAGATTACTGCAAAAACATGGACAAGTAAATAATGGAAATTCGAACCATCAATCGATAAAGTAAACTTTCAATATTAGCGATACCTACCCTTTATTTGAGTCGAGGAGCACACCCTGAAACTTTTTATTTTCACTACAATATGATACCACAATTAAATCGGCCAATGCTTCTTCCACATGCACTAAAATTTGAGAATTCTTCTGAATCGTCATATTATCGGCTGTTGCTACGACAGCCGCCATATTTTTAGTAATTAAAAAATCTAAGTCATTCAGTTCATTCATTCAATGCTCCTTCCTTCACTCATTCTTGAATTCTTTATTAATAGGGTTGGGTTGGGTAAGAAAAGAAATCAATGGAATGAATAAAACAATATTACTTATGAATAAAACAACAATATTCTTTATTTTTTTTACAAACCACGCATTTACGAGTTTAATAAATGTCGAACAAGCAAAATAATCCTCACAAGCAGGAAGATTTTTTTATTTCAGAAGAAGTAAGGTAGGTATAAGGATACTTTCAAAATATAGGTATCGATTACCAAAATTAAAAACACTTTACAGCCGCTCGTCAGAATGCCCCACTTTGACCTTGAGGCCCTGTTCTCTACGTAATAAAAGCTTTTTTCGTAGCTCCAATATTGTACAATAAAACTACTCTGCTATACCCACTGACCGGTACAAGTACGCTGGACTGCATACTGTAGAAATAAAGCCATTTGATTATCGCCATTTTGGCGCTGACGGCTGTATAAGCGCGTGGTGAGTGACTGTCCACGGAACTAATGAACTTGTTCTCTAAATAACCGAGTGTCCGCGTCATAGTTTGTAATCCATAATTTGTAATACAAATAAGGCTGCTGCGATACAAGCTTGCTTAGTGCAGAAGCCGCTAGTTAGGCATTTCATGTTGTAAAACTGGAGGTAAATAAATTGATTATTATTATTATTTTGGTTTCTATTTTTTAATAGTCTTAGTTATTTTATAACTGGTATTTAATGTATTCACGGGCCGAAGCCAAGTGAGATACAATTTTATAATTACCTATTAAAACTTTCAGTCTGTAAAAACTTACGTACAATCCTACATAGGTATATTCACGTAAATCTAGAGCTCTCAGCGATTGCATTAGTTGTGTTGGTATGACGCCAGTTGTTGAAATGACTATTGGCACTATTGATACTTTTCTAAGTTGCCACATACGAGTTATTTCGTCCGCGGACGAAATAACTCGCGTCCTTTAGGTCTATGTATTTCGTAAATTTTTCGGTTATTATTATTAAATAGTCTGTGGAACTAATGAGAGTTGACATAAACGTAGGCAAGTTACTCTATTCTAGTTCCCTGTACACTCGGTGGGGGCGCTTTGATTCGGCACAAAAATTTACTGTTATTTCTTACAGAACATTTAGTCCAGCGTACTTGTATTATAGATGTCAGTAACTATACCTGACTGTATGGATAAGACCATGAGACCGTAAAACTTAAATAAGAAAAAACCTTATCTAGTACCTCTGTGCCAAGGAGTTTTTGGCGGGAAATGAGCCGGTTAAAATGGGCTTCGTTTCTTAATTTTCTAAATTAGTTTTTCGTGATCATTGTTGTGATTGTGTGGTGGAATAATCTTAATAATATGCTGCAGAGGAGAACTAATGACGTAAAAGTGAGAAACAAAGTAAGGCGCTCGTATATGATCCGGCTTGATGTTCCCGCTCAAAATTTTGTTGAGAGCATTGAAATGCGAACCATCCCCGCATTTCAATAAGCTAGGTTAGGTTAGTTGGTAGTTTAGTGTTAGTGTAGTTGTAGAAGAAGAAGAATACTAATGAAAAGGAAAAACAAATTATACAAAATAAAGATACTGAAGATGTGGCTGTATAGATTTGATCCTTTGCCTACCCAGAATGGGTAAATTGAACAAAAAAAATGTCTGTGCCAAATATGTTTTATTTTTTTAAACTGTTTTACGGCTCTGGGTCTTGCCCTTTTAAGCCATTCATTTTAGACCAAATATGACTTAAATGGCACAGCGTTGCCATTACTACTGCAATTGCCATATTCTACGGGTGTATTTATTTACTACGCTCTATGGTTCTTCGGTCATTATTGGACCTATTTCAAAAGAAATCTACGGCCTACGGCAACAAATTTGTTACTGTCGCAAAATCTACGGTAATTTTAAAGGTCGTATTTTTTGGTAAAGGCCAAGCCAGAACTTGCAAACAAACAATATTGGATTATCTCCGGACTCTGACAAGGGAATCCCTGTTTGTTGCTTCATGAACTAATCAGGTGGCGTCACCAGTATTTTTTATTGCATTGGGTATTTGTTAAGTTCTCGTGTTTATTTTTTTGTGATAAGCTTTACTAATCATGGGCTCTGAAGTGACGAAGGACCATGGTAGGTACACCATTAAAAGAAGCGATTATTGAATAGGTACAATTGAAAAAGAAACATATTTAATAAATCTTTTTTTTTACTACTGGCCCACGGTATTATATATCCTGTATCCGCGGCTCGAAGATAGTTTTCTTATCATGAAAACACGGCTTTCTCCACCAAACACGCCCGCTAGTACAAAATTAGTTTCTAGCAAACTAGCAACACTGATCTGATATGTCAGCTGTTTGATTTGCGCTGGCTGGCTGGGTGAACGTGTTGGTTTTGGTTTGATTGCCGATAATTTTAAAATAATACAAACCATTTAAAAATAATTCAAAATTTTCTTTAAATAAAACTGTAAGTATACTTTATTTATGAAAAAATTGAGCTGTTTCTCAAATTATGAACGCACATGAAACTTACATAACTACGTAAACTTAATATTTACGCCTACGTTCTCTAAGCTCTTTTTTGTGTAGATTTCTAAGTATTCTGGTCATATTATAATGCTAAATGGTTTCCGACAGCTCATTAGGAATTTAGATTTATAGAAAAGGCGTGAATACGGACCAATATAGCCTAAGTTTGTTATATACCGTTTTCCAAATTCTATATAACTACCTGGTATTAGATTTCAAGGTGATTTGTAATCTACACAATAAAACCAGTTTCTGTTATTTTTGCACTTTGAGCTTGAATAAGATATAATAGTAATCTATCAAAGGTTGTAAAGATATTATTTTTCCATTATATAAACAAATAGCTTTGTTTTTAATAAATGTAGGTACATATGCATATCTTGCTTTCTTAATTATTATTTATACTGCAAGTGAACATTTCATTGCAGAAAATGTCTGTAGAAAGGATTGATATAACGCAGCCTCTATGGGACCAAAGTACATTTTATGGACGATTCCGTCACTTTGCTTTTATTTCAAACCCGCTGCTATCTCTTGTGCCTGAAAAAGAACTGCATGAAGCAAAGGACCTCTATTTGAAGTATAAGTAAGTAAAATAGTAAAACAATTTCAAATAGGTATTTATTTAGTATGCATTAGCTAGTGTTTAGTTAATTACGTATAAAAACTTCACAATTATGCGGCTGATTGACTTAATCTATTATAGGTTTATTATTCATGACTTCAGTTTTGAATACTAAATTAAAGTTAAGTGCTCCATGTCTGACCTTTTCTTTCTATGCATTTTAGTTACTTACTTAACTGATTTTGTTTTTTCATATGACTGCAAATGATGATAATTTTTCAAAAGTTAACCTTTAGCAATAAATAATAGAAGCAATGATAGGTCATTATTTGAATTATACTTCCGCTTAATCATTACTGAGCAGTTTTGTTTTACACCAACTTTTGTTGTGACTTGTACATACCCCTATTTACCCTTTGTTTTTTCAGCTTTGATACCAAATCTGATACTCATACAAAAGATACATAAATTATTACTAAAATTACACTTCTTCTTTATTTTTTAATTTTATTTTTAAACTAGTTTTGCGATGACTTTTTATTCAATACAGTGTGTCTAGGTTTGGACTAGCAATAATTTATGGGCTATTAGTTCATCAAATGTTATCAGCAAAAAACCCCCTATGGTAGGTTCTAACTAAGACCTTAACTGAACTCTTTCACTATTGCTACTCGAAACCCGGACACCTTGTGTAAGCAATAAATGCATTTTGTACAGCATTTGCTTTACTATTCAGAGTAGGCCAAGAGCCCAAAGGCACTACCATGGATCAAATAGTACGAGCCAAACAACTCTATGAGTCAGCATTCCACCCCGACAGCGGTGAGCTGCAGAACGTCTTTGGACGGATGTCCTTCCAGATGCCTGGAGGCTGCCTTATAACTGGGGCTATGTTGCAGTGGTACAGGTAAGATTTTTTATGATCTTACACTGAATTTCAGAAACAGATATAAAATTTGAATGGCTTTATTTGCTACTATGTGCTTGAAAGCTGACAAATTACTAATTGGTGTTTACTCTACAAAATAAGTTGTGTTTAGGGACAGAGTCCTATTTTATTAACACGACAAGTTCATGCGCGATCCTCCTCCTGGGGCGAGGAAGCTCCAATAGCATGCAACTGTCTTGGAAATCCCCGTCCCCTCTGACATCTAGTATGCCTCGCGTCCCGCACCTCTGGCGACCGCAGGAAGGTTGCGCTCGAACTTATTTGACTATAGATTGACTTTTAAGGGGGTTATTCTACACATTTTCTATTTCATCGTAACAACATTTCGACGACCTCCGCCTGTTTTCATGGATGGAGTGACTTGCACGCCTGTTTTCATGGATGGTGGCGCTATCTCGTGAGGGCTTGATACCCGGTCGGGTCACTAGAAAACCACATATTCTATATTACGGTCTCATGTGTGGGCGTTGTGTTACCACCTTTGCGTCTGGTTTCCGTAACACATGTGCTTATATGTACATGAAACTTACTTTGAGATTAGAGCAATGTATGTGATGTCCAATATTTATTTATATAATGTATAATTAATGAACATAAAAAATTGATTTTCCTGCAAAACCCATTAGGAGCAAAGCGTCAAATTGTTTTCATTTTTTTTTAGATTTTAAAGCAACAGATAACAGAAATTGCGTTAAAAAAAATGTAAGTAAAAATTACGAGTTCCTGTAGTATCTTATTTTTCCTTCATGAAAGTTTGAAAACGTTGGAAAATTACTAAAGTTCTGTTTTGCATTCTACAGATATTAATCACTTGCTATTGTATTACACGTATCCGTCGTCGTGTAGAAGGTGAATGGCGATAACTGCCAGTCTGTTGCCAACTGCCAAGCTTTGAATGTGGTACAGTCAGCACCAAAAATGTGTATGCACTTTTAATAAAAAAAATGATTTAATATGTGCTTCTTTAGTTACATGCCGCAAAAAACCATCCAGCGGCAAATCCCGCGTGCGTGAGCAAATGCGCATGTCACTGAAAGTGCCTGAAAAGTTAAAATAATGTAACCATGTTTGTGGATGACTGTACAGCCGTAAACCCAAATATATGTACAGGTGTTTTTAAATTAAAATGTTGTTACTTCCATTATGTGTCGACGGTAGATCGTTCTAGTAAAGGTTTATTTTGAAAGTTACGATTTACGAATGGTCTGATCTTTTTAAACAATTAAATAAATAATAAATAAATTGTTTCAACAAACACCCAATTACCTAGCCCCAAACTAAGCGTGAGCTTGTGCTATGGTGACTAGGATAACGGATAAAAATACTTAAATACATATAAACATCCATGACTTAGGTACAAATGCTCGTGCTCATCACACAAACATTTGCCCCTTGCGGGATTCGAACCCGCAACCGCCTGGTTTAGAAGTCCGGTGCGCGAACGACTATACCAAGACGGTCGTCAAAAATTGGTTATTGATTTGTTCCGAAATAACAAAAAACAATAATGACTAAATAGCGCTCAATACCAACCACGTGCTAAACCGAGAGGACCTTTTTTTAACGACTGTAAAATGCTTTTCCCATACCACACCGGGGGCTATTGGGAGTAATGTGGGATACCCCACTAAGTAAAGGCCCGCTAAAAATCAGTCGGTTTCCACCCGTTACATTAGTGAGTCAGCATAAGTCAACCCTCTGAAGGCCCTGGCACTGGTTATCTTTTAGTGGTAATAAAAGAAATAATTACCTAGGTAACCTACCCACAGAACTAATAATAGGCCAAGGTTTAACGTCGTGCCAAAAGGACACACCTTCTCGTCTCATCGCGTTAAAAATAACCGTGCCACATGAAAACGATTATCAGAACAATGAACTTGTTAGGACAGTCGCGTTTTGACTAACAGCTGTTTGTTTTTGAATGCTCATTGAAATATCTACTTTTAAGTATGTTTCTAGTCTAGTTCGCATACATAAATTAAATAATGCTGGTTATTTGTAATCTTATCGCCGCTCTGGGTGACCACTTAGCCATTTATTTAACCCTTAAATAGGCCCTTAAGAACTGCTGCAAGAAATTTAGGTTTTGGATAAGGCACCTAAGAAGTGCTGCAAGAAATTTAGGTTTTGAATAAGGGCCTGTATGATTCCTTATCAAGATATTCCTGAAAACTGAAGTACCTGACAAAACCTGTGGGAAAAACATAATCGCATTTTCTGGGTAATGAATACTTTTTACTTTTCGCTGTATAACTGGGTATGACTGTGGGTTTTTTCCTAATAGAAGGCATTTAAACAAAAGATCGTTTAATATCTTATCGATTTGATGAGATTTTATACGATTGCGTATTATAATAAAATGCACGTTGGCTAGACAAAAACCATAGACATCCAAGACACCTATCAAGCAAGTCAAACCTCTCATTACCACCAACTCGCCTTTCAGGACAGCAACAGCAGTGGTCTTCTGGCAGTGGGTGAACCAGTCGTTCAACGCGCTGGTGAACTACACTAACCGGAATGCGAACTCTCCGCTGACAACTACCCAGATGGGCGTGGCTTATGTGTCGGCCACTTCGGCTGCTATGGCTACGGCTTTAACCTTCAAGTTTGTGGTGCAGAAACGCGCGAAGAACCCTATTTTGGCTGTGAGTATTTATTACCAATTATTTTATAACATAAGCAATTTGTTTGCAAGTATTTACGAAATCAAATTAAATTTCGCACACAAAAATTGATCGAACGTTTTTGTATGCGCAGCAAGCCTAACAAAAATTCGTCGACTGACTAACATCCTCCATGCTCCGTAGCTCAGTTTGTAAGCTAACTGGGCTTACAAACTTTACGGGCATTTTTACGAGCATTCGCCCGGATAGCGAAAGGTCGTGGGTTCGAGCCCTTCGGATGACACGGTCGATCGAATTTTTGTGTGCAAAATTAAATTTCGTATACCTTATTTTTTATTATTACCTATATTTCGAATATCGGTTACGGTTCAAGTGTGAGCACAATACACAGGTGCACTCTCTGTTCCTTCACTCTAATAGTCCAATGAGACGGAAATCTGACGGAGAGAGACCAGGCGCAGGACTATCATGATATATATCAATGTCAAAATGGGTTTCGACTAGCGATCATTTAAGGGCCTTTTATTTATCAAATTTTAGAGACAAAATGTAAATCATTTTTTTTTTTCAAAAAATTGCGTATTTGGTTTTAGTTTTGTAATAGTTTAAAAAACTTTTTTTTTAAATTTTTTTGCAATATTTATTTTAAAAAAATTTTTTCCTCTATGACGGTTAGTTATTTTGAATTGATATTTATTTCACTTGATTGGCGATAGCGTTACCTTCCAAAAGAATCATTTTCATAACTTTTAGGACCTCCAGATCCATAGAAATAGCATTTTTTTAAAATAATTACAATGGCTGCCATTTCAAGAGGGAGGGATGTTGTTATTAATTGATAGCTGTTGTTTGTGAATTCGTTTGCATAGACTAGATGATACAAAATTACTCATACTCCCATCGCCGTTCTGTAATCATGACATCTGATCACATTTAAATTGTAAGCACTTTACAAATAATACAATAAATGAATTTTTATTTATTTTTATTTTTATGTGGAATTTATGGGCTAAGATGCCTGAAATAAATGTTTTTTTTTATTATAGTAATATAAAACTCATACATAATCGATAAAAAAAAACTTGTAAAAACATTTTTAGTGCGAATTAGAGGTGAAAACTTCGGAATCTTTCCGAAATTTTGGAAATTTTCAAGAATACTTCCGGAAGTTTTGCTGAAAACTTCCAATACTTCCGGCAACTTTGGAAGTTTTCATAATAGATTAATTTAATAAGAAAAACTGGGGATACTTTGAACCTTACTTACTGTGTTACGATTACATACTGAACATCACAAATAAACAGTGTTTGATGGCTAAACCCTATTATATTATAAGTAACCCTATTATAAGTAACTAGCAGTCCGCCCCGGCTTCGCCCGCGGTACATACATAGCCTATGACACTTGGGGATAGTGTAGCTACACAATGGTGAAAGAATTTTGGAAATCGGTCCAGTAGTTTCGTCAGCATCAAGATGGTGGGACCAAGCTTCCGATTCAAAATGTTTTATATCAGGGTATAAGTGCATCATTTGTACCATTTGTACCCTGACCTAGACCTTTGTACATCTGAAGACGAAAACGGCACATCGCAATTTTTCTGGTCCCGCCATTATGACGTCAAAGTGGCGGGACCAACTTGAAGCGCTGCACACACAACCATAATTCATTAAACTCGATTAGTACTGCATTTGTACTTTCTAATACTGTACTGTTTTCTTGGTAGCAATAACTGGATCAAAGTAATAAAATCAAAATGCTGATCCCGCCATTTTGACGTATCTGTAAATTGGTGCATTCATATCAAAGTCGCTAAATCACACAAAAAAACACATAACAAGACTTTGTACTAGCTGAGTACATGATCATGATGTTTGTCTCAGATTTACAAGCCTTGTGTAGGGAAAAAGTTATCATCAGTTTGTTGCTCCATAATCCGTTTGGCATGTAAATAGGGGAAAGGGGCCCAAAGCAGGTCCCTAATGTTTATTTTAATGACCTCTTCAGATTCTCGATGACCTCTCAGAAGTCTCGCCAAGATTTCTCGCACAACACTGGTGTCAGTTCACACTTAAGACAGCCAGTGCAAAAGCACTGGCTGTTCTCGCTACTAAAGTAGTATGGTAGTAGTATGGACGACTTTCACAGTGCACCTCCCGCACATCTGGCGACCGCAGTAGGGTCCGGCACGAAATTGTGTGTGTTCTCTGATCGGTTGATATTTTTTTGTTGTTTTATTTTATATTTTGTTTCATTTTATTTTTTGTTGTGTAGTTTTTATTAACTATTATGTTATACATTACGTGCGGGAGGCACACTGTCAAAGTCATCCACACTACTACTTTAGTAGCGAGGAGAACAGCAAGTGAGATATATCTTAAGTGTGAACAGACACCAGTGTTGTGCGAGAAATCTTAGCGAGACATCTCATCGAGGATCTGAAGACGTCATTAAAATAAACATAAGTAACCTGCTTTAGGCCCCCTTTCCCTATTTACATGCCAAACGGATTATGGAGCAACAAATTGATGATAACTTTTTCCCTACGAGGCTTACAAATCTGAGACAAACATCACGATCATGTACTCAGCTAGTACAAAGTCTTGTTATGTGTTTTTTTGTGTGATTCAGCGACTTTGATATGAATGCACCAATTTACAGATACGTCAAAATGGCGGGATCAGCATTTTGATTTTATTACTTTGATCCAGTTATTGCTACCAAGAAAACAGTACAGTATATAGAAAGTACAAATGCAGTGCTAATCGAGTTCAATGAATTATGGTTGTGTGTGCAGCGCTTCAAGTTGGTCCCGCCACTTTGACGTCATAATGGCGGGACCAGAAAAATGTCGATGTGCTGTTTTTGTCTTCAGATGTACAAACGTCTAGGTTAGGGTACAAATAGTACAAATGATGCACTTATACCCTGATATGAAACATTTTGAATCGGAAGCTTGGTCCCGCCATCTTGATGCTGACGTAGTTTCGGAGCCTATTCATTACAAACAAACAAATCTTTTCCCTTTATAATATTAGTGTAGATAAGTGTAGAAGTGTAGTTATAGTAACCAATACACATATTTTTAATACGTGTCGAGGCATATTAATTACCTAATCTACGAAGGCTTTAATTACACTAACTAATATCCATATACAAAATAAGCCACAACCACGACTATTCACTGTTACTGCGTGCACGCAACTGCCATAAAATCGGTTACACAACAGCGCGGTGTAGGTGCGGGGCGGGGCGGGGATAGCGCCAGTCAGCCGCGCGAGCGTCAATCCTTTCATATAAAGCCGCCAAACAAAAGCCGCTTCACCAACGAAATGTATGGCGAATTTACTTATCTATACATATAATAAAACTGTATAGCTGATCGCACATTTCTAAGCACCGTACGCGCCGCACGCGCCGAACGCGCCGCATTTTAGAATTCGTTGTATGCAATGATATGAAACCTCGCATATTTATCCGCACCGTACGCGCCGCATTTTGTAAAATACGGCAGGCATCCGAACTCCGAAGGAAAGATTCTGATGACGTCATAAAACGCGGCGCGTACGGCGCGTGCGGCGCGTGCTGCTACTCAGTGTTGCCTCATTCGGATCCAAAGAGCTGAACGATTTGCACGTACTGAACGTACCTACACGCCCGAAATGGACGAATTGGCTTTAATATCGTTTGTACAACAATATGAAGAGTTGTATAATTTACGACATCCGCACTATATGAACCAGCAAAGACGGGACAACATATGGGAAGAAATTGGAGAACAAATGAATGAATCTGGTAAGAAATTATAATTTTTATTTCAAAAGAATTTTAAGACCTACAGTCATCGATTTGTAACATATAACTAAAAACGCACTCGACATTGGCACTTGACCGGTTTATATTATGTTTAAAAAATCACTATTGCCGTCTTTCAGCACGTGTTCTTTGTCTTTGCCACGGAACTGCTCCCCTTTCGGAATTAAAATATTCCTTAAAGGCATTTCTTACTGCCAGAGCATCAGAAGTTGACTGTCCTCCAATACCTGTGAAATTTTCCAATGCATGCATGTCTCTCAACGTTATCATTTGATCTCTTTCTGACCAATAACATGTATCATCGCGTAAAATATTATGTAGGCAACATATTGCCGTAACGACTGTGACAGTATGATCGAGATTCATAAGTAATCTCCTTTCAAATAGTCTAAATTTTTTCACTAATATACCAAACGTATCTTCAACTGTATTTCGTGCTCGGCTCAGGCGGTAGTTAAATATTTTTTTTCCTTCATCTCCTCTGGCGTCGTCACGTGAATAAGGTCTCATTAAATACGTACTTAATCCGAAAGCTTCGTCTGCAATTATTACATGTGGCAAGACTGTGTTTCCTCCTGGAAGTGCTTTTGGTGATGGCATATTTAAACTTCCGTCGCTTAAACGCTTTCCCAAATTAGAATTTTTGAATATGTTGGCATCTGAATTCTTACCACAAGCGCCAACATCTATGGCAATAAATTTGTAATTTGCGTCTACCAATGCCAGTAACACTGTACTAAAATGTTTTTTGTAGCAATAATACATAGAGCCACTGTGCGCCGGAGCTTGAAGTAATATATGTTTACCGTCAAGAGCTGCAACAGCATTTGGAAAATTCCACTTTTCGCGAAACACTATTTCTGACGACATCCACAAAAATTCATCTGGCGTAGGCATTACAATCGGTTGTAGTATTTGATATATTACTTTACATGTTGAATAAATTATTGTACGAATTGTGCTCTCGCCCATACGGAAATTATCCGACAGCGATGTAAAAGAATTTCCGGTTGCTAAAAATCTGAAAAGAAACATATTACATTAGGTATTTTATATTCTTTTTTCTTGATTTATTAAAAAATTGTTCCCAGGTGTAGCATGTAGAGAAAGATGGACAAGAATCCGAGAAAACTATAGAAAGGCGTTGAGTTTAAGAAAAACAAAAAGTGGTCAAGCCGCAACCAAAATAAAACCTCCTAAATATAACAAAGAGCTAAGCTTCCTCTTTCCCTATATAAACGATGAAGAAAATAGAGTTTCAAATATATCAGTACCAGCACGAGAAGCGCCCCCTTCAGTTAATTCCCCACATTCCGAGTCTGGAGAAGATTTCCAACAAGCGGAATCGCCACTACCGAGATACACTCCAAATCGCTCTTGTAGTCGTTCGTCATCGCACAGATCCACAGAAAATCCTACCACTAGTGTAGCAACAGTACTAAAAGACTATTTGGCCGAACAAAACCGGTCACGTGATTCTGCGCAAAATAATATTAATGTAAACCAAGATCCTATAATAGATTTTTTTATGAGTATGGCTAGAACTGTACAAGGACTTGATAAAAAGAAACAACTGTACATCAAAGGTCAATTGTTTCAATTAGTGCATAATGCAGAAATGGAAACGCTAAATGAAAAGGAGGCTACTTCTGTATCTATTGATACGGTTCACTCCCCTGAAATGACCCTCTTTACGTTGCCGCTGAATTCTCTACAAAATACTACAGTGTCTCATTTGACAAATGCTGAATCTGTACGTCCGCATATTTCACCGACCACCTCGACTGTCACATCTGGAGTGTCTCATTTAACGAATGCTGAATCTGTACGTCCACGTATTGCACCGACCACCTCGACTGTCACATCTGGAGTGTCTCATTTAACGAATACTGAAACTGTACGTCCTCGTATTGCACCAACCACTTCGACTGGTACGATACCTCAACAAGAAATGGCATCAATACACCCTACACAACAAATAACGATAATGAGTGACGAGATTATTAATGCACCGACCACTTCAACCGCCACGATACCTCAACAAGTAATGTTTATGAGTGACGAGATTATTAATGCATCCTATGATCATGAGAGCTCTGAGTTCAATGAAGAACTAAAGAAATACGTAGTATTTAAGAAATACTAATTGTTGATTTTATGTTCTTTTCTAAACAATACCTGATTACTACCTCTAAATACTTAATAAAACTTATCAATAAATAATACCTCAAACATACAACGAGTCTTTCCTCTGGTCCGATTGCCCTTCTAAATCTTGAATTTTCCATAGTAAGATGTGGTTTTAGAATATGTAGCAATTCTTGAAATTTCCTGTATGTCATGTGTAGATATCTGAAAAATCGTTCATCATCATCTATTAAATCTGGAAATAAGGTATGATATTCTCCATATAAGTTCCTTTTTAAATTAATGTTGTGAATCCAGAGTCTTTTTTTTCTTCGAATTTCATTTTCTTCTTCCTCTGCCAATAAGCAGGCTATTACAACAATTTCTTCCATAGCAAAATGTCACCGCACCGTTTTACACCAGAAGCAAGAAAAAACTGCAAAAATTGTTGGCAGCACACAGAAATGCGGCGCGTTCGGCGCGTACAGTGCTGACAAATATGCGACCCAATTTTAAAATGCGGCGCGTTCGGCGCGTGCGGCGCGTACGGTGCTTACAAATGTGCGTTCAGCTTATAACCGATGCGTCTGTACATTGAGTATTTTTTCCAAAAACTAATTGAGGGTGATGTTAAAATAGCAACAGAATATGAATCTACAACTTTTATTTTTTTGTCTGTTTGTCCGCTTGTCTGTTCGTCTGTTTGTATACGCTAATCTCCGGAACTACTGAACGGATTTGAATATTTTTTTTTATTGTGTAGCTATTGAGTCTGGGCAAATACTAAGCTATAATTTATTTTGAAGATCAGAGTACCTGACGTGAAACCTTAGCAGTACACTTAAAGTAGGAGAGATATGAAAGCAGCGCCTTAAGATAAGTTAGTAAGCGTAATGAGCATTTTCTATTGACGTACACAAAATGAAGGTCTGGAGTAACTGATATGAAACCCTAGCAGCTCAGCTTAACTATAAGAGATATGAATAGAGCGCCTTAAGGAACATTTTTCAGCGTGATGAGCACTTCCTATTGACGTATATAAATTGAAGGTCTGGAGCAACTGATATAGAACCCTAGCAGCTCAGCTCAACTATAAGAGATATGAATAGAGCGCCGTAGGGAACATTGTTAAGCGTGATGAGCATTTTCTATTGACTTACACAAATTGAAGGTCTGGAGCAATTGATATTCTAAATTACTTTAGACTGATTTTCAAACTCTCAAGGTAATCCTACTGTCCCAAGGTACGATCTGGTGACGGAAACCTGGAGAAATCGAGAGAATCCTTTAGATTTTATAGGCATGTATACCATATATGATACAGTATTAATTTAGGTATTTAAGCGTTTACATTCAGGAGTCATAATTTCATGGTGCTGACCTTAACGCTAAGTAGTTCGTGGATACTTTCACCACAGACAGTTTGTCGAAATTTTGTTGAATTACTGTATTATTAATGAAAGATCAAAGTCAATTGGCACTATTTTTATACTACTTATCACTAAGGAAAAGGTAGGGAGGCCTTTGCCCTGCAGTGGGACACGACAGGTTCCACAATAATAACTTTACGACAGTAGTAACTTACAAACCGACCTTTGAGTAGGCTAGGGACACAATAAATAAATGCTAAACCGCATTCATCTATTGCGGTAGGTTTGAGTCTGACTTTTTTCTGAACACTAAAACTAAAGTTACCTATATTTTTTTACAATCTTATAAAACTGCCTACAATAAAGTAAACTAAAAGGTTGAAAAAATCCTTTACACTTTTACTAAGAAAGATATGTACGACAAAATTAAGTTTTGGAGTCGGTGTCACTGCCATGCGAAATTTTCTTACCAGAGGAGGATGGCCAGGTAATAGTAACCTAACCAAAAAAAGAGTGCCTATGGACCATGATTTTTCATTCCTCTCTGCTCCTTACGACATGGTAGACTAAGAGATCATAATAGCTGGATGGCGACGAAAGTATAAAATATTTTCGAGTCCACGCGTACGAAGTCGCGGGCAACAGCTAGTCTTCAAATAAATCGTCGTGTTATGTAAGTGCCTACCTATATATCATATAATTAAGTTAACATTTAGTCGATGTAACGAAATTATTGTACCTAATTAAAGTATACATTTTTTTTTAAAACTTCCAAAAATCCGAAAGTTTTGGAAGTTTCCAGGAAAACTTCCTTAGAAATGGAAACTTTCCTGGAAGTTTTCACCTCTAGTGCGAATGTAACTACTAGAAAAGGTTATGATGTCACAAGCATGACTCTTTTATACTTCCGAGTTTCCCGTAACACATATCTAGTTAATTTTCCTGTAACGAATTTTGCAATATAAGACAGTGTTACAATATAGGTACAATTGTTTGCACTATATTACAACATTTATCGTTGTTTACAGCGGTTCGTGCCTTTCGTGGCCGTGGCGGCTGCCAACTGGGTGAACATTCCACTGATGAGGCAAAACGAAATACTCCTCGGTATGTTTATTTTGTAGTACACCTTTGGTAGATATGGCACGCTATATAAAAAAGGGCACAAATTTCAACTGGCATATCGAGTGATAACATAGTTATAATACAACTAGTGGTTTCCCGCGACTTCGCCCGCAAGAGTTGGATTTTCCATATAAACTTTCATCCCCCATTTCACCCCCTTAATTTTTTTATATCGTGACAAAGTGTAGCCTATGTCCTTTCCAGGGTCTCAAACTGTCTCCACACCAAATTTCATCTCAATCGGTTCAGTGGTTTAAGCGTCAAGAGGTAACGGACAGACAAACAGACAGACAGACACACTTTCGCATTTATAATATTAGTATGGATTTAAAAAAGAATGAAAGGAAAATTATTTTATTTGCAATATGACACAATATATCGTTGTAGATATCTGCTAAACTTAATGACAGTTGAGAATTTGTATACGTAGTTAAAATTTTAGCTACATTTTTATATACTCACCATTAAATAAAAAGTGGACTTGAAAATGTGCCATGACTGTCAGTTTGGTGCAACCTCTATAAGTGTAGTTTATCAAAGCATATAAAGTATGAAGATGAATAAATAAATAAATTGTTTCAACAAACACACCAATTACCTAGCCCCAAACTAATTGTGAGCTTGTGCTATGGTGACTAGGATAACGAATAGACATACTTTTATACATTTATAAACATCCATGACTTAGGTACAAATGCTCGTGCTTATTACACAAACAATTGCCCCTTGCGGGATTTAAACCCGCAACCGCCTGGTTTAGAAGTCCGGGGCGCGAACCACTACACCAAGACAGTCGTCGAATAGTTGCTGGATGTAAATTAATAAGACAATAAAGTTCATGTTTTTCACATTTTCTATTTGCATTTTCAGGTCTAGATGTTACGGATGAAAATGGAAAAATAATAGGAAAATCACAATTAGCGCCTGTCAAAGGAATATCGCAAGTCGTCACATCGAGGTAAAAATAGAGCACATTGTTGACTTTACTATTTATTTATTTACACGACTAGGTTGCCCAAAAAACGAGTGTTATGTTTTTAGGGTTCATGTGTCTATGTACTATTTTTTATTTTTATTTTTTTATTCAAAATCGGTTTGCTCTTGACTCTAGACTAAGCCAGACGTGGCGCAAACAGAGTCGATGATAGAGCGAGCTCACCCAGAAGAAGCCTGTTCACTGAAGGTCTTTGGGTTGTAATCTGTTGAAAACACTGAAGCGGATAGTGAGTTCCACAACTTAGCTGTGCGCATTATACATGTTGATATGAAGCGCTTAGTTCGTATCGTTGGTATATAAACGCGATATGGGTAGTATCCCGCGGTGCGTCTAAAAGTGCGGTAGTAGAACGGAGCCGGTGGAATGAGTTCATGAAGCTCTTGAGCACACTCTCCGAAATGTAGCCAGTAAAAGACCGACAAGCAGGCAACTTTGCGGCGATGCGCCAGACTGTGGAGTCTGGCGCATAAATCTTCGTCAATAAGCCTCCTTGCTCTGTGCTCCACCGCTACTATTCTTTATGCCACTATAACTTCTAAATGCCTTAGCCGATTCAGATGTATGTGGTTTGGGCTCGATTCGAATTTGCCCCGTCTATGATTCAATTTTAGTTCAGTCTCCACCTTTCTCTGCCAAACAAACGAAAGGGACAGATAATAATAATAATTTAGAAACGTCAGACTAAATAGCTATTAGTTGGTAAGGAAATTACATAATCCATAGACAATTTAGTAGGGATATAATTCGATAGCGACTAAAGTTAGACGAAAACACGAGAAACTTGTAAAAATACGCAATAAAAATCTTCACACAATTTGACGTTCCTAAATTAGTATTATTATGAGGCGCTTGTGGCGCAGTGGCGGCAGCGCTTTGGTAGTGATACCAAAAGTTAAGCAACCCACGGCGCGGTCGTGATTGGATGGGTGACCATTCCGACCATTTAAGTGACGTCCATGACAAGCATCTCCGTGCTTCGGAAGGCACGTTAAGCAGTTGGTCCCGGCTAATATCTGTGGTATTAGTCGTTAAGCCTAGTCAGAGGCCCTAGGGCGGCTTGATAACTTCTGACAGTAAGGTTTGTCACTTGCCTTACATACACCCCTCCACCAATCCGCACTGAGCCCGCGTGGTGAAGTATGGCTCGTTCCTCCTCATAGTTGAGGTGAGGCCTTTTCCCAGCAGTGGGATCTAATAGGCTGACTTACATATTTACATATAAATTATTATAGTCTGTCTTTTTTCGATTGTTTAGCAAAGAAAGAGAGAGACTGAAATTAACTCTCTCTGAATAGACTCGAATTAAATTTTAGACAGGGCACATTTAATAGAGTCCATTGTTGACTTAAACTACCTACTATTTATTATTTTAAATAGTCGAACTAAACTCCTGTTTAATGTATCTTACTTATAGAATAGCTATGTGCGCACCGGGCATGCTGCTTCTACCAGTCATCATGGAGAGGCTGGAGCCAAAGCCGTGGATGCAACGCATACGCTGGGCACATATCGGCATACAGACCGCCATAGTGGGCATGTTGTGAGTAGAATTTTGATGCGTATTGCCGTAGCTTGAAGGTTTATTTTCCATCGATGTTAGAGGCAGATACACTGGGTGCATATCCGGATACAGACCGGCATTGTAAGCATGTTGTAAGTAGCATTTTATTGCGTATTGTCGTAGCTAAAAGGTCCAATTTTCATCGAAACTGGAGGCAGCGCATACGCTGGGATACAGACCGCGATAGTGTGCATGTTGTAAGAAGTATTTTGTTGCGTATTTACGTAGCTTTAAGGTTTATTTTCCATCGAAACTGGAGGCAACGCATACGCTAAAATACAGAACACGATAGTGGGCATGTTGTGAGTAGCATTTTGTTGCGTATTGTCGTAGCTTTAAGGTTTATTTTCCATCGAAACTGTAGGCAGCGCATACGCTGGGATACAGACCGCGATAGTGGGCACGTTGTAAGTAGCATTTTATTGCGTATTGTTGTGTAGCTATTAAGTCAATTTTTCACTGAATCGATATTATTGATTTATTTTTCTTATTTTCAGCCTAACCTTCATGGTGCCTACAGCATGTGCAATATTCCCGCAAAAATGGTGAGTTGACTTTTGCATTTTTTTTTTATACTCGACCTATTAGTTAAAATTCCACAATACCTACTTATGGAATTTTAAGTGTTTTCGGCTTTTCTCCCGAATTGTATATTTTTCTTGTCAATGAATGGTTCTTAAAACATAAAAAACTTGCATTTTGGATTTTAACTTATGATTAATTTTACCGTACGTAATTAATTGAAAATTTTTATTAGTGTTTTTATTTTTATTTTTTATTTCTTTATTAAGGAAACAAACAGCTGTCTTATAGTACATTTAAAAAGGTAACAAATTAGCTTATACACTAGCATTTAAAGTTTCCAATGCTAACTTTTACAATAAGTGCCAATAAGAAGACGTAATATGCGAAAAGCAACATGCAACATTTTTTTTTTACATCCATACATGAAAACTTTTACAAAAAAGAGGGTTCACTAATTATATATAACGAAATTTGTTTGTATTTATGCAGATCTTAAAAGGCGACGAAAACTTGTCAATCGCTCATGAAAAATGTCTATATGACTATAAGATGCATTGTATTTGCTTGTGGCTCTTATTATAAAACTATTTTTACGGTAATTAGTCCCACAAACAGGTATGTCGAAGGTGCTTTTCTGTCGAGTTCGATACTTTTTACAGTTAAAGGCTAGTCTGCTTAATAAATAGGGGCTATCAACTGCATAGTTAATAATTTTATATAAAAATATTTGATCCCTATATTCACGTCGGAATTCCAGAGAAAGAAGTCTATCGTAAGTCTATAGTTTTTATATACTTATTTCTATCTTTCACAGTAAAATATCAATCGACACAATCAAACGCTTCGAGCAAGATAGATACGAGGAAATAGTCAAAAACACCGACGGAAAACCGCCGCAGTATGTATACTTCAACAAAGGTTTGTAAATAAGGATCAGTTAGTTTAAGTATCAAAAACAGTGTTAAACTTCATAGTTAAAGAGTAGCCAGTGATAGAAAGTTATAATGTAGGCTATTACGAATTTAAGACGTGTATTCGAAAGTTTGATGATGCACGGGCACGGTAGTGCTAGCGCCAAGACGAGCAAAAGTCTGCCCTTTCTCGGAAATTATTTTCTAGCCCTCATAATTTTGGCTTGTATTTTTGACAATAATATTATACGTTTCACCAGACAATATGTATAGTCATGAGTAATGAAATGTATACAGAAGTGATTTTATGTCATTGTAATAGGGGCTCTAATTAAATGTGCTTATGCGAACATTGCCTGGTATTTTGGTTTGGCTTGTTGTCGCAATAAAAATGGCATTGAAAACGTTAGCATTAGTCTAAAGTACTATCAAACTGGATGCTTTTAGATTAGGTACGTCCTTTTCTGTTTAGGAAATCAATTAGTTTATTTAGTTTATAAGAGTTAGTAAAGAAGTCAATTGATTAGTGCTGTTGCTAAGTTTATATTTTTACTTTAATCCTACTGATATAAGTCAAGGTTCCGTGTGATTTAAAACATACTTTTAGGTTATTTGTTACATACAACTTTTACGAGCATTTATGTTTTTTTTTACCGTGGGTGTTTTTAAATGATTTTTTTTCATTAGGTGCTTTAATTTTTTTTTTGCTTTTTAACGAAATATTTTTTTATATTTATACATATTTTTGTCGAATATTAATCAGATCTGTTTTTTTTTACTTATTTTTTACAGAAATATAATAATTATGAATGTCACATTCCAAATTCTTTACTAATTCTTGAGGTTGTATTAACTGTATTCCGATTATTCTTTATACATATTCAAACGTGTGTTAATATTATTTATAAATCTAGTCTAGTGGTCATTACATAGTGAATATATGATTTTATTATGTGCCATTTACCAAATCATTTTTATTTCATTATTTTAAATCTGGAATTCTGTACTTACAAAAATAATACTTAAATCGCTTTGATGTTTAAAATTATTACTAAAGTATTGTTAATTTTTGTGTGTTCTCTTTGTACTTTTGTTGAGCTTGTATATGCGTCTTTGTCTTAATACATTCTCATTATGTTTGTATCGTGTTTATAAAATAATTTTAAACTAGGAGCGCGGACTACCGCCATTCAATACGACAAAAGGCTTTAGCTTATAATTTTAATTTGCTTTTTAATATACGTTAGTGTTTATATTTTCTTAAATTTATACATTTTAGGAATTTAATAAAACCAAACATGCATAAAATCTGTATATTCGATGAATCTTAATACAAATTAATATTTGAACTCGCGAGATACATTATAGAGCTCGTTTAAAGAATATAAATTAAATATATGCGTTAAATTTACAATAAACTATATAATACAAGTAAATAAGGCACCAGAAATATAACATACAATGAGTATATGACTTCAGTTCTATTTATTGGCACCTAATACTTAACGTTTTTATATGGTCCACTTTAGAAATAAAATAAAAGAATTTTTATATCTGCACAAAATTATACTGAAAATTTTAAAACACAATAGGTAGTTAGTAAACGACATAATGGAAGTATATGTTAATCGGATCCTTTAAAAATCGTGCTTTAATGTATTTTTTACTAATTTTTAAACACTTAACTTTACTTTCTCTGGTGGGAATCAACTTGGACGCAATTTAACATTAATTTTAACTTACAAGTCTTTCAGGTGCCCAACTAATCTAGTACTTAAAGTATGTCCCATTTCGAAGTGATAAACGGGACGGCTTAAAGCTTAAGGAATTTACATTAATACACATTGGCTTTTTCGAGAAGGACAGAGGCGTCGCACATGGCTTTTGCCGTCGATCGGACTAAGAACATCAGGTGTAGTTGTTCGAATACATTAAGCTGGACTCTGGTCCTCACAAGACCGTGTAAGACCGTCGCTCTTTCTAAGTCCAGCCATCTCTGAAGAGATAGTTCTCTGTCTTCGACTGGCACGCCTTGAACAACGTCCAAAGGTCCCCAAAGCATAAATTCGAGTACAGATTTTGCCTGATTCAAGGATATGGCGCGTTCTTCTTGGAGAACTTCCTTGAGAAGAGGCGTTAGCTTCTCGCCTGGGAGAAGGATTTCGAGCGCTTTGATTCCGCATTTGCAGAGAGAGTTCAGATGCTCGTCGTCAGCTGATTTGCTGCAGTTGATTTCTTCACTCAGTCTGTAAAAGGAGATTGTCAATTTAAGGATCACTTCTTAAAGATCGTAAGGTAAAAACGGTCGCACGTCAGACTACCCAACTTTGACCTTGACCGTGAGACCGCCTCGATTCGTTACGTAATAAAAGCTGTTTTCGTAGTTAAATGGGTAACCTGATGTGCTGCCGTACATAAGTTTTTCTGAGTTTGTAGCCAATAACCATACACAGTGACTAATAAAAAATACGACAGACGAAAGATAAGGTAGGTGCAAAGAAAACCATGTTTATAATGGTTTTTTATAGACAGTCAGTTCATTAATTTTAGTTGTTGGTTAAGAAGAACAACACTAAGAATTAGGTGTCATAATATGTAGTTTTTGAAATTACAATACATATGTGCTTTATACAGAAAATATTTTATTGTCTCTAATTACTGTGAACTTAGCAGAGCACACTGTCGTGACCGTGAGTATTTTTAAAGCATACCTAGTTTTGTTGGACCTACATTTTGCTGGATGCATACTCCTGTCCTTTCAGTCTCCATATCACTACGAACGTTCCTTTCAGTATGAATATAATGTATTGTATGTGATTATTATTATGTACAGTGGGCCTCGCATCAACTTACCCAAATCTGTCAAAATAACTCAAATGATATGGAACTTTATGTGATCAGCATAAGGTTGAAATATGGTTTCGGAAAGACAGATCAGGGTAGGTTGATGTGGAGCCATGTGTACATTATTATGTCAAAATGAAATCAACTTACCCCTGCAATATACACAACCGCCCATAGCAGTTCGTCTTAGGAGCCCACAAGGAGTTCAATCTATCATCTGGAGACGGGAGATTGAGGGTGCTACCATGTGAGACCAGCGGTTGGGTTTCTTTCAGCGAAATAAACGAGCATAGCGTCTCTGGTATTTCTTCGACGCCTCTCGCTTGGAGGCACTTGAGCCCGTTAATGAGTTGCAGCATCATAAATATGGCTTCGTGTGTCTGTTCGGTTTGAACGAGCTGGTACTCTTTGGTGGTAAGACCCTCGGTTGCGTGGAGGCTCTCGCCGTACGATTGGATTGTGTCTACTTGAGCGTGAGCGAGGACCACTATGGTGGCTGGAATGTAAAGGTGTTGTGTTAGATTTTGTGTTTTTACTGTCCAGGATTGGTTTAGAAAGTTGGTTTACGTTCTCTAGAATTGTCGCAATGTTTGGAGAGTTTTGACTAAAGTTGAGGGGTTAAAATAATAGATCATAATGTGTGCTTAGCAAGTAAATGTAACTTCGGAGCAATGCGGCTTGCGGCTCCAGCTCACCGCATGCGGTTTCGAGGAACCGTGCGGCTATCATGGAACTATGGGAGTGTAAGAAACCTTTTCCGAGGATGCTTCATAGCCGCATGCGGCCATTTCACACACTCCCATAGTTCAATTATAACCGCTCGGCGCGCGCGGCGAGCTGGAGTCGCATAGCTCCGAAGTCTACCTTGTGGTCATTTTCAGACGATAAAACTTTATGCAGAAAACAATGTAACAGTTTCGGTCACAGTCGGTTAGATACTTAAAATTTGATATGAGAAGCTTTCAAGTAATAAGGGTGGGTGACTGCATATTATAAGCAGAGATTTTTAACAACTACTTGACATTACCAGTGCATGCATAGTGGAGTCACTAAAGCAGTTCATACGATCAACCGAATTTCAGGTCTTTTCCCTATGACCAGAAAACATTTTTAACCAGATTTACCAACTCACCTTGAACCAAATCTTCCCCGTCTTCTCCAAAGTGCTGCAGTGGCACCAGATCGCAGAACTCCGTTATAGCGTTGAGGCTCAACGTCTGTGGTTGCACTGACTGCTGACAGATCATCTGGGAAGCCATCTGCTCTTTATACAGCATTAGAGTCACGTTCACAGGGCCCTGATTGGAATTCCAGATGGCAGGATAGAAGATCCTTTTTCCTGCTCGCACGAAGCAGGTCTTCGGCACTGGCTGGATGGAGAAGTCGTTCCAGCGGAGGTTGGTGCACGCTTTTAGACCTCGGAGGGAGGACTGCATCGTTGCACTTTGTTGGACCTGGAGTTTGAGAATGATTGATCATAAACTAAGTGTACGGAGTTACGGACCACATAATCTATTCTAAAGCGAAGTTCGCTATCGCTAACAAAATGTATGGAACTAACAAGACATCGAAACGTCACGTGACTATTGCATACATATTTTGAAATTTTCTTTGGCAATAGTGCGCTGTAGAAAGATTACATCTCGTCTAAGGGCCCAGGCATATACTGTGGCATCTTATGTTTTAACAGGGGCAAAGCTACCTGCAGGCCTAAGGGGTTATCAGATTACGCGATATTCAGACAGTCTTACTGAGCCCGTCTTAGGACAATTCACAAAGATGAAAGAGCGAGATGTCTGAATATCGCGTCGCTAATATTAATATCGTAATCGCTAATATTTGACGTCTTGGTGTAGTGGTGCGCGCCACGGACTTCTAAACCAGGCGGTTGCGGGTTCGAATCCCGCAAGGGGCAAATGTTTGTGTGATGAGCACGAGCATTTGTACCTAAGTCATGGATGTTTATAAATGTATATAAGTATGTTTATCCGTTATCCTAGTCACCATAGCACAAGCTCACGCTTAGTTTGGGGCTAGGTAATTGGTGTGTTTGTTGAAACAATTTATTTATTTATTTATCGTAACTGCTCAATGGATACGCAAGTAGAAGTAGCAGGGACGGGATTGATTGGGATCTTTGATTAAGGATTGGTTATTATATAATAATTATTCGAGCGGTAAAGAGTATGTACAATTTTATCTTATCTTATTCTATTTCGATATTATTGTGGTTAAAGAGTTTGCTTATTAATACATGTTTTGCACTTAAGCGGAATTCGCTACGAACGATTAAACAGAATAACTAAATAGGTACCCACAACATCTACATACTTTTGTTCAAGGTTTGTTGTGTATTTCGTGGTTCGAGGTTTCCATGTTGATAAAATCTGTAGAATGTTTCCTTGACATTATCTTTATTTGCGAACTATTTATTTAAAACTTTAGTGAGACACAACTTTTAAGAAATTCGTAAATGTAAGACCTAATATCATGCGCTTAAGAAAATGTAATTTTGTGCAAATATGAGGCTGTAGGTAGGTACGTAAATATTAACGTTACAAATTACCTTGTTTGTGAAAACATAACTAATAAAGATAAAGATAAGTATTCATGCTAAAGCATTAGCAATTATGTTTTTCTAAAGAATAACTAATATAAGATAGTGTCGGAATTTTGCTTAGATACAGTATGTAAAGAAAACACATTCCGATCCAAAGTGGAGGACAGAGCGTCAGATAGGAAAGCCTTACCTTACCAACGGTTTTATTCAAAGTATTTATTATGTACTTTAGGAAAATAATAATAATAATAATTCGACGACCGTCTTGGTGTAGTCGTTCGCCCACCGGACTTCTAAACCAGGCTGTTGCGGGTCCGAATCCCGCAAGGGGCAAATGTTTGTGTGATGAGCACGATCATTTGTACCTAAGTCATGGATGTTTATATGTATTTAAGTATTTCTATCCGTTATCCTAGTCACCATAGCACAAGCTCACGCTTAGTTTGGGGCTAGGTAATTGGTGTGTTTGTAGAAACAATTTATTATTATTATTATTAATAATAATAACTCTAGGTAAAGTACAATACCTATTTAGGGGTATCTACTTTTATTCTGGGAAACAACTGGTTACTCTTATACTGTCTGTATTCAATTTAATAGGTATAATAGCGGATTGTGGGTATGGCAGCTTCATATTTTTCGGTTACAAAGCTATTGTCAACACCGAAGAGAAATCGTCGTGTACATAATACTTGTCTATTGAAAGTATTTAAATAAACATCGTTACGTATGAATGAAGTTGCATAATAGCCATTTCCATAAAGACACGGGTGAATAAACTAGAATGCGACAGAACGAGACAAACTAATAATAGAAAATGCAAAGGAAAAACACACCCAGGCGGATGGTTGGATAAATTACCTGTTCTAAAACCTGCGCGAGCGCTTCGTGATTCGCTATCACTACTGCACCGTAATTATCTTCAAGATTCCTATGAACCACGCTGCGTCCCTTTCTCACTCTTAGTTTGTTAGTAGTATTTTTTGGTGTCATCTCGTTCTGGTAATCCTCATTGCTCGGACTGTCCATGGCGTCGTTTGAGCTGTAGAAACTGTATGGGGAGTAGATTTCGGATTCTGTCTCGCTTCCGCAGTAAGGAAGAGATGATCTGAAGTTGTATTTAGGGAACTCGGGATTTTCAACGCTTTTTCTGACTTCACTCCGTTCGGGAGATTCGGTTTTGATGCCGGAATCGCATTCGGGGGAGCTGGATCTCGCGTGGTGGACGTATTCGTAGTCGCTGTCGCTGTTTTTGGCGGAATCACAAGCTTCTTCGTATTTGGCGGAGTTGTATACGTCGTCATAGTTGTGGATGACGGCTTCGTTTGTAGCTTGGACCAGCTCTTGGGGGCCATCGTCAACTTCGTCTTTATCGTCGTCTATCGGTGTTCTACGCTTCGGAAGTTCTAAGTGGGCTTCTCTCTCGCGCATGCTGGCTGTCCGTTCCGGTTTTCTGGGTGCTAAAGCTGATCTGATTTCTCCTGAAACATACAAATGCTGCTGTTAGGTAGTTCTATTTGCCATAATAAAATTATAGCAATTCATAGCATGACCTAAACTCGTCTGTAAAGTTCTCACGACTACTTAAATAAAAACGAGAAAGTACCTATCGTTTACAATACGAGAAATGCTAATGGAATTTCTGTGACATATATCCAAGTGATTGTTTTCTAGCAATAATGGACGCTTCATGAGCATCTTATTGAGTATGTAAACATGCATTGTTTTCGCCATTCATTCATGAGTTTTAAAATAAAATGTTTCTAAAAACTTTATTGAATTATGATTTGGTTATACCATTTGACTGAATGTTTTGTAAATTAATTTGTCTTTGTTTTAGCGTTCAACCATTTGCTGGTTTAAAAACAGTGATTGTATCTACTTATTTCAGAATTATTTAGTATTGGTTAGTAAGTTTAATGAGGAAATAAACATACCCAAGTTAGCGTAAATGTTATCGCCTTTATTCGGAGGCGTCCAAGCTTGCTGCTTTTGTTTCTTCTGAAGAACTGCGGACTTAGGTGGCGGTGGCCTTGCAGGTTTCGACCCGCTGGGCACAGCTTTGTACTCCTCGCTTGACTGCCTCGGAGGAGGAGGTGGTTTGTTCATGATCTTCATCTCTCTACTCGTCTCCTCTGTCGCACTACTACTCCCACTGTATATTGACACGTCGTCGTGGCTCACCCGACGCAAACTCTCCGATATTTCACAATTTGACTTCACAACCTCCACATTTGAACCGTTTATATCTAAAGGATGGATAATCACTAAGCGAGGTTTCGGCTTCGGCGCTAAGTCGTAAATCTCATCCGGTTTCGCCACCACCTTAGCCACAGTCGCCACACTAAGCTCTTTTTTATCCAAATCCTTAGAAGAGCCAATGCGAAGCAGCTTTTTTATCGAAAACTTATATTTTCCTTTCCTTTTCTCATCGAGCAACAGGTTGTCGTGTGAAAGAGATATGTTCCGCCGCGGCGCCGGCTCCGGTATTACGTCAACCTTTTTAGCTTCCACGATTTCATCGTGCGGTCTCGGCTTTGCCACGGACATCGTAGCGCGTTCTCGTTTCTCCATCTCCCTGACAACCGGAGAATCGGATTTCATAAACCCATTTGTGTTTCTTTGGTACAGATTATTCGAGTATTCTTCTATGGATGGCGAGAGAGGAGGAGTGGGGGCCTTACGCTTGCCTAAACTGTTGAGTGACGTGTCACTATCTTGTTTTGTCAACACCGGCTTCGCGTAGTAAATAGATTCGGGCTTATCTTCGTGCACTTCGCAAATTTCGTTGTTTTTTTCCTCGCTCATGGCTCTGTTGGCTTTCTCGTCGTCATCTTTTTTGATTGTGTGTTGTAAATGCATTGTCATCTGCTGTTGCGATGTAACTGTGTTTTTTTTGGTGGTCTGTTTTATAACTGGTTTGGCGGGCAGTTTAGGTTTCTCGGGCAAGGCCGGCTTATGCGAGGGCATTATGTCTGTGATCATGCCGTGTAAGAAGGATGGTCGTGGATCCATTGTTGGGATCGGGCTCTTGGGTAACTCTGGCGCTTCGCTTGTTTCGTCAGGATCGGCTCGTCCATCTGGTTCGCCCGCCAGTTCGCGACTCGCTTCCGCGGAGAAAATGTTTTCAGGTTGTTTAGGTATTATCGCTGGCATGTCCAATATCGGACTTTGAAATGTAGAATACCCGTTGCTGACTTGTCCGTCCACCTTTCTATGCTGCCCGATCGGCGACAGCTTGATGTTTTTATCAGTCTCGTTAAACACTTTTATCTTAACTGTCTCTTCGCACTTGTGCGTTTCAGAGAAATGACCACTGTCGTCGTTATCGGAGTCCGTCCGCCCGCTAAAACTTTCGTCGTCTGATGCCAAAGAGTTGTTCGCTGTCGAGTTCGTAGTACTCACAGCTGAATCAACACTACTGCTCTCTATGTTAATTTTACAGAATTTAAATTCCGATCGACTCAAGTTTACTTTTGGGCGTTCTTGAGTTTTAATTAGCGGCGATTTTCTGACGATCCCATTCTTTTTTGTTTCATTCGCATCTTTTTTCTCCACTTCGTCTAGCATACTCTCTTTCATTTTTCCTTCGATAACAGTAGGTTTGTTGCTCTGTGACAACGCGAGATCTGAACCATTACTCATTCTGTTTTGCTCTAAAGTTTCCGATATTTCTTCGAGTAATGACTTTTCAGTGCATATAGTACTAGCAGCATTCTCAGCACCGATGATCGTTTCTGATTCTTTTACGTACGACGATAAGATGATGTTCGTTTTATAGCTACTGGATGTATCCTCAACGGGGGGTTCGGATACGTGTATAACGGCGGGTTTCCGAACATGGGACTTGACACTTGGGCCTTTGTTCTCCTGCCCAAACGGGGTAACAGACACCAACAACGTTTTCTTTTTGCCGTCAGAGTCCGTTTGCATTTTACCTAACAACAACGACGTGTATGTCTTCGCCACAGAATCGCCAAGAAGATTAGCCTTCACAGTATTAAAGTCTGTGTTCGATTTCGTTATCCTGTGAAGCTCTCGTTCCTCCTCTGTGTCCGGGAATGTGTCCTCTTCCTCATTGTCCTCTGAGACTTCGAATTCTTCTCCATCTGACCAGTCATCGCCTCCGAAACCTATGACACTGCACACCTCTTCAGGGAATCTCACGTTTCGTTTGTTTTTCTTCTTTGGGTGTATCTTTAGTATGCTCGGTGGTGTTTTCTTGAAGAATGTGCTTCTGTTCTGGAAGGGGGTCGCTAAGTACTTGCTGCCTTCAGTCACTCGTTCTTGTTTGATGTGTTCCTCTCGTGACTTGAAGCAGTTTGAACAGAAGTCTTTCTTCCACGCATTCTGCACGAAGTTGTGGCACACCGGTGACATCTTGCCCCTCGAATACCTTCTGTTGATCACATAACTGGCATTCTGTGGAAGAAAGAGAAAGTCATCGTTAGTTTCATTCTAATAAACAAATCGAAGGAATTACTTACGACTGAGTGTTATTTCAATGGAAGTAAAAGTTTCCTGTTCTATGCAATGACATATCCGTATTTGTAGTTAATGCAGTTGTATAACGAGATCTTATAATTTGTAATGTTTAATTTATTGCCTATTTACGTCACTATCCATTGCAATAACATATTAAGTGAAGCAGTACGATTTCGTCCAGCGTTTCTTAAGAGAATAGTAATGTGGGTGTCTCTATGCAAAATAGTATTTGCTCGTCTGTAAGTATTGCTGATTTTTAAGTAATATTACGTAAAGAAAGGCAGATGGTATTCTGAGTTCGTGCGTATGGTAACGTCGCAGAGCAAACTAGAATTATTACCATTAGCGTGTGTTCCGTTAGCAATACCGACGTAAGGAGCAGGTGCATCTAGACTTACTAGTTGTTATTGGGTTTAAATCTAAGAAACGAGTGTAAAATGTAGAATTTTCCTTGAATCAGTTTCATGAAGGATTTCAACATTTCCAAAAGTCAACTTCTTACTACCTTTATAGTGTACTATATCTTGTAATATTTATAAGGTATTCTGTAGTACAGTGACCATTACATCAGACTATACATTTTCGTTGCAAAGTCAGCCTTATCAAAACTGCATAAGACGCAGTGTTTAGATTGATGTGCTATGGTCCGTACTACAAAGTATAAGACTAAAAAATACTATTCAATATGGATCATTGCCTTACATGGAGACAACATTGAAATTTAAATACTCAAAAAAGTTATAAAGATAGAATAAGAACCACATGGCAAGTTTATACTCTGAAAAGCCTCTAGTGTCTACTCTTGCAATGGACCTTGGCAAATTACCAAAAGCCGGTAACCTGGATCCTCAAATCCCAAATACATAGTAAACATACTGATATTTGAGCTGATATTGTTCTACAACTATTACCGATTCAGCTCATATCTTGGACAGAATGACGGGTGTCTGTCTCATGCTCATCCGATATTCAAACATCTGCGCTTGCGCCGGGAAAACGGAAAATTGCCGGTGAAACTGTAGATTTACATGTTCCGAGTTCAAGTGATACTATACAACAACTTTGTGAAATAACTATCAAAGTAGATTGAGAAAATCAAAAAATATCAAGCTTTTAAAAGGCCACTCTATTACGATAGCACGTAAATTACCATCTATCTTCATATAGGTAGGTACTAAGGTTATAAAGCGGTAAATTTTGTGAGTTTGTAAGTATGTTCGTAGTAACTATGGAACTAACTACTAGTGAACCAAATAAATTACTTTTCTTTCTTTGTATTTTGAAAATTATCTCACCAGTAGGCAGCGACATTATTCCTGACTTGCATAGACTATATATTTTTTTAACATTACACCCATATGAAGCTGAAGTGGGTCGATAGTTTGACATAATATTAACAGAAGAAATACATATGGGATAGGTTGATGCAAATCATTATATACTAGCTGTTGCCCGCGACTTCGTACGCGTGGACTCGATGATACAAAATATTTTATACTCCCGTCGCCATCCAGCTATCATGATCTCTTAGTCTACCATGTCGTAAGGAGAAGAGAGGAATGAAAAATCAAGGTCAATTTTTTGAAAGGTTACTATCACCTCGCCTTCCTCCTCTGGTAAGAAAATTTCGCATGGCAGTGACACCGACTCTGAAACTAAATTTTGTCGTATATCTCTCTTAGTAAAAGTGTAAAGAATTTTTTTAAACTTTTTAGTTTCCTTTATTGAAGGCAGTTTTATTCGTTTGTAAAAAATATAGGTAACTTTAGTATAAGTGTTTAGAAAAAAGTCAGACTTAAACCATACCGCAATAGATGAATGCGGTTTAGCATTTATTTATTGTGTCCCTAGCCTACTCAAAGGTCGGTTTGTAAGTCACTACTATCGTGAAGTTATTATTATAATTAGAATCCTCTCGTATTCCACTGCAGGGCAAAGGCCTCCCCTACCCTTTCTCTTATAACGTAAAGTAAGTAAGACTATTCTTACACTCGTAGTTCAATTTCCGTTAGTTAGTAATAAGTAGTATAAAAATAGGGCCAATTCACTTAGATCTTTCATTAATAATAAAGTAATTATGACTCCGAAATGTAAACGCTTAAATAGGTATTTAAGCGTTTACATTTCGGAGTCATAATAATTACTAAATTAATGCTAATTTGCTACAGCAAACACATGCTATATATGCCTATAAAATCTGAAGGATTCTCTCGATTTCTCCAGGTTTCCGTCACCAGATCGTAACTTGGAGACAGTAGGATTACCTTTCTAGTTTGAAAATCAGTCTGAAGTAATTTAGCATATTAATTTCTCCAGACCTTCAATTTGTGTAAGTCAATAGAAAATGCTCATCACGCTGAACAATGATCTCAACGGCGCTCTATTCATATCTTTTATTGTTGAGCTGAGCTGCTAGGGTTCTATATCAGTTGCTCCAGATCTTCAATTTGTGTACGTCAAAAGAAAATGCTTATCACGCTGAACAATGTTCCCTAAGGCACTCTATTCATATCTCTTATAGTTGAGCTGAGCTGCTAGGGTTCCATATCAGTTGCTCTAGACCTTCAATTTGTGCGCGTCAATAGAAAATTTTTTTTAGGCGCTGCTTTCATATCTCTCTTAGTTTAAGTGTACTGCTAAGGTTCCACGTTAGGTACTCCGATCTTCGAAATAAGTTATAGCCTAGTATTTGCCCAGACTCAATAGCTACACAATAAAAAAAATTCATTCAAATCCGTTCAGTAGTTCCGAAGATTAGCGTGTACAAACAGACATACAGACAAACAGACAAAAAAATTAAAAGATTCCTATTCTTTTACTATTTTAACAACACACAAAATTAGTTTTTGGTAAAAATACTCAATGTACAGACGCATCGGTTTTACAGTTTTATTATATGTATAGATTTTATGAAAGTGAAACTTTTCAAAACAGAACCTTGTGAAAGTCTATTACCATAGGAAACACTATACTAGTGTTCTTTTTCCTCGATAAGTGAGCAAGTAATGAAAAACGTTACTCACCAATAAAATTGATAATGTAATAAGTTTAGCGCAATAAGACCAAAGTTATATATTGGCTGATCAGCCAAATATAACGATAACTGATTTATGTATGCTTCAATTTGTTCTATAACGTTAATACACGTTATAGAACAAATTGAAGCATACATAAAACAATGAAACATTAATTTGCTTTCGCGGCTTATAAACACGATTGAGAAAGTTACATACTTTATCAGAACAATCCATACTAATATTATACATGCGAAAGTGTGTCTGTCTGTCTGTCTGTTACCTCTTTACGGTTAAACCAATGAACCGATTCAGATGAAATTCGGTATGGAGACAGTTCGAGACCCTGGAAAGGACATAGGCTACATTTTGTCGTGATTTAAAAACACTAAGGGGGTGAAATGGGGGATTTCTTTTATAGATCTGCAAACATCTTTTAAACAATTTAATTACAACGTAGATAATGATTTAGAAGCTTTAATTACAATGCAATGGCTTATTTGATGATTTATAGTCATAACCATAAAATAAGTAAGTACATACGGCCGCACGTCAGACTACCCCACTTGACCTTAAGACCACCTCTATTTCCTACATAATAAAAGCTGTTTCCATAGTTCACATGTTACTTACTTGACGTGCTGCCGACTGTACGTGCTTAAATTTTATTATTCCAGCAATGTATTAAGATTAATTGTTAATCCTATAAAATATGGACGATTGTAGAAAAAATAAAAGTAGATAGATAGGTACCTGCGATACCTTTACTTGTACAATAAATTAATAATGTAAGTAAATAAGACAGTAACTTATTAAATAAAAGTGGTCTCAAAACAGAACCTTGGGGAAGCCGACACCACGAAAATAATTTAATTCATCCATCATCTGCACAATTAATACTACGTTTGTCCAAATATTTACAATAGGTACATTAAAATAAACTGAGAATGGCGATTCCGTCGAGATCGTCTAAGTATAGACTTAACATCTTATATTATATCAAAACAACATTCACTAGTCGAAAAACAAATGACATAACGGTTTTTCTAGACAGTTGCAACGAATGATCAATTTTTCACAATGCTAACATTGTTCTTTAATAAAATCCTATTTAATGCTCAAATATGATTCTAAAGCTTCTCTCAATAGAGTCTATCGGGTTGAAAAATTTGTGGTGTCATAAAAATGTCGATTCATCGACTAGCTATTACATTTTGACGGTCATGTTACACAATTGGTCTCATCTAGTTCATTGTTCGGATCGATACTTGAGTTTTATTTGGATTTTGTGGCAATTTAACAAGTTTTTAACGTGCAATATTCGCCATGCGTTAATGGTTATTATAACCATATTTTCTGTAGTAACTTTTAAAACCAAGTTATTCATAATTTGGATACAGACCAAATGAATGGGAAAATCAAACAAGTCTGTGGTTGGTTAATGATACTTCTTGTGGTTTCGGAGCTCTATTGGGAACGTATATTATTAAAACACATTTGGCGAAAAAGAGTTTGTACTATGCCGTCTAACGGTATTGTTAATTTGCATTTCAAGTAAACTGTCGCAATTTTGCATTTACCTTATAAAATCTATTTTAGGTTGAATTTGTCAGAAGTGGGTGTTTGGTAAACAGCGCTTACTCATCGCGCCGGTAAGTTGCAGTTTCGCAACTTGGTTCGAGGTCGCCTATCTAGGGGGTCTGCGGCCCCGTGCCATCGCATTGGAGCCGTGCATACGCATTATGTAGCTAGACGTATTATAATGACTAAATGGTCTTTTTAAATTCTTTGTCTAATCTTTAATGAACTTGGGACGTTGAAGTCCATGCTGCCAACAATCTTTCATCGTCTCGCTAAGCGGACTGAGAAACTACGCGGAGGTTTTAGTGGGTATAATAGAGTCTTACATAACCTGTTGCCATCTCCAGGGTAGAAGGTAGGGCGTAACCCATGTCCTCCGCGAAAAAAGCCGAACGAACTCTTCGCCCCAAGAATCACTCGAAAATGAACTGTTAAACCGTGATAAATGATTAGTTAATTGTGTTTTTATTAACTCTGCAAAAACCACCAGACGTCACGTCTGCAATGGCCCTGAATTGTCTTCCCAATCGGTTGTAATCACATTGGATACCCAAACCTACTCCTTTCGGATAATCAGGTCAATTAAATCCTGCATTTTCTGCAGTCATTGCATGGTTTCCTAGCCTAACCAAAATTTTAGACCAACTGATATTCTCCCAACTAAGCTATTAAGAACGTTAGTCACTGGATGATTTTTGTAAGTGCTTGCTGCGCCAGTGAGCCGGCATCGATAAAGACGGTAGTTGAATTTTTCAGTTTCATATTTACTTGAGTAAAAACTTGCAGGAGCAAGAAATTGCATATATGATAATATAATATATTAACTATAAACTAAAATGTTTTATGTATCCTACTAGGAATGCCACATCCAAGACGATTTAAATATAAAATGCACTGCACCAAAGCAGGCAAAAAGACGAAATTCATACGATCAAAGACACCGCAACGTTTAACTGCCATACTTGGAAAAGCTGGAATGCGAATACTTCAAGCTATTCTCATAAACAATACCGCTCTAGAATGTTTTCTGGTGTTTGATTTTGTACTTTATGTGGCGGTAATAAGAGAGCCATGATGAATGTGTGGTATTCAGGTCGTATTTTGCTCAGACGCAAAACAGAGTGGACGGTGAAATGAGGCGACACGCGCATCAACACCTTTACAATTATGTGCATGTAGGGATGTGTCATAATACTTTTTAATTTATTCTAAAGATCCATGATTGAGTTCGGTTTTGAAACTTTTTTTTTTTCAAATGACCTAATTTAATTACATTGGTACTTTTAGTAACTAATGTAAACAGGCACACCTGTTTACATTTTTTTATCTACTTTAGTTCCATAATAACAAACTTTATTTTCTTGACCAAAATAACGACAATTCCAAAAATTTGAATGATAATAATATTAACTTTACTTGTACAGTATTATATGGACCGGACAATTTTGTGCCCGGTCCATAAAATGAAGAAGTTGTTGTTTGTAAATACTTGTCTTTAGTTCGAAAAGGAAATTTCAAAACTAGCTACAATTGTAAATTGTGTCGTGCTAGTAGTACCTAAATATGACGGTCATCCACTTTCATAATATCCGGAGGATATATCTATTAAAGAGATGTTACATAAAACAGTAATCGACATCAAGTTGTCACAATCCACGCAAATGATGGGAATTCACGTAGTACGATATCAACAATAGAGAAGGCAATGGTGTCATAAATATTGTACAGTCAAAGACCATAATAGTACCGATTTTATTACCAAAAAGTAGGCAGCAATTTATGTGAAAATGGCAGTAGTTTTCTTTCCAAAGTGTACAGCGAAGTCGTTAGTGTCTTTGTGCATAACTTTTGTAATCCTTAGTATTGTGAAACTTAAGCCTATATGATGCCCTGAAGTGGAAAACGGTTTCTACTAAAAGTGGTATAAAGAAGGTAGCACCTTTTGATTATAATCTACAAGAAATTTGTGGTCTACATGTTTGTTTTTCAATACTTTATCCAGATAAATGTCTTATACCTACATCATCATCTAAAATCGTTTCGTACGGGTTTTATAAAGTATTGTAACTCCTGCGTCCTTATCACTGCACGTCAAAGTAGACACTGCAGCATCTTAGCAGTTGTAAAGGGGCGATTTTGCAACAAAAGTGTGTAGTCTGATGTGCTTGCCACTGCAGGTACTTCAGCAGTATAGACGTGAAAAAACATGACACAAAGACAGTTTAAAAAAAACCCTGCTTTGAATTAAGTGGATATTTTTTTTGTCTGTAAAACTTTTTGACAACCCTATAAAATCTGGTAGCCTACTTAATGCTAAATTACTTAGTAGGTAAAACAAATAGAACATGTTTTGGTATAGTAATTAGGCAAAGGCCAGCATTCGGTATTGACCCAAAATATTATAAAAGAAACCATTGTCGTTAAGAATATCGTGCGTGAAACTAAAATTAAAATGCTTTCGGAATTTTTCACACATTTTTACGTTTAAGGCAGCTAAGAATTTAATACATTAATCTGAAGAGTTATCAATCTTATTCTTGGACACAATAATCTTACGATCGGAATGAAAATAAAATAAAGAGTAAGTAGAATTTTCAACAAGCCCCTTGCTTGGCCTAAGCGTGATTTACAGTCAGTAGCAAAAGTTACTCAAGTAAGGTATGAAAGAAAGAAAAAATATTTACGAATTATAATTGGTACGAATATACTAAAGTACTCGTATTTATCATTAAGATGAATTTTAAATTGTTTATTTAATGAAATGGATCCATGACTCGAAGACGATATGTTCATTATGTTCTAGTAAGTTACTCCATATAATGGTTCCGTTTTTTATTGCTGATTTTGAATAAGAAAATCGATATTTTCACCAAACACTTACATTCACATTAGCTTCAAAATCAATAGCCAGATTTGTGGAAAATCAGCTTTGCACAAAAAAACATAAGCAAACAATAGAGAGGAATGGCATGGCTCCACCGACAAAAGCCTAGCTATTATGAACAGCTATTTAAGTCATTCTAGATTAATATGTTGGCTTTCACACAGTAGAAGATATTTCGCCGACTGTACGTATATGCCCTGATCATAAATCTAGTGCTGGAGACAGTGCGCGCTGTGTGCAGAATGCAAACATTGAACTTGGCTCATGCGCAACATTCTTACGCGACAATTTATAGGTTGTGTCACTCTTGCTGCTTTGGGCATGCCAGAGAGGTAGGTCGTATGTAATAGCCTCGTTGATGTAGTATTCAGCACCTGAAACCAAGAGGTCCCGAGTTCGATTTCCGGGTCGGGTCGAATTTCACTTCCAGGTATTTCTGTCTAGATATGTATCTTAAAACAGCTTGGAGTCAGGAAGTTTGAGGTGTTACACCTTCGTGCCTTGGAAAGCATTTTAAGCCGTCCTGCGACTGATCTCTCTCTGCGCCCATTTTGAATGGAAGATTGGATATCATAGCAAACAATTTTGTCAATGTATTCTAATAAGTAGGTTTAAGTAGGTTGATACCTAACTTATCATAGGTTAGATGGGTCAAGAAATGAGAGAAGTCACAAAAAAACATAAAAACTAGGAAGGACCATTAAAAATAAAATAAAACGATGATGAATAGAATGAGAGCTATAATCGTTGCACAAATTAAGAATTCTGCAATTATATAAAGTCACCTTGGCAACTTTCAAAGTAGACATGTCCTTATTGGGTCCATTTGGATGCATTCGAGTCGTGATCTCATCGGATTACGTATTCAGTTCAAAATGGACGTTGCGAAAAGGTTAAGTTACTAGGCTATTGTAACGATGTGAGCTTTTCATGAGGCTTTTAGAGTAGACTTAAATGCATAATGCACTATGCATCCAGTCCAGATATAAGTATTTAATTATGCCAATGTATAACGATTACGATTGCACTTACCAACCCATTAAAATAAAATTTCTTAAAAAGAGATAAGTTTAAATTAACATTAAAATAAATAACTAACGATTTGAATTTAAAACTTCAACTATTTACTTAAGATCTAATCAATTAGAATTAATGTCCTCCTAGCCGAATTTCGACTTCAGTGGCCAATCTCAACAGAGATTATCCGACTGCGCGGGAGATATTATAGTGCACATGTGTGTACGCAATACACAGGTGCACTCTTTGTTCCTTCACTCTCATGATAACGACAGACCGACATGACCGTAGAGAGATCAGACGCAGGACCAACAGCAACGTGCTTTCCGAGGTGCGGGGGTGTTATCACCATCAACTTCCTGACTCCGGAGCTGTGTCTGAGTTATTTCAAGATAGAAAAACCCAACACTTTCGACCCGACTCGGGATTCGATCCCGAGACCTCGTGGATAGTACCCAGCGTGCCCGACAATCAGCAATTACAAAATGGACCAAAAGGTACAAAATACAGAACATAAAAATTAATAAACGGAAACTAAGCCCAACAATCTTGAAATCTCTAATCGGAGATGAATGTAAACGCAGTGTTTACGCAGTCAGGAAACAGTAATAGCCGCTTAGGATAATTCCAGCCTGTCTAACTTTCTCTAGATCAAGATTGGATTAAGATCGGAAGGATAAACTAATGGTAGGGGACGTGAATTAATAGCCCATTTAAATGTTCTTGAAACAAGCAGTTAGATTTAATGGTCAGGGCAAGACTTCTCCAATAAATAAAAAAATACATATAACTAATATTGGACAATATCATATACATTGTTATTATAATAATACGGGAATTCATGCAATGTACCAACCTAAGGCCCACTTGCGCTAGTCTGGATTAGCTAATCCGGACGTGCCAAAGTGGGCCTACTACGTATAGTTTGCTTTTAATCCCGTCGTTTCGGTCAAATTGCATGGTCCGAAAACGAAAGAACGAAGTGATGAAGATAAACAATGCAACAAGAAAGTTCCTACTACTACATTTCTCTGCCCCAAAGTAAGTAGCTAAAGCACGTGTGTGCTGATTTCCATAAATCAGAAAAAACTGTCGTACCACAACACCCAGACTCGAGAATATGAATGGATTTCAATATTGACCCGACCGGCAATCGAATCCGGGATCTCGGAGATGGCGACGACACTTTGAAAACCGGTGTGCGAGCCAGTCCGACCACGGAAAGCAAAATGTGTGGTGGTGCATGAAAAACCAATATATACCGAAGATGTTTTGTAAAAAAAGTCTATTGATTAATTAATAGATCATCTTTCTCCTTCTCTCGTCCCAATATATTTTGGAGTCTGCTCCTTTCGAATGAGAGTTCTTTGACTAAAACTGCATTATTCTAAGAGTCCAACGAAGTTAGTTACTGAAAGTAGGTACCTGTTATAGTCATTGGAGAAAAGTGACTAGACGGAAAAAACAGGGGAAGTTGACCAAACTTACGTTAAATTATTGTTTTTAAGTGATAAGCATTCACTTACAACCATATTAGATATTTTTGCACTTGAATAAATGACCACCAGAGGCGGGAATCGAACCCGCGTTCCTCGCAAACTGGACGATTGCCTAACCTCTCGGCCACCCTGGCGTTGGCAGAGCCTGTCGAAATTTTCAAGTGCTTCTTAACGCTGTAATGCCGCGTAGCTTTCATCAATGTTATTGGGATTACACCCTCAACAAACTTACGTTAGTTAAGTATGTTTTGTTTATTTCAGCTACGGCTGGTAACTTTGGTCTTTGTGTTTTAAAAATTGTCAGTAAGTATAGATAAACGCTGTCACTTGAATTTTGTGTGCAAAAAAGTTGTGCAATGTTTATTATTTACTAGTGGTTCCCCGCGACTTTGCCCGCAAGAGTTGGATTTTCCATATAAACTTTCATACCCCATTTCACCCCCTTAATGCTTTTGTATTGCGACAATATGTAGCCTATGTCCTTTCCAGGGTCTCGAACTGTCTCCATACCAAATTTCATCTCAATCGGTTCAGTGGTTTAAGCGTCAAGAGGTTATTGCGACAAAATGTAGCCTATGTCCTTTCCAGGGTCTCGAACTGTCTCCATACCAAATTTCATTTCAATCGGTTCAGTGGTTTAAGCGTCAAGAGGTAACAGACAGACAGACACACTTTCGCATTTATAATATTAGTATGGATTTTTGGATGGCATATTTTTCTATAATTCATCCAAGTGTGTAGCAATCAGTCTAGAAGGGTACGATTGGTCGGTCGTTAACTTTTTGTAAGCAGTTAGAATGTTTCTCAGAACAAATAATTACTGCTTAGAGCTACGACCCAGCCTGTTCCCACCATTACTAAAATTAGATTACAGAGTATTAATTTAATGGTCGTCTGTAATTAATTGATTGGTTAGATAGTTGCCTCGATAACGTTTTATGGGTGTCGAATTTTATTGGCAGATGTCATGTCTGTCTGCAATATGCCGGGAAATATTATTTCATGACGGGTTATTGCATAATGCTGGATTTTTTGAATCGTAAATCAACATCGAATTGAGTAGAGGCAATGTTTTCACACGATCAAGAAAGAAACTATGACAATAGTGGTTGATTCTTGCTGCTCCTTCATCTCAGTTTATCTTACAATTCTGTTTCTAAAGTTTTGACTGATTGGCTGTATAAAGACTGAAAATAAAAATAAATAAAAGTGATGTGTGTCAAACGTTTTTTATACATTATTATATCAAAAAGTCAAATTGACGGACTTTATGCTTTAGGGTATTGTTGTGAATGTTAAAGAATTGTCACTTTTGATAATTATGAAGTAAGTAATAGTTGAATATGGACATGATAAGACTTTTTATTGTGTTGTCAAAAGTTTTTCTACCAATATTGATTATTAGCAGGTTAATGATTTTGCACTTAATTTTGCTTTACTAATATATACCACAGGTATAAAACTTTACAGCTATAGAGATAGAAAGTAAAAGAAAAGCCGAGCCCATACGAGTTGCAATGTTTTAGCATATAAGGAACGGCTTTCCAACGTGTAGACTTAGAAACAGCGTTTCGCAGTATACATTTTATGGCAGAGAAAAACTAACAAGTTTCTAGAAACTTGCTATTTTCACTTTGGTTATAATTCAGACATTTTCTTGGAATGGTGTTCCCGCAGGCTCACCGCCCGACACAATTGCATTTCAAATTGAACTTTTCAGGAAAGCTATAATAGCTTTTAAGTGCGGGAGCGAGCAGGATAGCTAGTAAAACAGCTAAGAAACGTATGATGGAGTAAAACAGTAATTAGGGGGTCTATTTTTTATAGTTTTGAATAAAATTGTCATAAAATGAATGGAAATTTAAGAAAATATTCAATATATTGTACTCTGGCGGCCTTTTTTGTTAAATATTTTGGGGTGAAGCAATGCGTGGGAATTCGTGGACTTTAGCAGTTTACGCGCATGATACAAAATAGACATATAAGGTTTTAGGCGTGTGAGAAGTTAAGCTGATGTCCTGAAATCAATGATGCTTTTAAAATAGTAAGAAAATTAAAATTCCTCGCGGTAGAATTCAAATTGAAGGCCTCGTATAATGGTAAATTTTTTAAACTGTTTTATTTATTCTGAGTCGGGGGGCGCTGACCCAAAACAACAGCCTATATAATCAAGTGTTAAAGCAATGTCAAAATCATCATAAGTTAGTGAGGGGGGAAGTAGGTATCAACCCTTTTAAAAACCTGAAAGCTAGACCGGAAATACAAATAATTTAAACATTTAAGTAGATATACATTTATAATATATTTATATTCATAGCCGTACGTGCCTGTTAACGTAACTACACACACAGAACTCCTTGTACAGTGCTAATGAGTAATGATTGACTTTGCCAATTGTAGAATTTTAGAAGCACCTTATCGGCTGACTGCCAGGAATATACCTTTATCCTAGCTTTATTCCTAGTTTCCTACCTAACCTGCTTGTATCTAGCCTAGGTACAAGCAGAGATTTGAATTGAATTGATTGAAAATCATCAATTCTAAAACTTAAAAGCAAATGGATCTAATTACTAATATTAATAAGTTCGATTCTGTTTGAAGATCGTTTAGACTTACTCGACTTGCTTCGCGCTGCAGCCCCTTATCAGTAGTCAGTCAATAAATCTGCGGTTTAATGATGAATGATTCACGTAATAATGACTCACAGATTATGTAAAGCGATTAGACGAGTCATCTGACCCTGAGACAATAGGGCTCTAACTGGTCCAAACAGCACCAACTGACATTAACCTTTAACCAAAACCAGATTTTGACAATTCGGTAATGTAAAGTAATTTACTTAGCATGGAGTTCACCAACACATGTTTAATTTTTAATCAGCCGGTTAATCATTACTTGACATATTTTGTATAGGAATTCTGTCAAATTAGCCGTAAAGCGAGGTTTACCGTCTGTTTAAAATTGGTGAACTCGGTTCTTAGGCTGTTTTGCGTCACCTTAATTTAACCGTAACTATAATAATAAATCGGCGTTTTGCATATAGTGTTTGACAGATTTTTGATGTTTGTAATGAGTAGTTATTAAGATGGTGCAACCTGGCCTTAATATTAATTAGGGTTACGAGACTCGTTTAGATCATAAAAAAGTCATGTTACACCCTGTATACAAGCAACGTGACAAACCCAGTTATGCAGGTCGTAAAATTAGTTTTTTTTACACTGTTAACGCAGTAAAAAAGCAGTATGCATACAACTTCAAACCTTAGTCACGTTTGGAAGGCATACAACGACAAAAAATGACTGTAAAACCATTTTATGCAAGGTAGAGTGGACCGGTCCCACTTAAATTATTTAATTTAAGTGGGACCAAATTAAAACACTACACCACGAACACGAACACTACATTATACCCACGAATTTAGGTTTCTTGGTTTTTAATAATTTAAAAGGTAGTGCAGATAATATCAAATGAGAAGGTACGATAAATGACTATAGGTACTTATTGTAACGTGTTGAAACAACAGCTTTTTTTAAATTTTTATAATTATTAAAGTGTTTCAAATAAAGTGTTTTTGTAGAGGCCACTAGTTTTTTTGTACCAAAAAAAGCATAACCTAACTTAATGAAAATATATCATAATATGACCACTAATGAACAATAAGACTATAAGGTTATATTCTTCTGATTTACTAGATTTGTAGGTACCTATTAACTTCTTCTAGATCACAGCATCTTTGCCTTGACCTTGTCACCAGATTTTTTATGACATCACCCTGCAAGTGGTACATCCGGACAAACGTTCAGAAATGCCAATTTGTGGTCTGCACAAAAAATCTGTAGGTTGGCCTGAATAAACAGTAGCCAAGAAGGACAGACGAAAGAAAAACTAAACAAATAGGGCTATTATTCTAGGAAGCAGGTTTTTTATCAAGTTTCAGATTGTCATCTGTTTTAAATTGACCAATCCACTTCCCAGAGTAGGCGTCATCTCATTTTTAAATTGTCTAACTGCCGCACTCAGAGACGTCAATTTAATTTAATGTATAATTACGTCTCGTTCTGTCACTTTCTTTGTCAATAAAATAGAAAAGGACGACATGATACTTAATGAAGGATTAACTTTAATTGATGTCTCTGTGTACGGCAGTAAGATAGTTAGCGTCAATTATTAAATAACCATCACTCAGTCAGTTGCTATTATTTTAACACTTGACTCGTGCAAGTTTTTACCTATATGTATAGATGGATACCTATATCCTTATTTCTCTCAAGCAGACCGCTTATATAGGTACAACCTTAGGTAGGTTGTACCTAAATTAGTTTGTTTCTGAATAATATTATAATGCACATTATCATGCCCATTATGATAAACATTGAACAACATACAGTACAGAACCCATTTGTTATAATAAGGATCCTCATTTCACATACCACGCACCTTGATTTAAAGAAACTCGCGAAATGCATAGCTATTATTAAAACTAAACTGTGTGGCACCCAAAATGAGATTCAGATTCTAAGTTGAATTATTCGATATCGCACAAAAGCACAGAATACAAGTACTTCGTACAGAAGTATGACTTAGCAATTGTATTCAAAGAAATGTCTACTCAATGTCGTCAACAATATGGCGTAATTTAGTTCGCCTCAGAGTCAAGCACATTTTCGTGATTACACCTACAAAAATCCATTGCAAGATAATTTCATACTTATTGCTCTGGAATATGATTCATAATACACTAAACCTATTCAGTGACGTAATATCACGCGACGCGATAGGGTTGACTGCTACGAGAAGCTTCTAACGCCATCTAGCGCCTTTCTAGTACTTTATTCATTCTCGTCCAGCCAGCAACGTAGCCGCGCGGCCGCCGGTGAATAAAACGCGCGAGCGTGGCTCTGGCCGGTAGCGACACGCAACTTGTTTTAGCACCTACGTAGGTGCGCCGCGCGTAGGTACGTTTTTGCTACCTCCGCGGGGAGATACACAGGCCTGACAAAAGTGAAACAATAATGTACAGTGATCAAATAAATTTTGAAAAGACGGTGTAATTGTGGCCGTTACTGCATTGATATAAAGACTATGATTTATTATAATAATGGGTGTAGTGTACAATGGTTGACGTACGTGCCCCATTGTTGTCCACTTTTTATGCTTTCATGAATGGGTAAGTTGGAGAACGTATACGAAAGCGCCCCCTCCAGTAGCCAAACTGTGCCAATAGCGTAGCTCCTCGCCTCATTATTAGGGTCCTTTGCCTCTAAAGGCTCAAAGATGCTTTCCGCAAAGAAGATACATTTACTTTAGATTCTCTAAAGTAGTTCCTAAGCAAACGTGTTCCGAAAGTACCTATCTATAGGTACAGAAAGTAGGTGGTATTCATTGGTAATATAATTGTCAAAATTTTAAAATACTTCTGAACGCTGTAATGCCGCGTTGCTTTCATCAATGTTATTGGGATTACCCACTACTTACTGTTCGTGCACCATCGGAATGTAACTGGAAAATAAGTAATCTACCTATTTCATCTTTATGTACAGTCACAATAGACAGAGTTCTATATACCGTGGTACAGTTGTGTTCATATGAGCATTTCTAAGGCTTCAAATATAAATGTATGTATGTGTAGTTGTGTACATACATATCTAAGCAGATTCATCAATCAAACATATTACATACTTCTCGAATATATATGTATCCTTCCATATGCATTTATATTGCATATTATACAATCCTCATACTTATTCTGTGCACATGTGCGCAATATCCTTTTACATTTTGTCATCACCATGTATTCGCTCTACTTCGTCCAATAATTGGGGTGTCTTTTGTTCTCTAAATTCATAGAGCATGATTTTAAGGTCATTCAGCCGGTCGTCACCAATCAAGCTTGTCTATGTCCAATTGGTATTGTCTTTGGACACTTGGCCGATTGCACTTTCACTGTTATCTAAGAACAATAGCTAGGAAATATGAGGCTGTCGAAACCGTAGGTTATTGAGTAGTTAGGGGAAACTCTGCGACTTTGGATATATGGAAAGATCGAAACATATTTACCCGACTGCGGAAGGATGGTTATGTTTTTCGAGAGTATGTATGTATAATTGTTTGGCACGCCCTATAGCCCAAACGGCTGGTCGTTGAACTTGCCAAAATTGTGAGAGTGACATAGGCTATATACATTTTTAAAATTGCGCCCGCAAATGAAATAAAGGGAGGAGGGGGGGATTGATTTTTTCCTTACCATAGCAATATGGGTATCAAATGAAAGCCAGTAAAAAGACCATTTCAAAAATATAGTATATTTTGCAGTCAGGTGTTTTGTTTTTTCAAAAATTATGTTTGCTTGTTTAATGATGGAGTAGGTTAATACCTACCTAGGAAAGGTAATCCTTTCCTAAGAATTTCATCTCACACATACCTATTGATCTTAAGACCACCTAAGTTCCCTACGTAATAAAAGGTAGTTCAAATGTGTAACCTGAGGTGCTGCCTACTGTAACTAGGTAAATGCTGAGGGTATGGTAACCGGTCAATCTTGGTGTAAGAAAAAATAATTTAGAAAATTCTAACACATTTTTAATCTTTCAGCAATTGATTTATTATAAATCAATGCTTCCAGCTTTTAAACTATTTTTACTACAGATTGAGTATGATAATAATAATAATTGTTTATTTCGGACAGCGTGTTCCATATTTGTTAGTAACAGAGTAACTTAAGGCTAGTGTTAGTACATACTCATTAAAAACATAGTACATACTCATTAATAACAAAAATAAATCTCAAACGTTCCTAGTAGGTATTTTACAACCATTTCCGGAGTTCTAACGACAAAATAATCCGTTCAGTCACAAGTACATTTCCTGGTAACTACAGCGTAACTACACCGACATAGCAAATACTCCACAAACTAATAGTATTTAATTAATACGAGATTCAAATTGAGTGCGACCGTTGGACGGTGGTACAGTTACGTACAAACGACAGAACGTCAAGCTAATCGCTGCTGCATCTTATGTGGTTATAATAAGAGTGATTTTCCAACAAAAAAATCTTGTCTGATGTGATGGCAACAGCGCTTCTTGAGTATCTTCGACTACGCGCGCGCATGTGCTCTCCGTGAGAGAGGAAGTCATATCAAACTGGTTGGACCCGGTTCATGTATCGGTAAATAGTTGGAATCCGAAGAAAAACGACGTAGGCACTTCTTACCAGAGTTTTGTTGTGAGTCTATAAATATTTTTAGTGGCTGTATACAAGAAAAAAATGCTATTTGATTAAAATTTGCATCAAAATTACAAAAAAAGTGTCTCAAGTCAAACATGGTAGGATATTATGTCATATAAGGTCAAGGTATACATTTTCCTAAAATGTTATTAGGCTGTGCGATTATAATAGTTCCCAATAGCATTTACGAACAGCTTACGTTGAAATACTCAGAAATATAAATAATGTTCAGGTTGGTGGAATTCTTTGTGAATTTTTGGTACTGACGACATAACAGCACCTGAAGGTAAACATTGTGGCACCCTATGCAGTCGTAATAGGGGTGATTTTTTGACGTTAATGTACAGCCTAATGTTCTACTGTACCGATACTCATTGGTGTCGCTGAATCTTTTGCGCATCACAGAAGTGATGCGCAAAAGATTGTGTTAAATCAAATGGATTGAACTGGTTGAGTGAATTTAGAAAACGAATGCTTTCTGAAAGCAGTTGAGTCGGTTTTTCTGTCACTTGACATTTTATAAATATCCAAGTCTACTCAAGTATAGACCTACATTTTCCCCCGTACTAATAATGATTTTGACATTGCTTTAACACTTGATTAAATGCTTGCTAGCAGTTCCCCGCGACTTCGCCCGCGCCAAAAGACGGATTTTCCATACAAACTTTTTTTCATCCCTCGATTCACCTCCCTAATGATTATATATCGCCACAAAAAGTAGCCTATGTCCTTTCCAGGATCTCAAACTATATCTGTAGTTAATTTCATTTGAATCAGTCTAGTAGTTTTGGAGCCTTTCAATACAAACAAACAATCAAACTTTTCCTCTTTATAATATTAGTGTATGATGGGACGGCTAATTTGAAATATTTGTACCTATGGCCATGCATGTCTACTACACTATGTCATGTCACCTATCTGTCATTAATTTCAAACTAGCCGATGTTATAGCAGTGGCAAATCTATATACATACTAATATTATAAATGCGAAGGTGTGTCTGTCTGTTTGTCTGTCTGTTACCTCTTGACGTTTAAACCACTGAACCGATTGAGATGAAATTTGGTATGGAGACAGTTCGAGACTCTAGAAAGGACATAGGCTACATTTTGTCGCGATATAAAAACATTAAGGTGGTGAAATTAATGGGGGATGAAAGTTTATATCGAAAATCCAACTCTTGCGGGCGAAGTCGCGGGGAACCACTAGTTCATTATAAGTAAGGGGTTTGAGTTTAAAACCATTTTAAAACGAATGTCTGATAAGAAACAAGATCCTGGTTTCGGAGATCTCACTAAGTAATTCATCATGATAATAAAGTCTACAACTAGAATCTCGTAATAATAGCGGGACTTTTTCCACCTCTGCTACTATAGATACTCCTTCCTGGTCAGGATCGCTTGGCATAAACCTTACCCCCAACTGGTGAAGGCTACGTAGCCCCAGGAGCAACTATGTTAATCGATAAAGTAGAAATAGCTCCCTTGAAAGATAAAATTTGCCATAACTCGTTCAAAAGTAGGCCAGCCAGGGTCCGCCCCAAAACTCTTGAACAAAAACTTCGTGTGCCAATACTGGTCGGGCCAAGTGCAGTCACGAGCACCAATATGTATACATCTGCATTCAATTTGAGACTTTATTACAATGGCATATAAACTTATTTGTATACATTACATTGCTTGTGACTGTACATGCTTGATAACCGCATGTAACAAACGTATAAATACTACTTAAGTAGACCATGTAACGAGAAGTACCTATTGACTATTGACGTAAGTTGGTTTTATACTTTCTCCGCGCCAGATTGGTCATGACGGGTTGATTGCTACTGTCACGAAAGGTATGTGGTAGAACACGATGTATTTTCGGTAACCTGTTTGTCAGCCAGAAGCCAGCAATTAAGTTCGAAGTGGTTGTGGAAAAAACTTGGTTGCTGCAAAGTTCGTTACATGTAACTACTGTTGCGCTGAAGAATTGTTTAGTCATACTTATCATGATAACTGCTTATGACTATGAGAACAGGTGACTTTCCCCGGGTTAGGAAAGGTCGAAGTTAAAATGAGTATCCTTATAACTTATTAACTAATATATATTATATATATATAAGTTAATAAGTATTATTATATTCAGCGATTTAAATCGCTGAACCGATTGAGATGAAATTTCGTATGGAGACAGTTCGAGACCCTGGAAAGGACATAGGCTACATTTCGTCGCGATATAAAAACATTAAGGGGGTGAAATGGGGGATGAAAGAAAGTTTATTATGGAAAATCCAAATCTTGCGATCGAAGTCGCGGGGAACCACTAGTAACTTATAATCTATCTATCCATATAATGGCACAACTTGGCACTTTCAACTGAAAATTCAAGTGGCAGTTAGTATCCGACTGGTTAACAACTTAGGTTATGATACATTATAGTTCAATTATAGCAATATTGTCAAGTGGATTGGAAAATGTCCCACGATTGCCAGTTTTTATGCGATAGATCGTCAGTTAAGGAATGGTTGATCTAAGTACTGAAAGTAATAAAATCAGACACCTTTACTTGTAAGCATAATCTGGCTTAAAACAACACAATCGATTCACATTCGTATATTTAACCGACTTTATCAAATGATAAAGTCGGTTATGATTCATTTGTTTTGGTTTTATTTATTGGCTATCGATGTGGTTATTTATTATTGATATTGTTTTTAAGGAACTAAACCACTTTCATAGTAGGTCATTTTAATTAGGTACAGCAAATAATAAATTAGTAGTGCGATATCGGTACAGAGCCCGTAGACAAGATGCAATCTATTCTAAGCGAAGTTCGTTATCGCTAAATAAACGTATGAAACTGACATAAGTCTTCGAAATATCACGTGATTTTTGTAGATATATATTTTGTTGGCGATAGCGAAGTTCGCTATAGAATGATTGCATCTTGTCTAATGGCCCAGTTCCTATTATTAGGTATTTAAATCTAAGTAGGTATTAAGGATAAGCGTAAATGTAAGGAAGAAAAATAAATAAATTTGATTGTAATAAATAAACATTTGTGTTCATTGGCACACCTTCCATCATAACAAAGTCCCTTCCTAATTCAAAGAACAGAAATAACCTAAAATGTTGCCAACATCAGATAATATTTACCATGAAGGTCCGTTCATTGCCTTAACAAAGAATAATGAAAAACTTACATTAGCCACACGATTTTCCCACCAGTGTTTGATAAAATCGAACATAACAAATTCACAATCACAATTCGCGGCTTCACTATACAAGGGTTAGGCAGGAACTAATCAGATAATAAAAGATACAATGATGGCAAATGTGACTCAATGTGACGTAGTTACCTACCTACTTTTGTAGGTACTTAGGGCTCCAAATGACTGGTTCTAGTTTCTATTCATTATAATTGATAATGACGCATTTTACGATTTTATCGATGTAGATGATAGTAATCGTTTTACAGAACCTACTACTTTAGACAGGTATTTGATAACAGTGCACTGACCTATATCATTGATATTTCTTTTGAAGTACAAACAAAAATTATAAGCCTTATTTATATCTCAAAATAACAATAATATAAAATAATAGAAAACCGAAATAAACGAAGTAAATTTAAGCTTTGAGAATTTTCTGTGTTGTAAGTAAAAAATAATATAAGCAAGTACTTAGTAGGGTACCTACCTAAAATATTGATGATATAAATTAAATAAGCAAAATAATGAATAATACGTAGTTATGGTACATTGTTCACTTTACGTATGTACCAAAACCGGAACCGATAAATCTGTGTTATTATTATTAATAAATCAATGCAAATAATTAAAAAAATGTAGTTATCTGTTACTGCAATCAATATATCAACGAAACTAATAAAAAGTATTACGCGTATTTCCGTTCTCAAAAATTCGTCCCAGTATAAATCATTTTTCGATTACAAACAGCTTTCACAACAAGAGGCATAAAACCTCTTTACCTCTTAACACGTTGCCTTCGCTCAGCTTATAATCTTATATTCCAAGTAGCATTATTAGGTAGGTGTATGTTTTTATTGTTATTAGCAATGTTGGTTGGTTGGTGTTTATGTTTTATTGACACATGAATGAATTTGATTGAATGAAACGACACCGCCTCCGAGCACTGAAATTGTGTGTGCACGTTTTTTTTATTGTATAGCTTTTAATGCGGGCTTCAATCTAAAAAAACCCGGCCAAGTGCGAGTCGGACTCGCGCGCGAAGGGTTCCGTACCATTAACTTAAAACATTGGACAGTATAGGCAAAAAAAGTATATATTTTTATTTATTTTATTTTATTATTATTTGGGAAACATACAGTTGTTATGGTATAAATGTAAATAACACTTATAGATAACACAAAAACCAATTAAGTTTCCTCAGACTAATATTACATTTCATTTAGAGCAAACCCAAAACCTACAAAAGATTACATTACAAAAAAAAGATAAAGAAAAAAAAAGATAATGAGTCATAATATAATTACCACGAAAACTATTGGCAGTCAAATGACAGACCGTGGATTTGTTTTTTAAAAAGAAGTAAAGTTGAAGCAAATATATCAACTCCTTGGTACCTGTCATTGTGACTGCGGCAAGTACGCGGCAGAAAAGTTTAAAATTATATATTTAATAGTTTCAAATTTTATTTATAATTTCAAAAGTATTCATCACAGGATACCCGAAACAATTTTAAATCAGAGTTTCTGCGCCTGTTTCTTTACGTGAGTAATTTGATGTTTATAGGTCCAAGACTTTAGAAATTAAAGGGGGGGGGGGGGGGGGACACCGTGTAAACGACTTTGGCGGGCTATATCTCGCAAATGGTAAAGCTGATAAAAAAGTGTTGTATGAAAACCCTACCTTATTTCATAGTCCTTTTCAACGATACCACACACAAGGGGGTGCACTCAAAAAATAATTCACCCCCCCCCTTTACATGTATGGGGAGGTACCCTTAAAAAGGGGTCATTTTAATTTTTCGTATTTTTAAAAATGAGATCTATATGTGAAGTATCCTCTAACCAAGTTACATGCAAATCAGTCCATAAGCGTAGAAGATTTTCTGCTGTGAAAGACTAGGACGGACGGACTGAACGATCTTATAAGGGTTCCTTGTCGGACTACGGAACCCTAAAATATCTTCCCTAAAGTAAAAAAAGAAATCCAAAAATAGACAGAGTAGACAGACGCGACAGGTTGGTAACTGTTTTCAATTTTTGGCAAAAAAAATCGTCCATAAACATCCAATATATAATAACTGTTTGTAAGCAAACTGTCTGTTTTAATGTACTTACAAAAAGCACTACCAAAACCACTTTGGGTCATGCAATGTTGCATGCCACTGCAGTCTGTAATGGAAGTGTTTACGAAAATAATTACAATGCAAATGACCTGTCACTTCACGAAAGCGACAAAGATGTTGATTCCCAAAATTAAAACTATTACCAATACGGGAATTCGTGCAATCAACGCATTTTGCTTTTTATCCCGACATTTCGGCCCAATCACATAGACCGTGGTCACTGGCAGACTGTAGGTAAGTTGCATGAGTTTCCCGTAGTGGTAAACAATGCAACAAGAAAGTTTAAAAAGTTATGTCCCTAAATTAAGTTATTTTAGTTATTAAGATCGAAAGACAACAAAGCGTGCACCTTCCTTAATGCACCTTCTCCAATATCAAAGAAGCTAATACCAGAATGTGGCCGAACTACGTCCTCCTTTAAGATATGTGCCACAGTGCAAGTAGATACAGTTACTGATCGCTCAATGGTCATGTCAGACTGTCGTATCACCGAAATATGAGAGAGAAAGAACAGAGAGTGCACCTGTGTATTGCACACACTTGTGCACTAATACCAGAATGTGGCTGAACTACGTCCTTCATTAAAATATGTTCCACAGTGCAAATAGATGCCTACAGCTACTGTTCTCTCAATGGTCATGTCGGACTGTCGTATCATCGAAATATGAGAGTGAAAGAACAGAGGGCACACCTGTGTATCGCACACTATAATATATTCTGCGTGCGAGTGTGATCTTGTTGAGATTGGCCGCCGTAGCTGAAATTTGGTAGGAGAATTATACGTACATTATCCACACTGTTCGAGATTCAAAGAAACCAATAGTGTCGCTGCGGTCAACTACTGCACTTTTTCCTATAAATCTCGAACAGTGTGGCCTGCATCACTTTGCCACAATAGAAAATCGTTGCCATCACTAAGACCCAAGTTCACCAACTTTGAAACAGCCGGTAAACATCGGTTGACGATTAATTTGACAGAATTTCCATACAAAATATGTCAAATAATCCTAAATTGGCTGATTAAAAATTAAACATGTGTTGGTCAACTCCAGGCTGATTCTACTTATTCCTACACGGGAAAAACAATTGATGACCCTCGCAAAGTGCAATGTCAGGATTATGATAAATAGCAACAGCTGCATAAAAACAATTGACAAATCAACGTCTTAATAATATGGCGTATGATATGGCAAAAAGTGGGGGTTTCGCTTGGAAATTATGGAAAGCCGTACACCTGCAATCATTGTAAGCAATTTATATACCTATCTACTTAATTATTTATTGTATTTTTTTCAAATCAGAAAACATTTTTTTTTCATATTTAACAGAGTCACGCTGATAAGAACCCATAACTACCTATCTATTTTTGGTAATAAAGCGTATGGAATTCGCTGCAAATGAATTCTGCCGTCAAAATGGATCAACTGCATTTACTTGCACTGTGTACCTACTTCTCGAACTATTATTAACCGGAGTTACTGACCTTTCACATGTGCACGGATGTGAACAGCCAAGCTCCGGCGTAAAACAACTTTAATTACGCCCAATAACTCTACTTTAGCCAAGTTAAGTTTATTTGAAAGTTGTTCGTGCCTGAGACAGAGAAAGGATTTATTGGTCGTAAAACAATTATGGATTACCGAAATGTACATAATAAAATGAAGTAGTATTTAATTCAACCAATGATATAGGTACTTATATCCTTTAAGTTATTACTTTAAATCAACAACCATTTCCCGATTAAGTTTTATGATATTTTATTTTAACTTGTTTTAAAACATCTTATTAAAGCAGTGTCTTGAAAAACGCTTCTATAAAACAATTATCGAATAAAATTATATTGCTTATGCAATCCAATATTTTAGCTATACGATAAATCTTGTTTGCGTATCAATAAAAAGTTTTTAAGGAAACTTGCTCATCCTGTATGTCCAAAAAAATAGACTAGGTAGTTATATTTTACGAGTTATATATTTTTAATGTAAAATGTGATATCATGATGATGATGATGTCCTCCTAGCCGATTTCGACTACGGCGGCCTGTCTCAACAGAGATTAGCCAACTGCGCGGGACATATTATAGTGCACAAGTGTGTGCGCATAATTCGGTGAGACGGCAGACCGACATGACCGTAGAGAGATCAGGCGCAGGACCAACGGCTTAACGTGCTTTCCGAGGCACGGGGGTGTTAACATCACCAACTTCCTGACTCCGGAGCTGTGTCTAAGTAATTTCAAGACAGAAAAACCCAAACACTCTCGGCCCGACCCGGGATTCGAACCCGGGACCTCGTGGATAGTACCCAGCGTGCTGACCACTAGACCAACGAGGCAGTCATATATGTGATATCATAGAACATAGATGATTGATTGATTATTGTCCTTGGTTAAGCAACTAGTGACAGTACAACACAGCATAAGAACTTATTCCCCGTTATTCTAAAAACTTAGTACCGGGTTTAAGCCAGAGCTAAGCTATTAGGTAGCCAATTAGAAAAGCGCTTCTCTATTGAGTTTTGTCACGGATGTGTCATTCATTCCTCTGTTGTCGGCTGATATTAAGACCTATTTTAAACCTGGTCTATTTTTTTTTGTAAAACGACCGATTAAGTCTTTCCGATTTGTAGTAAAACCTAATTAGGAAATGAGAAGATGCAACCGAAGTTAGTAACAACTTGGTTAACATTTTAGTTCCTCCCGGCCGTTTTTCTTCCTAAACAATTGTCTCCGATTTATAGATAGTGATAGATTTCCGGATAGTGTAATAAGTCAGAGCTTTAGGTCTACACAAAACTAACACTTCAAGTGAATTAGGTACTTATCCATTACTGGTTAACAACATATGATAATTAATTTTCAACATTGAAACGTTGGCGACAATTTATACGCGTAATTTCTTTAAAGTCAATGTTGTCAAAGGGTGACTTCAAAATGACCCGCGGCCAAGTCATGAAATATAGTAGGAATAGGTAAATCAATGATTTTTTGTTTTTGAAATTTAATGATCAATGGTAGCGCGCTTATTCACGACACGCGTCAAATGAAAGAACTAGGGAGAGTCAGCTCAAAGCGGCCACAGAAGGCAAAGCGGCCGTGGCTCCGAATACGGTTCTATTAAATGTCATAACGAACTTTACCGGTTCGTCTTACAGCTAACCTTCCGCCCCGCCCCGATCAGTCATTCGGCACCGGTCACTGCAAGCGCGTGCGTGCAGTGACGATTTTTAAATATTTGGTGGTTTCCTTAAAAAAATGCGAGGTAAGTCCAGCCTGATTTGATCTAAACCATGCATAACTCATTACTTTTATCTAATGCGCCTTAAAACTCATTTATTAGACTATGTTTGTGTATTATTTGCTTACAAAGTTAATGTCAAATATGACAGCAGTTAATTTTTGAAATAAAGTGCACGAAAAAGGCAAAGCGGCTCGGGCAAAGCGGCCAACTGACCGCTTTGCCCTTAAAAAATAGGGAATACTTCGAATTATAATACTACCGAAGGGTTATGGGGCGAAAGTACAATGACGCAAGCAATCAAAAACGTGAAGGAAAAACAAGCCTCAATTTAATGTATAGCAATGAAATGTTAAGCAATTTTTGTTTTTTTATAACGTTTGAAAACATATTTATTTTAGTTATTAGTAACACAGTTTATTAAAAGTGCCATTAATTTTAAAAGTTTAAATGTGTAATTGACACCAAAGGTTTTATAAAAAATACATGTTGATTTTAAACTATTATTGGCAATCTTCTTTTTTCGAACACTACCTATGTCTTTTGTCAAAAAATGTATATTTCTCATACATTACTGGACTGGCCGCTGTGCCCTTACCCCCATGGCCGCTATGGGCGGCACCTTGGGCAAAGCGGCTTTTTGCCACCTTTTCGTAATTTACGTGTCATATATGTATTTTCAACTTTTTGCAGATTTGGATTGCGTACAATGAAGAACAAATGTTTTTTCTACCTATCAGTATAAAAATCTTTTCGAAAATAATTTTATTCAGTAGGTTTTTTACACCTCAAAGTAAAGGTGGCCGCTTTGAGCTGACCTCCCCTACGCACTACCACAGAATAAGTACTTATTACCTTGTACCGTGCTTTATTTCTAAGATACCATTATAAAAGATAATTTAACAAAAACAAATATTAAATCAAAACTTCTTCATAAACTATGAGAATGCGCCAGCAGCATAATTATTACACTTGTTAAACAAAGGTGTCTAGATGCGTATAATTAGTTTATCTTATCTAAATAAGATAAAATAATTTTGAACACTATTATTACTAAAATAATAGTGTTCAAAATGTAGTTTAGGTATTTTGTAGAAGTACATAGACTGACTTGACTCAATGTCAAAGTAATAAATGTAAATATAGTTTAAAAATGCTAAATAAAGAAAAAAAACATTTAAATGTGTATAGAATGCAAATTTATTTAGTAGTAATAACTTTTTGAGTAATTCATTAACATAATATGATTGATGATGTGGTTAGGGTGAGGTTTAATTAGTTCTACGTAAGTCGTACCTATGTAATTGTTAAATGCATTCCCAATTAAATATGAGCTAGACAATTATTGACAGCAAATTGTTGTCATTGTGTGCAGATTCCAACCTAAGCATGCAAATGCATGATGAATTGATGAATTGGCATTCTGAATGACCACATTCGATAGACTGGTCGAACTTGAACTCTGCACCGTAAATCATCAATTGAAAACCATATTCTATAGACTCTAATTACTAAGACACAAAACTCATTGTTGAATTTCAAAGAAGTGAGTTGAGTTTTGAAAAGACAATGCGAGGAACAAACACGTGTTTGGGTGCTGTACTACCCGACCAAGTCATCTAGACAAATGTCAAATGACTTTCAACGACGAGTTAAACGAAAATATCAATGGAACTTAAAAAGCAATGGTGTTTTTAAAATAAACTTATAGTCCGATAAGGAAACGGTTTTGCCCTTTGATAATTTTAAAGTGCCTGGTTTTTGGTGAGTTTATGCAGTAGCTTTATGTGATGCTATATCCAAAAGTTTGGAAAAATTCATCGAAGGCAATAGGAATGGGATAGGTATTTGTAATAAATGTGTGTAACTCTCTGATTACAAAATTAAAGTGAAAAAAGTTGATTGATTCGACACAAGGGCTATCGAAATATGATATTTACCAAAGTTTGGAAACATAGGTATTTGGGAAGTATGGAAAACTAAAAAAACTAAATATCTTCACCAATAAAATGTTAAAGTGATTGAAAATTATTTTAGGAAGTACTTTTAAGTAAGGCAAATCTAGTGGAAAAAGTTTGGAAGTCTATGTTTTCTGCTGAATAAAATTTTTGGTTTTTCTTGCGCTACATGTTCTACAAAAAGTTAAAATGTGTAAAGTTTGCATCTATATGATCATAATAATGTAATGTATCAACTTACGAAAAATTATAAATATTGACTGCTTGCGGTCGAAGTTATAGAATTAAATGTTATGAAACGAATCAACAAAAGTATAGGTATGAAACAACCGGCGCGGGCGGTGGGTGGGGCAAGACAGGCGAGTTGTCGCGCGGCGCGACCGCGCGGCCGCTAGCCGGCGATAAAAGACTATTCTGTCACGTGTGATGTTACTGCGAGGAGTGATATTCATGATTTGATTCAGTAACAAACCAGGTATTCACTGTACTGTCTAAAAAAAGAAACTGAAATACTAATGCGACAATTAATCTTTGTTTGCTGAGATTGCGAACTCACAAGGAGTTGCCTAACTGATGTAAAGTAGGACCTAGGAAATATTTGAATTTATTTGGCATTTTAAGTACGTATCGTAGATACTTATCCTAACAGTATTTACCGTACGTTGGTAGTAGCTGTGCATGATAGACCTGTGTCAATCGATCTATTATCGTCAACTGATTCGATCATGATGACCCATTCGTGTGGTGATTGCGTTATAATTATTCGATCATTTCGTTCATTCAGTGTCGCCAAAGGCGTTTAGGAATTTTTGGCGGCAATTTAATAAAAAAAAACACTAGTATGAGAAATGTAAAAAAAAACGTTTTTTGTCATGTACAATACCCACATACAATGACATTATTTTTGCGCTAGCACGCAACGGGGTCGAGATAAAAGCGATTAATGATTTCATCCTTTCGCCATCATAGTGATCGATCATTGTCGCGCGCGAAACCGAGAGCCAAAATCAAAATGATCCGATCGTTGATCGTTCACGATCGGCACAGGTCTAGTGCATGAACTGCACGGAGTGGCAACGTCGCGTTCCACAATGCCGCGCGCGCCGCTCTGCGCGGTGCGGTTCAGTCGTTAGGTTTCGTCTACCATTACAAAGTCCAAGCAAAAATATTAATTGCATATTTTTGATTAAATGCTGAAAATTATATAAGATGTACGTCATGTGATTAATTATGCCAGAAATAAAAATCATCAATGATTTATCTTATTTAAAGACATATTTAATCGTTACCTACCTACATGCATAGTATGTTATAATTAAAAAAAAACATATCTTTAAAAAACAAACAACTTTAGTAAATCGTTACCTACATGCATGGTATGTAATAATTAAAAAAAAACACACCTTTAAAAAAAACTTTATGTACTCAGTCTTATTAAGAATAATGTTGTTTATAAATGTCGATTACTAAAAATATTATTGGTTTATAAAAAATGTTTTTTTATTATTACATTGTGTTTTATAAATCTATGCAATTTTTTTTTATTTTTACTTGCAACTGAACAGGAACACCCACCTACTACGATTTTTTTAAACTAAATAATAATAATAAAATTTACCATATAAAAATAATAATATGCGGTATATTATTCTATTTGCAGGTACGTTTGTAAATTCAGTATCACCACCACCGCAATTTATTCGTGTTTCACCTAAATATATAAAAACTTTCACTACGCTGTAACTGTCACTTCGCTCATTTATATGAGTTTCTTATAAAAACTAGCTATTGCACGCGACTTCGCGCAAATGTCAAATTTACCATACAAACTTCAACTCCCTATTCACCCCCTTAAAATATTGAATTTTGAATAATCCTGAAATACGTCATTCTTTAGTCGTCGTCATTTTTTATTGATTTAGCTTCAAAACTGACAGAATTCCGGGAAAAAACTGGTTTTTTAATTGACATAGTTAAACAGGGATTTGGCATCACTAACGATGGTAATACAGCACGTAGGTTTTTCAAAAATTTTGAACTGTCTGCTGAAATAACAGGTATTCACCCTGATTAAATCAAAAGATTTGCAGTTATTCTTCAAGTGATTTCATCTGGGCAACATATTAATACTAGCCTTTTTAGGGAATATTGCAAAGAAACAGCAATACTGTATACTAACCTATACCCATGGTATTACATGCCTTCTAGTGTACATAAGCTGTTGATTCATGGCGCAGATATTTGTGAAAGTTTTTCATTTATACCTATAGGCATGCTTTCCGAAGAAGCATCCGAAGCACGAAATAAAGATTTCCGAAACGTTAGACGGGCCCACACAAGAAAAATCGGCAGAGTTGAAACTAATTTGGACATAATCCACAACTTCCTAATTAGCTCGGATCCTTACATCACTCATATTAAGCCAAAATTTGTTCGATCCCATAAACAATTATTTCCAGAGGCCAGCGCATTAATCTTACACAGTGAATTATTTTCAGAGGAAACAGAGATTTCTCAAGAAAACGTTGACCCAAATATTCAGTGATTTTTGTTTTATATAGTTGCAGTCCATATTATTTTAGTGACTACTATTCAAATGAGTTTATATTTCTTCGATTCAATCTTATAAACCTAATTTTAATATACAAAATTACGTTTTTTCAACCCTTAATAACTCAAAAGTACGCAGAGATAAGTACAAAGTATCTTTGCATGAAATACTCAGAAACACTTGTTTTCTTACATATATGATCGTCATCTTGACAGCTTTTAAGTGTTTCGAGAAATAAACAGAAATATGATTTCTTTCATACAAAAAAATATATACTTATTTTTTTTACTACGATGTAGTCGTGGTAGGATGATATATTTTTTTTTGTCATATTAGTTGACTTAGTGTAAACTATCAGAAAAAATTTCAAGCTTCTAGCATCAATGTCCATTTTTTATTTATTTGGAACCACTGTGGGCGCTCGGGCGCTGCCGCGCACTTCCGCACGGCGTTGCCAAACCGCTCCGATTATTGTTCTTTTGCTGATAGTCAGTTATAGATAAGTAGGTATGTTTTTTTATTTAAAATTTGCTGCATACTAAAACCAATGCGCTTATATTAAGTATTTTTAACCCCCGACGCAAAAACGACGGGGTGTTATAAGTTTGACGTGTCTGTGTGTGTGTGTCTGTCTGTGGCATCGTAGCTCCCGAACGGATGAACCAATTTTGATTTAGTTTATTTTTTGTTTGAATGATTAATTAGTCGGGAGTATTCTTAGCTATGTTTAATCAAAATCTGTACAAGATGGCCGCCGTAACAAAATGGCGGAACATATATATTTTTAAACTCCTTCAATATGGGTATCAAATACCAAAAACTAATTGAGGGTAATGTTAAAATAGTAGCAGAATAGGAATCTACAACTTTTAATTTTTTTGTCTGTTTGTACACGCTAATCTCCGGAACTACTGAACGGATTTTAATGTTTTTTTTTTATTGTGTAGCTATTGAGTCTGGTCAAATAATAGGCTATAACATATTTTGAAGATCGGAGTACCAGACGTGGAACTTTAGCAGTACACTTAAACTAAGAGAGATATGAAAGCAGCCTTAAAAAAAGTTAATCAGTGTGATGAGCATTTTCTATTGACGTACACAAATTGAAGGTCTGGAGCAACCAATGTGGAACCCTAGCAGCTCAGCTCAACTATAAGAAATATGAATAGAGCGCCTTAGGGAACATTGTTCAGCGAAATAAGCATTTTTTACTGACTTACACAAATTGAAGGTGTGAAGCAACTGATATGCTAAATTACTTTAGACTAATTTTCAAAACTCCAGTTGGATTACCTACTGTCTCCAAGTTACGATCTGGTGACAGAAACCTGGAGAAATCGATCCTTCAAATAATAAAGGCATGTATACCATATATGCTACAGCATTAATGAAGGTATTTAAGCGTTTACAATCAGGAGTCATAATTTTAAGGTGCTGACCTAATGATGATAATCCTTAACGCTAAGTAGTTCGTGGATACTTTCACCACAGACAGTTTGTCAAAATTTTGTTGAGTTACCATATTACTAAGTTATGAAAGATCAAAGTCAATTGGCACTTTTTTTTATGCTACTTATCACTTTTAATAACGAAAATTGAACTCTAAGATTACTTTATGATAGTAGTAACTAACAAAGGTAAGGCCCTGAGTAGACTAAGGACACAACAAATAGATACTAAACCACATACATCTATTACGGTAGGGAGCTTTGAGTCTGACTTTTTTCTGAACACTTAAACCTAAAGTTACCTTTATAGTTTTACTAAGAAACATATACGACAAAATTAGGTTTTGGAGTCTTTGCCACTGCCATGCGAAATTTTCTTACCAGAGGAGGATAGCGAGGTGATATTAACCAAAAAAAAGTGCCTATTGAATTTAATTTCGTATAAGGGTTCCGTTTTAGCTTTTTGTGGTACGAACCTATCAAAACACTTTTAAAACACAAAATCGGCGATAGGAAAAGATATAAGATATAGGGCGAGCAGAATCTTTAATTTAATTTAATTTTTTGCTTATGATGCCCGAGCTTTGCCTAATTTCCGTACTTTTTTTTATTGTAATGTAAGTACCTGAATATCCTACCAATATTTAGCATCCCACTTCTTGTTGCAAATGATGATGTAAATGATATTACAACATAAAATCATGTTGGCACTTGGCGTGTACACACATATTAATATCTTATTTACTTGTTAGTTTAAATTGGACCATACTTTTTATTCTTTAGAACCACTATAGTGTTTAGTAGATTATAGTACTGTGCTACTTCACTAGGGTCGGATTTTTACGACTGCGGCGTAACATAGGTACCTTAGAATTTGCATTAATTTTGCGACTTACTATGTTGTTTGTTTTGTTAAAATATTTTAGTTGCATTAGCTAAAAATGTGCTCTCACATATAGAAAAAAAAACATAATATGGACGGACATATCCTTAGACTATTATTAAAAATAATCATAAATTGTATATTTCTCAAAATAATGGACGGATTTATACAACTTTGGCAGTTAATGGATTAAAGTTCGGTTTTTACCCTTTGGATACGGAACCCTAAAAAGGGAGCGTAGTCTTAAGTGAATGGAGTCGGGTGCCTGCCACACACCAACGCGCGCGCCGTTGCCACACCGCGACCGCGTCACTCGCTCCGCTTGTTATTCTCATGCTTTGTTATATTGAGGCATGGTTTTTAGGGTTCCGTGGTTCTGACAAGGAACCTTTATTGTTTCGTCACGTCATGTCCGTCTGTCTGTATGTCCTAGATTTTGCTTAGAAACCGTTAGTACTAGTAGAAAGCTGTAATTTTTTAGGTGTATGTATACAAATAACGCGTGACCTGACACGCACTTGGCCGGTTTTTATTTATAGTTATTATTTGCGAATATTAGAGGGGTTGGTATGCATTTGAAAATACTTTCAAGGTAAACTTTTACATGCGGCAAGTTATACATTATGTAGAAAATAGGTTCTTATTATGTAGGTACCTAATTACCTAATAATATTTAATGATCAGATAAAACCACTTTTGAATACCTTTACTTAATTATATATTTTGATCATGTAAGGTTAGTAGGTAGGTACGGATGAATCTAATCGAACCATGAACACCACGCCACGCAGCACCCAATACGAGGGTCAAACTGAAAGTTCTTAGAACTGGCCACTTATAAACAATATAATAAAAAAAATATTCTAAAATTTGAAAATAGAACTCTTTGCCAATATTACTGAGTATATATTTCATTCATTTGTCATTTGTTTTACGACTTGGCGGCAAATTGAAAATTGTCTGTGTCACGTCAAAATGAATTTAACACGAGAAAATTTTCGTGCAATGATTTTTTATGACTTTCGATGTCATTTAAGTCAACAAGAAAGTTATGATAGACTACGATTGGCCTTTCACGATGAAGCCCCATCTCGTGCGACTGTTTACAACTGGTTTAATGAGTTTAAACGTGGTCGCACTAATCTCACTGATGATGTACGTGAGGGACGGCCTTCTACGGCGACGACTGAAAATAACATCTGTGTTGTGCGGCGTATGATAGAGACTGACAAAAGAGTGACCTATCAGCAGATTCGGACAAGCTTAGGCATCGGTATGAGTCAAGTGCACAAAATCTTCCACGAACATTTAGCGGTCAGGAAGCTTTGCGCCCGGTGGATACCTCATAATTTGACTAAGGCTCAAAAACTCCATCGTGTGGATTGGTGCCGTAAAATGATTGAAAGATTTAACGGAGGTGACTCAAATGCTGTGTTCGACATACTAACAGGTGACGAAAGCTGGATTTACTGTTATGATCCTGAAACCAAAAGACAATCTGCTCAGTGGGTGTTTCCTTTCGAGGAGTTGCCAACTAAAGTGAAGAGAGATCGAAGTGCGGGAAAAAAAATGGTGGCCTCGTTCTTTGGAAGGATAGGTCATTTCGCAACAATTGTGTTAGAGGATCAAAAAACAGTTTCTGTAGAATGGTACACTACCAATTGTTTGCCACTTGTCTTGGAAAAAGTTCGAGAGAAACGACCTCGCAGTAGGATCCTCCTTCACCACGACAACGCCTCGTCGCACACCGCCAAGCAAACGATCGACTATTTGGCGACATCAAACGTTGAATTACTGAGTCACCCGCCGTATAGCTCCGACCTCGCGCCTTGTGATTTTTATTTATTTCCAAAAATTAAAGAAAAACTTAAAGGAAAGCGGTTTATGAATGCTGAAGAAGCGGTGGCTGCGTATCGCGATGCCATTGAAGAGACCCCTAAGGACGAGTGGGCAAAGTGCTTTTCCCAGTGGTTCCATCGCATGCAGCGGTGTATTGACGTCAATGGACAATATTTTGAAAAGATATAATAAAACTAATAACTGGCTAATGTAATCAGTTTTTGATTTTCTAAGAACTTTCAGTTTGACCCTCGTATTAGGGGTACTTGCGTAATGTACTTGCTATAAAACAAAATGTCAGAAATCAGAAAAGTCTTCCTGGCTCGCGCGGAACCGCAGAACATGCTGCTAGCGCGTGCGGCCGGGTGCTCGACTCGCGGCACGCCACCCCCGCCCCCCGCCGCGCACGGCGTTATAATTAGTAAATTTCGTTGATTCTTAATAACTTCGAAGGCACAAACTCCACATTTCTAGTTTTTTGTATGTTGATACATTACATTATTATGATCATATGAATCCAAACCTTACACATTTTAACTTTTTGTAGAACATGTAGCTCAAGAAAAACCAAAAATTTTATTCAGCAGAAAACATAGACTTCCAAACTTTTTCCACTAGATTTGCCTAACTTAAAAGTACTTCTTAAAATAATTTTCAATCACTTTAACATTTGATTGGTGAAGATATTTAGATTTTTTAGTTTTCCATACTTCCCAAATACCTATGTTTCCAAACTTTGGTCAATATCATATTTAGATAGCCCTTGTGTAGAATCAATCAACTTTTTTCACTTTAATTTTGTAATCAGAGAGTTACACACATTTATTACAAATACCTATCCCATACCTATTGCCTTTGATGAATTTTTCCAAACTTTTGGATATAGTATCTTAAAAAGCTTCTCTACCCACCCACCAAAAAAAGAAACACTTTTATAGTTTCATAACTTTTATTAGAAATATCCTATAACTTTCCTCGCCTATTAGGCAATTCTCTAAATTGTGACAATATTGGTTTTTCAATAGGCTTCGGTAATTTCGTTGTATTCGTCGTCGTAAGTCGTTTGACATTTGTCTAGGTGGCTTGGTCGAGTAGTAACTGTCATTGTTGGTTGTCTATGGGTCTATCCATGTTGGGTGCAGATGTTTGCTCAATGTTTACCCCAAGTGTCTTTGGGAACATCACTTCTTTAAACGACCGCAAGTTCTTTTCGATCTACCTATATAAATTATCAAATCTTGGCGATGTATTGGCGTTGGTGCACTGATTTGGCTGTAGGCTACAAATTCTGTAAAATCATTTAAGATTTCAATTATACTTCTTTTGCTACTCTCTTAAGCTGGTCTGTACTCATCCCATCTATTCTGTTTTTGTCAAATTCGGAGTAAGGAAATTGGTGGTGTTAACACCTCCGTGCCTCGGAAAGAAAGTTATGCCGTTGGTCCTGCGCCTGATCTCTCTCCAACTCTCCAGTCATATCGGATCGACGTCTCACCGAACTATGATAGTGAAGTAACAGAAAGTGCACCTGTGTATTGCGCACACGCTTGTGCACTATAATATCTCCGGCGTTCGTGGTTGATCTCTATTGGGGTTGTAGCCGAAGTATTCGGAAGGAGAATAATAATTTTTCGGTACATTTTTCACGTACGTAAATAGGTCCAACATTTTAACGTCTTGAGCCATTGACTAGTTCAAAAGAGGCTACTTTCGTTCTTAGAAGCAGTTAAGCAGGGTAAAAGTGTGTGTTGCCGGCCGGTACTTTAAATAACTCTATAATGGCTTGGTGTTATTATGGTGGCAGTACAAAAAAAGCCGTTGAATATGAGGCAAACTTAAGAGTGTCAATCATTTCTGTAGGCGCGGTCTGTGTCTTATAATGCCAAGGCAATCTCCAAGTAATGACGATGAAGCTTATGATAAAGTAACTCATCAAATTAATGCTTCTATTTCTAATAATACGTATTCTAGTGGTTGTTCTGCCCTTTGGTTCTGCCTGTTTTACGCCTATACACTATATGACATCTAGTTTTCGGACAACGACCCTATCAAATAATAAAAATAAAACTAAAAACAGACTTGTTTTGAATACTCCAACTAATCCACGCAGTAAATAAATCATTGATAGTAAAAAACAACCTAAAATAGATAATCGTAAACTGTAACGGTTTAAAAGTCAAATGCAAACCGTTACGGGAAGATTTATGACGTTTTATTAAACCTTATGCGAGGGAGAATTCCGAATCTCGCTGAGTGATATGTGAAGAGAACTGACGAAAGAGTCCGAACACCAAAGCTTTTTGAGTGACGTTTCCTGGTTATACACTTCCGTGACCATTTATTTTTTGAGAAACTAAATAAAGATTAGAATGCCCTTATTAGGGGAGCAATAAAGATTAAAATGAAAAGTCTTGTTAATGTGGTTTGTTAAAGAATATCCAACGGGTTATAGTCGTTTGGGCTCCTTTGATAAATCGTGAGTCATTAAAAACGGATTTAATTAAGTTACATAGAAGAACACACAAATGTTGCGTAACTTTCTTGGACATATTTTTAAGGATATGACCGCAATTTGAAAGAAGTTTCATTTTTTAAAGTAAGTACTTAACATGAATTTAAAAGTTGATTGAAAGTAGTACCTAAGCACAAGTGAGTTTGTTTATACATGATTGTTGATAGATTACATGATCTTGGTTATTCAATCGAATAATAATCATTTCAAGCAGTTTAGGTTAATATATTGCTTAATTAACTCCTTTAAAATTATCAAAGGCTGTCTTAGAAACCTAATTATCACCAAACGTATGTTCTTCAATACTTATCCAATCAAAAAATAGTTTAAAAGTAACCCTACTTGTATGTGTATTACTTTTGGTTCTGAGAATAGCATTATCGACAAGTTATGTGTCTGTATCGACGATTTAGATCTAGACATCGTTGTTTGCAAAGCGATAACGTGACCTGCTATGCACTAGCGATGGGCGATTATTACTAAATTAATCGAATGGTCTCTGTAATCGAATGTATTCGATAAGCAACCGCAGTCATTCGATCATTCTTCGATTATGCGGCGAGCAATACCCGAGCGCGCGGTGCGCAGGCCGTACTACTAACTACTAACGAATGAATCGTCATTCGTCGCGTCGATTAATCATTCGGTCGCTGCCTGTCCTGTGCGCACAGTCGCGGCCATTCAATCGAATGCATGGAAGGGGCCAGTATAGATTATCATTCGATTGTCGATTATTATTCGTTTTTTTTTTTTACGAATTACTAAATCGACATTCGATAGCTCGAATGGTAGATTATCGATTCATTCGATTTATTTTTTTGGAACAATCGCCCATCGCTACTATGCACTCACTTCCTATTGATGTAATCTGTGCAACTAATGTATTATGCTATTCTAAACCTTATTAGAACTAAATAAGACTCGGTTGTAAGAATTAAACAAGCCAGATGAAGGTATGTGGTAATGTTGAGGATATATTTTTTCTGTTCTGTGATATCAATAATGGGAAATAGTGTCATTTCGGATGATAGTACTTAGTAAAATATGCGGAAGAATATTAGAGTATGTCTTTTATTCACGCTATTCAGTGAATAATCTAAACTATAACGACCTTATTACAAAAAACTTTAGTATCAGATTTAAGCCGAGACTAAATATTATCTGTCAAATTGGAAATGAATGACACCTTCGTGCGATTACCTAATAGATAAACGCTTTTCTGTTTGGTCGGCTATGGTCCTGGTTTAAACCTGCTACTAAGTTTTTAGGGTTCCGTAGTCCGACAAGGAACCCTTATAAGATCGTTCAGTCCGTCCGTCCTAGTCTGTCACAGCAGAATATCTTCTACGTTTATGGACTGATTTGCATGTAACTTGGTTCGAGGATACTTCACATATAGATCTCATTTTTAAAACTAAAAAAAATAAAATTACCACTTTTTAAGGGTACCTCCCCATACGTGTAAAGAGTGGGAATTATTTTTTTGAGTGCACCCCATTGTGTGGGGTATCGTTGAAAAGGACTATGAAAATAAGGTAGGGTTTCCATACAACACTTTTTTATCAGCTTTACCATTTGCAAGATATAGCCCGCCAAAGTCGTTTACACGGTGTCCCCCCCCCCCCTGTAATTTCTAAAGCCAAGACTTTAGAAACCTATAAACTTCAAATCACTCACGTAAAGAAACAGGCGCTGAAACTCTTATTTAAAATTGTTTCGGTTTCGGGTATCCTGTGATAAATACATTTGGAATTTTAAATAAAATAAAAATATATACTTTTTTGCCTATACTGTCTAATGTTTTAAGTTCATGGTACGGAACCCTTCACGCACGAGTCTGACTCGCACTTGGCCGGTTTTTTTAATAAGGCCGTTCATGATAATATAATTTACGTGATAGAATAGTGTCAGATATGCTAGTAAGCTGCCCGTCATATCTCACACCTACTAAATAGCTACTGGCGTTGACGTAGGAGGTCAAGAGTCACAGGCCACGCTTTCTCCTATCACGCGATATTTATAACTGTTACGTCTGCTCATAGAACTGTGATTTGTGACCAGTCATAAATGCGTCCGCATGTCTTTAAGTTTAGTATAATAGTTTCATTTGATTGTGTCGTTATGGGTATTGTTATGCAATTTTTAATTCACAAAAAATGGCCGTGACAAGCAAGAAGGCACACGACATGACTGCTGAAGATATAATATATATATATAAGTCAGCCTATTAGATCCCACTGCTGGGAAAAGGCCTCACCTCAACTATGAGGAGGAACGAGCCATACTTCACCACGCGGGCTCAGTGCGGATTGGTGGAGGGGTGTATGTAAGGCAAGTGACAAACCTTACTGTCAGAAGTTATGAAGCCGCCCTAGGGCCTCTGACTAGGCTTAACGACTAATACCACAGATATTAGCCGGGACCAACTGCTTAACGTGCCTTCCGAAGCACGGAGATGCTTGTCATGGACGTCACTGCTGAAGATAAAAAAGTAATATTCTGTAATGAATGATGTCACAAGAGGAACTTTAGTGGTGCCAATATAATCCATGAATCTGCTTCAGGATAATTACTTGCTGTTAGCTCGAGTGGGAAAAACTGGGAGTTTACAATTTGCAATAGTTTCAATGAATCTTTAAAATGTTTGTAAAATAGTTCAAGAGATACAAAATATTGTTCTAGTAACCACAATTCTATCAGTGGGAATTTAAAAAAAGTATGCCATCTTGTTTCTTACTTCTGCAAAATGACGTGCATTCGATACCGGATAAGCAACAGATGGTTACACTTACACTTTGGTACAGTCTTGCACAAAATTAAGAACGGAAAACCGGTTCGTCGAGTCGTCGACAATAGGTAGGCTTCCTGAGTGCAACGGAGCAGGCAGCATTGCGCTTAATAATAGGTGGATGATAGAGCTAATGAGTGGGTTAAGCAGGAAAACATCACTAATTGTTGCTACACTGATGGTGGTAGCGTTACGTGATTTATTCCTGTTACTTTTTACTTGTGACAAATTATCTCCATCAGTCAATTATCTCGCAGTGAACGGTCTTTTGATATTTTCTTCCACAAGGCGAAAAATGTACTTACATAAAAAAGGAAGAAAAGCTTCATAAGAATAAATGTCTGCAAGAATATGTTTGGAATAGGGATTGCTTCAACGCTGAGATCAACGCTTGTATCCCCTACGATAAATGATTACTTCTTATATATTTATAATACTATCAATATTTGTGTCATTAACACAGTCAATAATAGCATGTATAATAGATTAATGGTAGTTATAGTGGAGGCAACATGAGGTATTTGATGATGATTCATTATCTTACAGCTGTCTAAAAAGTGTGAAAATATAGCCGGAAATATACAACTTTTCAAACTTGACAATTTATGTGTAGGTGTACCTAAAGTGGCCATTGGACCACATTACAAATTTATTTGTATTATGAGCCCGATAAAAAATACAATTCAGAGACACGGACTGGCGTTTAAAAGGCGTTGTGAAGGTCAATGGATTTATGCAAGTCTCGATGAAGTGAATCATGTGGAAAGCGGATTCGTAGGATTTAAACAAGGTTTTTAATAAAGTATCAGACGAATTTGACGACGAATATCGTTATTGATCAAAACAATTGAAGGTTCGTCTATACGACGTAGGTATGTACAATTCGAAATGATATAAAACATGGTTTTGGATGGAATATAAAAAAATGCGAAAGAAAATATACATCCTTAAACCATTACAAGTGTCAGCATAACTCGCATGTGCTGTTACTTTTGTGCATGTTTAAAGTTAGGAGTTTTGAGGAGGTAGGTGGAGTTGAGGTGCTTGTGGCGCAGTGGCGGCAGCGCTTTGGTAGTGATACCAAAAGTTAAGCAACCCACGGCGCGGTCGTGATTGGATGGGTGACCATTCCGACCATTTAAGTGACGTCCATGACAAGCATCTCCGTGCTTCGGAAGGCACGTTAAGCAGTTGGTCCCGGCTAATATCTGTGGTATTAGTCGTTAAGCCTAGTCAGAGGCCCTAGGGCGGCTTGATAACTTCTGACAGTAAGGTTTGCCACTTGCCTTACATACACCCCTCCACCAATCCGCACTGAGCCCGCGTGGTGAAGTATGGCTCGTTCCTCCTCATAGTTGAGGTGAGGCCTTTTCCCAGCAGTGGGATCTAATAGGCTGACTTATAAAGTTAGGAGTAGGAAGACATTCATAATTTAATACTGTTCTTAAATACTTATAGCATCTGCTAATTTGAGGAAAATTACACAAAGTCATGGTGATCATTAAACAATCAATAAAGGTATCGTTAGCGTTGCACGTATAATTAATATGCGGAATGATTCACATCACAGGAAACTCATTACACTTATACCTTGCTAAGTATTAATTAAAATAGAGTGTAAAATTGCGGAGAACGATTAAACGGTATCGGAACTAAACGATGCTCATAAAAATCTAAAAGGTCCCTATAAATATAACCAAATGTATGGTAACCTGTAAATGTTATGATGTGTTTGATGTTGTTGTCTGAAGTTGCATGCTCAACTCAACAAAGCTTTGTTTTTGTGATAATATTTCAATAAAATTTAAGTTGGTGAAAAAATCTCTTTTAACAATTCTGCTTTGGAAATTGTGGTGATGTACCTAATTTTGAAAGGTTTAGAAATGCTGTCATTAACATCGACAAAAAGTCTGTAAACTAAATCATGCTGGGCCCGGATCACCAATTCCCGAACCTAAATCCTGACAGGAGACCCTGGTTGCTACTAATCTTAGCCTATCTTTGAAAGCCGTCATTCTACTGAATAGACACATTTAAGTTACGACCTAATACTTACGGGAGTAAAAAACACTAAACGAAAACCGATAAAGGGGCACAAGCATTCCATTACGTAACACGTAAATGCGAGGGAGACGCTCAACGAAGTGTGACCAAATATGTTAATAGTCAAACAAAGAAAGAGGCTCCCACAGCTATTCCCATAGATAAAATGGAGATATCTGATATCAACAGACATACTACAGCAAATACTGTAATCACGTCATTTGCAGATAAACTTACGAGGTGAATAAGATCGGAGAGAAACACTAAGAATTGCAAAAGAAAAACCGAAACAAAATCGATGATTATGAACCAGAAAGTTAAGAAACCTGGACACTAAGACCTCACTTAAGTGTGGTTGAAATGTGGCTTAGATAATGTAAGCTACTGAAGAGTGATAATGTCGCAATCTATTTAAATAATGTGTCGCCATTATCTTCGTTTCTTTGATACTGACTGTAGAAAGACCATGCAGGCAGAGCAGAGTGAACTGATCGGGATCTGTTACTGCTTAATTGCCATGATGATTGTAAAGATCTGATATTTAACGTTAAGTGTCCTTAACTGGGAAATGTAATTGATTGTCTTCATTTATTGCTTCAGCGCGAACACTAACATCTGATACGGTCGATAATATATTGATGATTCGTAAATGTTACGTTTTTACCGTAAATTGACTTTATTTGCATTTTTATCTTAATCAGGGGTCACGTATTCGTTAGGTCATGGAATAAAAACTTGTTTCATCTTAATATAATACATGCACAGTTTATTGCTTTGCTTATTTGCATAAAACTATGGACAGTTTTTATCTTTCTTTAAGAAAGCAGAAAGTTTGTTCGGGGAGATAAAATGCAATTTAGCGTTGTGCACTTATAATAAGTTTTTCGTGCGCGTCAAATTGAATAAATTTGAACGAAATATAGCAGATGTTATTAATATTTTTTTAATGTAAAATTATACTACGCAAATAGATGTACTGATATTTCTTTTCCCGAGCTCGTTTTGTCTTGGCTACCTATGTAAATTTATGTTAAGATCAAGAGATATCTGAAGAGATATCGTTTTGCATGATAAATGATATCGCTTGAAGTGTAAGGTTGGCTATGATAACTATTTCACGTGACTAAATCTTTCCTTTTAAACTAAACTTTCTTTCATCTAACATTTTATTTTCAGCAGAATTTGAAAGATTGTTATTATGAGCAAAATTTTATTGTTTGTGAAATTGCTTAGTCTTTAAATGCAGTCTTTGCGTTACTTTGAAATGAGAAACCGTCTGCGAAAATATTGATATTAGCATGTTTTCTAGGATTGACCTAGTATTTTTGCAAAGCACTGCGATTGTGTTGGTTATTAGTACGGTGTATTTACCTTCTCGACGTAAAATTTCCAATGTCCATATAAAGAAGTTCTCCGAAAGAATTGTCTTCAACTTTCAGTCCAGTGAAAGTATCCTCGGTTTCTCCTTTACAGTCACAATATCACTCACACAAATCACAGGGACCACAGACTGGACACAATTTTGGGTTTTATGACGTCATCGGAACCGATCGGTTGCGATCTCCAGAATTGTGGAGAGTACCCGATGACAGATGCGTGCGACTCGCTCGACCTCCGGTGGGCCAATGGGCTGCGCCTGCGACGGTTTGTAGTGTGACCGTGTCGATGATAGAAACGTTAGGATAAAAAGCCGGTTCATAAAGGCCATAATCATCGTCGCATTCGGTGTGTTGTCAAGAATAAATAATAGTGTTAGTAAATAAATGATAGTAGTTGTGAGTTTTGTGTTTGTGTATATACCTACTGTTTTACTTATGGTTCATATCACTGACAAGTTGTTTGTCATATTTAGGTCTATGTTTGCGTTAGATTTCTCTATTCCTAATTGACTTAAAAAATACATTTTTCTACGGAAAGATTAAGAGAATCTCAAGTGCCACTTATTTTCTACACTTTCGGTAAAAAAGTACCACGCATTTTGACTGATGTATGGTCACCCTCACGCGCCAAGTTAACATAATGCTTGTTTGGAATGCAATCTCGCTCGCTCTCTCATTCCGCCGTTTTCTCCCAAACCTGACGTCTCTTTCCCTCATCAATGAACTGCATCGTGCCCGACAGTTGGGCTTTTTCAACTTTTTGCTCAGTCTCAGACCCTTAGTTCACATTGTTAACTGTTAACCTTTTCATACGTTTTTAACGATTTCTAACAGTTCAAATTATGATGACTTTCGATCCGTGGGCTTGGTAAGAATGTCATCTGCCACGAAAAAGTTACGCCTACAGAAACTTTTTACTGACTCGCATATTTTATACTCTTCACCGCCGCGCCAATCACGTTAATATAATATCTGCATTGTGATAGGTGGGACGGAATTTACTTAATTTGAGGTAATTTTATCAGGAGTACTACATAGACGTAATCATATCAACGAGAATTTATATAAATAATTGCTACCGAAACTATCTATCCGACCAAGTCGGAAAAAATTGTGAATATATACCAAGGTCCTGAAATTTCCTATGACAATAAACAGCATTGACAGAATTTCCTCAGAGTATTATCGAGCAGAGACCTACGACGTTACTGAAACAAACAGGCACATCAACCAACTTCCGCACCAAATAAAGTCCAGTTAGAATTTGTGTTAAACATTATCAGCTATAGATTTTGTAAGCCGCCAGAGCAGACAAACAACTTTATCTAACATCGAGTCACGTTTGTGATACACCGTTACATCGAGTTAGACGGCGACTGTGGTTTTAAACAAGGTTTTTAATAAAGTATCAGACGAATTTGACGACGAATATCGTTATTGATCAAAACAATTGAAGGTTCGTCTATACGACGTAGGTATGTACAATTCGAAATGATATAAAACATGGTTTTGGATGGAATATAAAAAAATGCGAAAGAAAATATACATCCTTAAACCATTACAAGTGTCAGCATAACTCGCATGTGCTGTTACTTTTGTGCATGTTTAAAGTTAGGAGTTTTGAGGAGGTAGGTGGAGTTGAGGTGCTTGTGGCGCAGTGGCGGCAGCGCTTTGGTAGTGATACCAAAAGTTAAGCAACCCACGGCGCGGTCGTGATTGGATGGGTGACCATTCCGACCATTTAAGTGACGTCCATGACAAGCATCTCCGTGCTTCGGAAGGCACGTTAAGCAGTTGGTCCCGGCTAATATCTGTGGTATTAGTCGTTAAGCCTAGTCAGAGGCCCTAGGGCGGCTTGATAACTTCTGACAGTAAGGTTTGCCACTTGCCTTACATACACCCCTCCACCAATCCGCACTGAGCCCGCGTGGTGAAGTATGGCTCGTTCCTCCTCATAGTTGAGGTGAGGCCTTTTCCCAGCAGTGGGATCTAATAGGCTGACTTATAAAGTTAGGAGTAGGAAGACATTCATAATTTAATACTGTTCTTAAATACTTATAGCATCTGCTAATTTGAGGAAAATTACACAAAGTCATGGTGATCATTAAACAATCAATAAAGGTATCGTTAGCGTTGCACGTATAATTAATATGCGGAATGATTCACATCACAGGAAACTCATTACACTTATACCTTGCTAAGTATTAATTAAAATAGAGTGTAAAATTGCGGAGAACGATTAAACGGTATCGGAACTAAACGATGCTCATAAAAATCTAAAAGGTCCCTATAAATATAACCAAATGTATGGTAACCTGTAAATGTTATGATGTGTTTGATGTTGTTGTCTGAAGTTGCATGCTCAACTCAACAAAGCTTTGTTTTTGTGATAATATTTCAATAAAATTTAAGTTGGTGAAAAAATCTCTTTTAACAATTCTGCTTTGGAAATTGTGGTGATGTACCTAATTTTGAAAGGTTTAGAAATGCTGTCATTAACATCGACAAAAAGTCTGTAAACTAAATCATGCTGGGCCCGGATCACCAATTCCCGAACCTAAATCCTGACAGGAGACCCTGGTTGCTACTAATCTTAGCCTATCTTTGAAAGCCGTCATTCTACTGAATAGACACATTTAAGTTACGACCTAATACTTACGGGAGTAAAAAACACTAAACGAAAACCGATAAAGGGGCACAAGCATTCCATTACGTAACACGTAAATGCGAGGGAGACGCTCAACGAAGTGTGACCAAATATGTTAATAGTCAAACAAAGAAAGAGGCTCCCACAGCTATTCCCATAGATAAAATGGAGATATCTGATATCAACAGACATACTACAGCAAATACTGTAATCACGTCATTTGCAGATAAACTTACGAGGTGAATAAGATCGGAGAGAAACACTAAGAATTGCAAAAGAAAAACCGAAACAAAATCGATGATTATGAACCAGAAAGTTAAGAAACCTGGACACTAAGACCTCACTTAAGTGTGGTTGAAATGTGGCTTAGATAATGTAAGCTACTGAAGAGTGATAATGTCGCAATCTATTTAAATAATGTGTCGCCATTATCTTCGTTTCTTTGATACTGACTGTAGAAAGACCATGCAGGCAGAGCAGAGTGAACTGATCGGGATCTGTTACTGCTTAATTGCCATGATGATTGTAAAGATCTGATATTTAACGTTAAGTGTCCTTAACTGGGAAATGTAATTGATTGTCTTCATTTATTGCTTCAGCGCGAACACTAACATCTGATACGGTCGATAATATATTGATGATTCGTAAATGTTACGTTTTTACCGTAAATTGACTTTATTTGCATTTTTATCTTAATCAGGGGTCACGTATTCGTTAGGTCATGGAATAAAAACTTGTTTCATCTTAATATAATACATGCACAGTTTATTGCTTTGCTTATTTGCATAAAACTATGGACAGTTTTTATCTTTCTTTAAGAAAGCAGAAAGTTTGTTCGGGGAGATAAAATGCAATTTAGCGTTGTGCACTTATAATAAGTTTTTCGTGCGCGTCAAATTGAATAAATTTGAACGAAATATAGCAGATGTTATTAATATTTTTATTAATGTAAAATTATACTACGCAAATAGATGTACTGATATTTCTTTTCCCGAGCTCGTTTTGTCTTGGCTACCTATGTAAATTTATGTTAAGATCAAGAGATATCTGAAGAGATATCGTTTTGCATGATAAATGATATCGCTTGAAGTGTAAGGTTGGCTATGATAACTATTTCACGTGACTAAATCTTTCCTTTTAAACTAAACTTTCTTTCATCTAACATTTTATTTTCAGCAGAATTTGAAAGATTGTTATTATGAGCAAAATTTTATTGTTTGTGAAATTGCTTAGTCTTTAAATGCAGTCTTTGCGTTACTTTGAAATGAGAAACCGTCTGCGAAAATATTGATATTAGCATGTTTTCTAGGATTGACCTAGTATTTTTGCAAAGCACTGCGATTGTGTTGGTTATTAGTACGGTGTATTTACCTTCTCGACGTAAAATTTCCAATGTCCATATAAAGAAGTTCTCCGAAAGAATTGTCTTCAACTTTCAGTCCAGTGAAAGTATCCTCGGTTTCTCCTTTACAGTCACAATATCACTCACACAAATCACAGGGACCACAGACTGGACACAATTTTGGGTTTTATGACGTCATCGGAACCGATCGGTTGCGATCTCCAGAATTGTGGAGAGTACCCGATGACAGATGCGTGCGACTCGCTCGACCTCCGGTGGGCCAATGGGCTGCGCCTGCGACGGTTTGTAGTGTGACCGTGTCGATGATAGAAACGTTAGGATAAAAAGCCGGTTCATAAAGGCCATAATCATCGTCGCATTCGGTGTGTTGTCAAGAATAAATAATAGTGTTAGTAAATAAATGATAGTAGTTGTGAGTTTTGTGTTTGTGTATATACCTACTGTTTTACTTATGGTTCATATCACTGACAAGTTGTTTGTCATATTTAGGTCTATGTTTGCGTTAGATTTCTCTATTCCTAATTGACTTAAAAAATACATTTTTCTACGGAAAGATTAAGAGAATCTCAAGTGCCACTTATTTTCTACACTTTCGGTAAAAAAGTACCACGCATTTTGACTGATGTATGGTCACCCTCACGCGCCAAGTTAACATAATGCTTGTTTGGAATGCAATCTCGCTCGCTCTCTCATTCCGCCGTTTTCTCCCAAACCTGACGTCTCTTTCCCTCATCAATGAACTGCATCGTGCCCGACAGTTGGGCTTTTTCAACTTTTTGCTCAGTCTCAGACCCTTAGTTCACATTGTTAACTGTTAACCTTTTCATACGTTTTTAACGATTTCTAACAGTTCAAATTATGATGACTTTCGATCCGTGGGCTTGGTAAGAATGTCATCTGCCACGAAAAAGTTACGCCTACAGAAACTTTTTACTGACTCGCATATTTTATACTCTTCACCGCCGCGCCAATCACGTTAATATAATATCTGCATTGTGATAGGTGGGACGGAATTTACTTAATTTGAGGTAATTTTATCAGGAGTACTACATAGACGTAATCATATCAACGAGAATTTATATAAATAATTGCTACCGAAACTATCTATCCGACCAAGTCGGAAAAAATTGTGAATATATACCAAGGTCCTGAAATTTCCTATGACAATAAACAGCATTGACAGAATTTCCTCAGAGTATTATCGAGCAGAGACCTACGACGTTACTGAAACAAACAGGCACATCAACCAACTTCCGCACCAAATAAAGTCCAGTTAGAATTTGTGTTAAACATTATCAGCTATAGATTTTGTAAGCCGCCAGAGCAGACAAACAACTTTATCTAACATCGAGTCACGTTTGTGATACACCGTTACATCGAGTTAGACGGCGACTGTGAGCTTGCAAAATGGTTGACTTTTTTGTATCAGATAAAATAAATAAATAGATTGCGATCAGTTCGATTTTTAGGACGCTTTTATTACTGATAGATGAGAAATTTCATAATACGGAAGCCAACTTACAGGGAGTTCGATAGATGAAGGCCTTAATAACGACTGATCAGTCATATCATGCCCTCATATATCATCATGCATAAAACTACTGGAAACAGCAACATAGAACAGCAACATAGACCAGAGCACGTCAAGGTAAAGAAGCGTCTTATGCAGCTGTAATAAGGGTGATTTTGCAACAAAAATGTAAAGTCTGATGTGCGTCATTGTACAGTTACCGGTAAAACGCCAGGTTACCCATTTGAGCTATGAAAACAGCTTTTATTGCGTAGGGAATAGAGGCTGTCTCAAGGTCAAAGTGGGGTGGTCTAACGTGTGTACATACAAGCTGAAACGGGACAAACCGTAAATAATATTTTCGTAAAGGCAATAAATACACAGTTTTACAAGTTTATTATTAAGGTTAAGGTTGACTTTACCAAGGTTGCCCAGAAGAGGATTGAGGAAATAAAAACTAACAACTGAAACTCCAGGACAAACGGAAAGAATAGAAACAATATTTAGTAACTACACCGGTTTCAGGAATAGGATCGTGATCCAAACCAAAGAACACTGTCCATATAACTCGAACAATCCTCGAGCACCTGATTCTCTTAGCAAAAAGGTACGCTTTGCAAAAAGTTTGGAATGCATAGCTATTTAAATTGGACCAATTGACATTGAATCACGTATTGCATGTAACTTATATCTAGCGAGGTAACATAATCCAATTTCTGAAGCATGGAAGTAATGCAAAGCTATTTTGAAGGCCCAAATGTTTCTAAGGAACTTTAATGATGAATTATCCTTTCGATAGCAATATAAAATGAATAAGACATAACCGATAAATTAGAAAGAAATAAAAAGGGTAAGTATACCTATCTTAAAGAGATTTTAAGGAATACATGAACGTTCCTCCGAACGTGACTCCAATGGATATCTTTGTGTTGTATATTGATTAAACAAACCAAAACATTGTAATCTTCTAAGCTCATTACTAGTCTCAAAAATAAACATACTTAGCTAGATTACTCCAATACAAATGATACACATATTCAAATGACTATAACTTAAGATCACAGCAAACACAAGCTAAAATTAGCTACGTGGTATGTTTTGTAAGACAAAATGATCGCAAGTGTGGAAATACTCAGTGTAACATCAACAATAGATGCATAGTACTGAGTTGCTAATAGTCATTTTACTAAGGATGTTGATTTGCAATGGTCGTATCCGAAACATTTCTGAATATCCTAACTTATATTTGCTGATGAATACATTTAAATATATTAAAAATTAAGTAAGTTATCTTTATTGTGTTTTCAGGACTTATCTATCACATCTGTAGGTGCTAATTAATACATATAATTAACTGAAAAAACTACATGCTTTAACATGGGATTTTTTTTCTATAAAATTGTAAAACTATATATTGCAACATAACAGATTACCTCTGCTTCAAAAACTTTACCACTATACAAACAGTAGAAACGTGAAATTATGTAACACCCACTTGTTTCATAAAATACATATTTAAATGTGTATATTGTATATGAAACATAATGTTGCTGGCGTTAATTTCTGGATTTACAAACCCCAATGACAATTTTAAGTTCTTGTAGTAATCAATTACCTATCTATAACGAATGTTAATACTGTTAGGGGTAACTACATATCATCTACAGCTGTCTGTTATATTATCTATCCAGTGATTATATGTATATCCGATACGCATTATACTGAATCCAAACCGTATCCGAAACACCTACAACAACTCTAACCCTGAGTCACGGGCGTATCACGTAGCGTTGAAACGCTAACGAGCGATGGCAATCGCATCACATGTGCACAATGTTGGAGGAAGTTGCACATGTTCTAATAGATGAACGGAGAGCAAACGTTGGTAAAACCGGGCTAAAATATTTGGGATACTGATGGGATAGGGGCCACAGACTTAATGATAATTTGAATATTTTCATATACAGATTACAATTTTACTAGTGGTGTTACTACTAGTAGTTGCCCGCGACTTCGTTTGCGTGGACTCCATGAAACAAATTGACTCATACTCCTATCGCCGTCCAGTAATCGTGGTCTCTCATCTGTACTCTGTCGTATGGTGAAGGGATGTCATCCTGTATCCCAAAATGTTTTGAGAACAGATGGATGTTGAATGAGGATTGATCCGATTCGATGTTATTAAAGTTCGTGCTAACACGTCATAGAACGTGTGCTAGTACGTCTACCATTAAAAAGTTACGCATGAACAAAAGTTTGTAAAAACAAAAAAATATATAAGTATAATGATATAGTATACTTTAATTTTTAACAAACTTTAAAAAAAAGTTTTAGTAATGTTTCAAGTGTTTTGCATTATCTTTATCGATGGAAATATAAAAAAAACAGCTAGGATTAATTGACTTTAAGCGCCATGCAAGGTACGTAGAATGTTAGTAGAATGATTTTTTAGTAAACAAAACCTCAAGGGTATTTAAAATAAACCAATAGATTCTCAAAATGTTCAACAAAATGCAGAAAGGCCCAAACACTACATGCTAGTCTGTGTCATCATTCCCCTGAAGTTGAAGTAGCAACTTAAATTATTCTGAGCAAGGAAAAAGTGTTTTATTCTCAATTTTATGACTATCCTAATGAAATAAAGTAAACATGTAATACGATATTACATATTCCGCGCAAATGGAAAATAAATTCACTGTTGCTGTTAGCCGCGTCAATGTTGTGTTAACTAGTGTCACGTTTCAATGATTATTTGAACAGCTTTGCTGATGGACAGACAACTCGATACTACATCGAGTATAAATTGTGTCATTTAGGTAGCATCGGACGGAGCATTTGGACCACTACTAATAGCAGTAGGTAACTCAGAATAAATTACTTAAAAAAAGTAAAGTCAGCCTATTAGATCTCACTGCTGGGAAAAGGCCTCACCTCAACTGTGAGGAGGTACGAGCCATACTCCACCACGCGGGCTCAATACGGATTGGTGGTGGGGTGTCTGTAAGGCAAGTGACAAACCTTACTGTCAGTGTTATCAAGCCGCCCTAGGGCCTCTGACTAGAATTAACGACTAATACCAACAGATCTTAGCCGGGACTAACTGCTTTACGTGCTTTCCGAAGCACGGAGATGCCTGTCATGGACTTTACATAAATGGTCGGAATGGTCACCCATCCAATCATAACCGCGTTGGTATCACCCATGGTATCACTACCAAAGCGCTGCCGCCGCTGCGCCACAAGCTCCTTATATAACTTATAGTTTACCTACTTACTTAAGCCTAATTAGTTACATACACGTTACATTGCAGTGTTAAAAGTCTGACAAGACTTCGAAATCGAACCATAAAGATATTTTTTACAGCGAGCTGTTTCTCAATCCATAAAATAAATATTCTTAGGCCCACTTAGGCACGTCCGGATCAGCTAGCTAATCCAGACTTGTTCAAGGCCTATTATCTGAGCTGAAAGGCCACTTGCGCAAGTCTGGATTAGCTAATCTACTTGCGCTAATCCAGATAAACTATTCCGAACTAGAGCAGGGCCTATGATCTGAGTCTGAAAGCCCATTTGCCCGAGTGAGACCAAGTTAGCCTTACGTGTTAGAATAAAAGTAAATTAAAAAGTACTAGTGGTTCCCCGCGACTTCGCCCGCAAGAGTTGGATTTTCCATATAAACTTTCATCCCCCATTTCACACTCTTAATGTTTTTATATCGCGACAAAATGTAGCCTATGCCCTTTCTAGGGCCTCGAACTGTCTCCATACCAAATTTCTTCTTAATCGGTTCAGTGGTTTACGCGTCAAGAGGTAACAGACAGACACACTTTCGCTTTATAATATTAGTATGGATTTAAAATAAAAACGAATATTAACTGAATGAATATTTTTTCGTTGTTGAATCGGTAATTATCATAATCAATTCACTGACAAACCAAAACTACTAAAAAGCTTTTTCAATCTTCAACGAAAGTTTCAGCCGATGCACATTCCCGCTGTAAAAGTCCAGTAACAATTAACCAATAATAATAATAATGTCCTCCTAGCCGAATTTCGACTACGGCAGCCTATCTCAACAGAGATTAGCCAACTGCGCAGGACATATTATAGTGCACAAGTGTGTGCGCAATACACAGGTGCACTCTCTATTCCTTCACTCTCATAATTTCGGTGAGACGGCAGTCTGACATGACCGTAGAGAGATCAGGCGCAGGACCAACGGCTTAACGTGCTTTCCGAGGCACGGGGGTGTTAACACCACCAACTTCCTGACTCCGGAGCTGTGTCTGAGTAATTTCAAGACAGAAAAACCCAAACACTTTCGGCCCGACCCGAGATTCGAACCCGGGACCTCGTGGATAGTACCCAGCGTGCTGACCACTAGACCAACGAGGCAGTCATTAACCAATAAAAGCAATGTCAAGGGTTACCCATCAATTTGTCTCGGTGCGGGTCCCTTAGTCCCTAGCACATAAATAGTCCAATTGTTTGTAACCGAAAGCCCGCTTCATGTGTTCGTATGTTTAGAATTGGTCGTTTGAAATATCTAATTCTATAATTATCTATATTATTACTATATTAATATTATCAATTATTATTTATTATTATTATTTATTATCTATACTATAATATTATAAAGAGGAAAGATTTGTTTGTTTATTTGCATCGAATAGGCTCCGAAACTACTGGACCGAATCAAATGAAATTTAGCACAGTGATAGTTTAAGACACTGGGAAGGACATAGGCTACTTTTTGTCGCGATATAAAATCATAAGGGGGGTGAAATGGGGGATGAAAGTTTGTATGGAAAATTCGACTTTTGGCGCGGGCGAAGTCGCGGGTAACTGCTAGTCTTATATAAACACCTTTACCATTATCTACTTAGGTACTTTTTAAGGCACGTCATACGACAGTAAAAGCTAAAAAAAGAAAAGCAGTAAGAGCAAAAGAGAGGAAGAAGCAAGAATAAGCTACATGCAAATTAGTAGATCACAGTAGAAAAAGATAAATGTTGTGTCGTATGAGGAGGTGAAGAAAAGCATGGAAAGTAACGAAGAATGGAAAATACAGTACCAACAACAAGTTTAAGTTTATTGAATAATACACGATCGTCAAAGTGTAACGTCAATGATTCAAGCCTAGGTATGTACCCATCCCAAAATGTACTCTGGTGATATTAAATAATTGAACATATGAATACATTGATAAAATAATAATAAGTGGTGAACCCTTTTCTAATGATCTACCATAGGCTGTAAAGTATAATCAGTCAAATGAGAAAATGGAGGGGTAAGATATTTTGAAGATAATGGATAGGTAATATGTATAGATGCTACACTGCAAGTTTTGAAAATATTGACCATAATTGCTTTTAGTTTATCATCCTTCACCAAAACACTTCACATGTCCGTATCAATTTAAAACGTCAATAGTGACCCTAATTAAATCCTAAATGCCTTCGGCGCACACGCGAGTGAAAAATAATGATGATAGTCTATGCCCGCATCACACGACATCGCATTTTGGGCAAACACGAGTTCTAAAGTTTGATGTAAAATTCATAAGCCGATTAGAAATTAATCATTAGAAAAGTTGCAATATTTTTATACAATAAATAGAAATCTTCAAGTAAAATTCGTTAATAGAAAGTAGGTAGTTTCGAAATAAAAGAATAAGATACTTTCAGAACAACAAAAGTGTGTGTTTTGTTAAGATTAATAATGTCACAAAGATCTAGAGGCTCAAGAATTTACAGGAGAACAGTGTGACATTATAAATCTCAGTCATAAAAGAGCATTATAGAATTGAAATTGAAATTAGGATATCCACCATACATACAGTAACTGTAAAATAAGTTTGAGGTTATGATGAGCAAAAAATGGTTTCCCGCCATGCCGCTATTAAATTGTTTGTTTTGGACAAATATCCACGTACGTATAGCCAGTCACGGTAAACACTATGGCACCTTATACAGTTGTACATAGGTGTGATTTTGCGACAACAATTGTATAGTCTGATTTGCTAGCCACTGTATAAGTGGGACGTACGTAAACGTAAGGCTGTACCGACGAACCGTTAAGCCTCTTGCATCTCCGTTTGAAGATTTCGCTTTCGTAACTCTGTTTCCATTTTGCGAAAGGCATAAAGACCCTTGATGCCTTAATGCATTGACCTGTCAGTCTTTGTCTATGGTTGTTAAGGACGTATGTAAATTGGTGATTATGTTTGCCAATGTTGCCTTTGTTTTGAAAGATTTTGGTGTATTAAGAGTAGCTACTCCAGTGTATCTCCCTGCTTTATTGGTCTGCTATTCGCGGAATACTGACGGTCCTCAAAAATATTAACAACGACACGAAAACAAGAAAATTGTATTGTAGAGTCCCTACCTACGACTCGACAATACGCAGGGAATCACTCTTCTATCCTTTTACTATTTGTAAAGGAAAAATATACATTATAAGTCTCCGGTCAACAGTCGGAAATCTTTTAGCGAATTCACTGATTATGCTAAATTGTCTTATCATTTATTCATTAAAGAAAAGAAAAAACAAAGACATGCATTAAATAAAAAAAAAATACTTAAAACCTACTTATTCAAAAATAAACCCGTGTCCTTGAGGCAAGGAGGCGAGAGAATGCTGGCTGCGTTACCGCGTTGGATAGCTATACGTCTTATTCTTTGAGCGAGGAACGAGCCAGCTTTACTATGCTAAGTGTGTTGATTATTATTATTTTAATATAAAAACTGCAATCAGGGTATTTAATTACAACAAAAAAATAATAGTACAAAATTCGACGGTTCTACATGACTAAGAATGTAATATAAATGTGACCCTGACTGCAAGGTTGACAAATAATCAAAACGAACGTAAGGAAATATCAATTCCATCTGGTTACCTTTAATAAAAGTAAATTGTTCTGTTTATCTAGTTTCAGTACTTGTACAATTTTTTTTCTGTGGTTTCAGTAGTGTGGCTTGTGGCATAAGTTTTTTGAGATAAGAGGAAACATCAAGTTTACAAGCCCTTTGTTACATCCCTGTATATTTTTTTATGTTAATGAATAAAAAGTCAGCCGCAAAGTACACAAATTTATTGTTACTCTCCTAATGATAATACAATCGTCAGGATCAAAGAATTACTTACTTATTCTTAGTAGGTATTTACCTACTAATAGGCATTTAGTAAACTATTTTCCCTTTAATAATAATACATACCTATCCCAAGTTACCAACTCATTATAGTATCACCATGGATGAACGTCGATGAGTATCATAAAGGTTGGATCCATGTGCCCCATTTACGCCTTCCAAGAGGACCGGGCCTCGTGCTGTGTTTTTCCGTAGGAGAGGTACAAATATTAATACCATTAATTTAATTAATAATAACGAGTATAAAGTCAGCCTTTATAGATCCCACTGCTGCTTAAAGGCCTCACCTTAACTATGAGGAGGTACGTACGAGCCATACTCCACCACGCGGGCACAGTGCGGATTGGTGGAGGGGTGTCTGTAAGGCAAGTGACAAACCTTACTGTCAGATGTTTTCAAGCCGGCCTAGGGCCTCTGACTAGGCTAACGACTAATACAAACAGATATTAGCCGGGACCAACTGCTTAACGTGCCTTCCGAAGCACGGAGATGCTTGTCATAGACGTCACTTAAGTGGTCGGAATGGTCACCCATCCAATAACGATCGCGCCAAAGCGCTGCCGCCACTGCGCCACAAGCACCGTCGAACGTCGTCAAATATAGTTTAACAAAAAACAAAACACAAAATCACAGACGTCAACGACGTGATTCTTTTTCCTGCAATATTCTACTAGAAATTGTTTATAATCAATTCAGTGCAAATTAAACTGAATTCTCACATTGCTTATACAATCCTGAAATCTTGTCTTTTTGTGCCTAAATTCACTTATTACCTTCGTGCTAGTCCAATCTGGAAAAAAAAACGATTATTTAAAACTTTTTGATACCACCCTTAGAAATTGTTTGAAAAAAATTCTAAATTTGCATTTTGACAATGATTCTTGGGTTCAGGCTTCGCTTCCTATTCGATTCGGTGGTGTCGGAATTCGCCAAATTTCTAGTGTTGCTTTTCCCGCCTTTCTCTCCTCTCTCCATTGCACTTCCGTGTTAGCAGGAACAATCTTTAAACATTCTCGCCAGCTCTCTGAGGTAAGAGAGGCGGAGGAGTTTTGGCAAGGTCTCTGTCCTAGTATAGACATCCCAAAGGAACGTCATCAACAAAAACTCTGGGATGTCCCTCTTGCGAGAGGAACCTTCAATTCTTTACTTCAAAATCTGTCAGTGATTGTAATCGTGCAAGGCTCTTGGCAGTTTCCTGCAAAGATTCAGGCCACTGGCGTCATGCTTTACCATCAAAAAATCTGGGCACCCTTTTTGATAGTGAGTCATTCCGGGTGGGTGTGGGTCTGCGCCTTGGTACCCCTATTTGTGAAGTTTTTACGTGTCCCTGTGGCAAGGAGGTCGACAAATATGGTCTCCACTGTCTTTGTTGCCAGCAAAGTGCTGGGCGTCTAGCGCGTCACGCTACTCTTAATGACGCCATCAGGAGAGCTCTTGCCAGCATGTTCCTTCCACGTTGGAACCACGTGGTTTGGTCCGTGATGATGGCAAGAGACTTTTTGGAAAAATTGCTCCTAAATTGAATTCTGTTTTGGCAAATAGTAAAGCTGGCTCGTTCCTCGCTCAAAGGATAAGTATAGCTATCCAACGCGGTAACGCAGCCAGCATCCTCGCCTCCTTGCCTCAAGGACACGGGTATATTTTTGATTAAGTAGGTTTTAAGATAAAATCTTATACTTAGATTGCAAAAGTGAATGCTTATGTGAAGCTCAACTTTTAAATAAATTCCATTCAGTGCTGTACTGCGGTCAAAAGTGAAAATCGATGCGAAAACATAATATTGCTAACTATATAACGTTCCCCAGAATTTACAGATCGAGTAATTGACGAATGGCTTTCAAAAATAATTTCTAGACAATGTAGGTAGGTGATGGGTAACTTTGACATCATTTACATCAAGTCATTAACGAATCTATTTCACAGTCAACGCACTTGTAAATCTTCTCTCCCACAAACATTTTTACCTTTTTGAAATCACGTTCACGTAAAATCTCAATTCGTGCCTAACGCCCGCGAAACCCAGATGTTGCCAGAAATAGTTGTATTATGTCTTCAACCAGATATCGGTCGCAGGTTCAACACCCGGGTATATTTAGAGTTAACGGAGAGCCGGATGTGGCCAGTGTGCCAAATGACCAATAAGTTTAGCCAATATTTGACATATTTTGCTGATTCACTTTGGATTCACTAAAATATTTAGTCACGATCGACCTCAATGTTTAGTTAGAGTATGGCCGAAGGATACGGAATCACGGATGACAAATGTTTGACAGGAGATTAACCCTGAGTTGGTTTGCAAAGTATAGGACAGCCGAGATTGACGTTAAATCCATTTTATTTAAGCTCAAAGACAATTAGAATTTTGAATAAAATACTCTTTTTTGGTTCCCATGGTAAAGTAGATAAGATCGAATAAACAGTGAGAGTTGAATGGTCAAAGCAAAAATATTGTCATTAAATGACTCACGAGCCTGTCCGAGACCGAAAAGCTGATGTTTGCTCTTACTTTCTCGTTCAAAGAAATAGAAAATTACAAACATGATTTCCAAGAAACCAGGAGTTTTTCTCACTGTGCTGTTGTGAATGAATAACCCACTACATCGTTTGGCACAGTTCCAAAGAGCGTGATTCCGTGATACGTGATTCAACCGTGACGCGGAGCTGTGATTTTTACGTCATTCCACGATTGCAGACACTCGATTTGTCTGGCGGAGAGATGTGTAAATAAACACTAAGATATTTACGGTCCATTTAAAAGCAACGCTAGTTTGTATTTGTGAGTATTTTCTTTAAGCTTCTGAAGTTCATGATCGAAAAAGAAAAACACATTGGTTAATTTCAAACTTAAATGACTCTTTGCGATTTCAGTGAGCTTTTACACCATTTTTACTAGCTGGTATGATAGAGTAGGTATTTACACTTAAACCCGAAATGAAGAAAATTTAATGATGATTTTGGAAGTAAAGTCAGCCTATTAGATCCCACTGCTGGGAAAGGGCCTCACCTCAACCTACCTCAACTATGAGGAGGTACGAGCCATACTCCACCACGCGGGCTGAGTGCGGATTGGTGGAGGGGTGTATGTATGTAAGGCAAGTGATAAACCTTACTGTCAGAAGTTGTCTAGCCGCCCTAGGGCCTCTGACTAGGCTTAACGACTAATACCACAGATATTAGCCGGGACCAACTGCTTAACGTGCCTTTCGAAGCACGAAGATGCTTGCCATGGTCGTCACTTAATTAAAGTTGGAATGGTCACCCATCCAATCACGCTTTGGTAGTGATACCAAAGTTAAGCAATCGGGTTGCTTAACTTTGGTATCACTACCAAAGCGCTGCCGCCACTGCGCCACAAGCACCTCAGATTTTGGAAGACGCATTAACAATTTTCAAAAGAAAGTTCAACAGGTTACTTCATAAAGGAGCTTTCAATCAAAAAGCTGTTAGATCATGTCATATTTATTAGTGCGCAGCCTTTTGACCTTAAATAGTTTGCTAATACTATGATTGATTAAACTTTGCTATTATGCATCGGTCCGTAGAAATCACCGATAGCGATCTAGTATGAAAGCAACACTTTCACTAGCAACAATTGAATAATAAAATTGCATTTAATATTCAAGAAGTATGCGTCCGACAGTCACATTGTGAATTTGAAATTATTTTAGTTACGTAATTATTAGTCTAAGAACGTACAGTCAGCAGGATATAATTTAAAAATTGAATTCTTCTTCTTAGCGAGTCGATGGAACACGAGAAAATTACATTGTAGCAGCCCAGAATTCAGCCACTTCTATTGCGGATCGACTGCCGTAAACTGAAAATTGAATTAAAAAGTAAGTAGACGTGTTTATTTTTTTTTATTTTTTTAACAAACACACCAATTACCTAGCCCAAAACTAAGCTTGAAAGCTTGTGCTATGGTAACTAAGATAACAGATAGACATACTTATTTACATTTATAAACATCCATGACTTAGGTACAAATGCTCGTGCTCATCACACAAACATTTGCCCCTTGCGGGATTCGAACCTGCAACCACCCGGGTTAGAAGTCCGGGGCCACTACACCAAGACGGTCGTCGAATTTGAATCCTGAATCCATGTTCTATTTATTTCTCCTTAAATAGGCTAAAAATTCAAAGAAAAATCAAAGACATTTTCAGTAATATTTAAAAAATCTGAGCTACACGTATATGTAGATCGTACATATCTTTCTGTGTTGCATTGTATTAGTTTTCTTTGTAAACAATAAATCATATCGATTCATTTTATGACAAAAAGAAAAACGTTCAGCTATTCACAAAGCTGACTGTACAACTATTGTTATTTGTGTATTTTTACCGTATAGTACGGGGTGTTGTGACATAAGAAACGAAAGTCACTGGTCTGTTTATTCAAATTATTAAACATTACGTGGAGTTTATTCAAATGTTATTTTAGAAGCTTACAATTATTCATAATGTCACTTTAAAATCAAACATTATGCACAACACCGCCTACTTTTTTGTAAAAATATTGTTTAACTAGTGGTTCCCCGCTACTTCGCCCGCAAGAGTTGGATTTTCCATATAAACTTTCATTCCCCTTTATGTTTTATATTGCGACAAAATGTAGCCTATGTCCTTTCCAGGGTCTCAAACTGTCTCCATACCAAATTTCATCTCAATCGGTTCAGTGGTTTAAAGTGGCATCAAGAGCTAACAGACAGACAGACACACTTTCGCATTTATAATGTTAGTATGGATGTAGGAAGTATATGCTTAGTAGGTATTTGTATGTACAAAATAAGCCCGAATAATGAATTGTTTAGGTACCTACTCACTTACATAAACGCTCTTGTAATTTATACTGCTGGACGTAAAACGTTTTATCTTACTTGTATAGCAAACAAGTAATACTACTTTTTAGTTGAGCGTTTGTAGGTACAGTCAGTGATAAAATTACACGCCTGTTCATTATTGTTTTTAAAAAAAAAAACATTATGTTTTAAAAAAAAACATTATGTTTTTAAAAATGTGTTTTATAGCGTACGAGGATTTCAAATGTACAGGTACGTACTTACAAATGTAATATCCAAACTATAAACTCATCATATAAACCATAATAACCATTAGAAAGCATAATAATCGTAGTATATTTTTTTACACAATATTTTCGCGGGAAAAACAGTTTTTCAGCAGATTCATGTCAGAGTAAGGTGCAGCGCAGAAGACAGACTACAGAGTAGTTTTAGTTCGCGGGACAATCTTATTATTAAGAGAGTAAGGTTGACTTTTCATGGATATAGGTACGTGAACTAAGTTCAACCTTATTTCCTTAACATGAAAGTCTTGTCGCGTACTGAAATTCCTTTGCAGTCTGCGCTGCACCTAGTTGAGATAATTTAATTATTTTTTATTCTTTACCTGCCTGTCTGTACATTGAATTCCGGTCGCAAGCTTCCGATGCGTTTGCGCAATGAACACGTCTTGTTTGCTCAGTAAATTATAAGTAAATTGAAAGTAGATTACTTCTGAATTTGGGTGGCGTGTGGACGAGTTGTAAAAGTAGATCAAACGTGTTCCATACCATTACCTGTTTAAAGGTCTAAAATATGGTAATTTAGCAAAAAAATCGATCTTCCTTAGTATACAACTGCAAAACTGCAAATAAGTCAAAAATCATTTATTTTAAGCATGGGCCACACCGCCCTCAGGAGGGGGCACTTATACAGAATGCAGATTATGTTGGTTGTATTGCTAATATTACCTACCCACAAATGTATCATACTTAATCATAATCTGATACTTCTTCACTGACAAAGTTGTGCCCCAACGTACCTGAAAAAGAAATATAAAGTTCATTTATTAAGGCAATAATAAAACATTTACGTAATCTATTAAAAACACCTTTTTAAATCAAGACAGCTGGACTATTTATTTAGCAGTCATTAAAACAGCTACGGTTTTTAAACTAAGTAAGTGTTATTTCTTCTCGAATCTTCTTTTTAGACTTGCTTGCCTACTTTTACAGACCTAATGCTTTAGAGGTCAGAACTCAGAGAGAAAGAAAATCGCTAAGTGCTCAACGGTATTTAAAACTTTTCTAAGTATATCTTAATGGAGACTTTATAACAATTAACTTAAGTAATAAAACAATTGACTTTCTTAACGCGTTCTCATAATATGTTTTCACGTTTTTATTTTGATAATTTTGGTGCTTTAATATCAAGGCTGTAAAGACGATTTTGCAGGGAGTTAAAATGATTCCCATGACTTTTGGCGACCAGTGTTGTTATTACGTTTTCGGCGGTGCCAATGTTATGTTTGATGATGTCTTTTCTCATAACAGTTATAAGGTTAAACAATTAGTATATTTTATACAGTTGAATACGTATCCTGTTCTGTTATTGTTTAGTACAGTATTTCCCAAAGTGGGCGATAATGCCTTAGATAATGCCCCCTTGTGGGCGCTGGAGGCCAGGAGAGAGGCGGTAATAGGCCCAGATAAAAATTAGGCTAATGTGATTTATTATTGTAAAGTTGCATTATTATTGCTCTCTCTGGCAAGAAAAGTCCCGTTTGAAATATATGGGTTTAATTAAACTCCAGATGAGACTAATATGATAGTGACGTTTTTAAGATGAAAAAAAAAATGGGGGGCGCTACTGAATACCTGATTTTTAAAGTAGGCGTTAGGCGAAATAAGTTTGGGAATCTCTGGTTTAGTAGATTACATGTGTGTATAAGGTTACAGTTTTACACCCTCACTGTTGTATGATTTTGACATTGCTTTAAACACTTGATTAAATAGTCATGAGACGGCGAATTTTAAATGTTTGTCTCCGTTATAAGTCCGTGCCATTTAACGGTGCATAAAAAGTCATTGACCCGTCACCCCTGCGGACCGTCACCTGTGTACCACTGCACGCCAGTATGCGAAGCGCGGCGACCCTAACTATAAGCCGTAGCGATACGAATCTGTCTAACAAATGAACCTCGGTACGGGTTGCCCTTGAACCCAAAAATCAAAAGTCGTAATAATCGCTAGTTAGACAGACAAATGATACGTGTCACAAGGTTTTAGCTGTCAAGGTGAATGACCTTTTATGAACGTTTATCTGGCACGTACTATACACATATATGTCATTAATTTCAAACTAGCCATCTCATAATCCAAACACAATCCTAAACCTATGTCCTTCCCAGAGTCTCAACTCTCAAACTATCTCTGTACCAAATTTAATTTGACTCGGTCCAGTAGTTTAGGTGCCTATTCCATACAAACAATCAAATCTGTCCTCTTTATAATATTATTTTTATTATTAATAAGGGGATTTCGATATAGTTTTAATGGATTTAGAAAAAATAAGTGCCATGATGGCAGCGATCGAGCTCTATCCTCTACGCAGTGGGTAAAGATAATTATATGCTTAGTTGAAATGTATTTTATGTAAACTATTGCTACCCATTATTATTAGGTAAGTTAGAAACCCTATAAGAAATAAAATTACAAATAAGTATACAAAATACCAAAAACGGAACTCATCTTTTTTATACACAGTGTGTGACATTTCATTTTTATAAGCTCTTGTTGTGAAAGCTGTGATTTGACAATGACATTTTACAAGATTATCACATAATTATGCTGAGACCCGGATTCGCATTGAATTTACAGTCACAAGCAATGAAATGTATACATATAAGTTTTTATGCCATTGTAATAAGGTCTCAAATCGAATGCAGATGTATAAATATTGATTCTCGTGACTGTACCTAAGTACGCACGGCCGCATTTTAAACTACCCCAATTTGACCTTGATTTAGGTCGCCTCTATTTCTTACGTAATAAAAGCTGTTTTCGTAGTTCATATGAGTAACCTGACGTGCTGCCGACTGTACATAATATGATGTTGCACTGAGAATAGTGCACTGGTGCAAGTCATAAGAGTAAGAAGTCAATTGAAATTCGTAAACTATATTTTATTTAATCCTCATCAAGTTTATATAAAAGGTTAGGTACTTCTGAAGTGGATCGAAAAAGTAGTGGTCCCATTAAGATTTTAAATGTATATTAGAATGTTCATTTAATCATATACAAAAGTGTCAAATATTTCTTTTTTTTATTTACGGCCAGAGATAACAGATCCAGAATCCACCAGCCATCAAAGTAACAAGGTAGTGTACAAACCTACGTTCTTACTTACTTATTATTAGTACATTAATTGATAAATACATCATAACCAGCCGTCAAACAAGCTGTGAGAAAGTGGTACCTAACTCTCTGATGGAGGTGTACAATCGGGGTTTACCCTCAAAATCCATTTATCCTCTATCTCCAATGACCTCCATAATACAAGAACGCTGGACTAAACATTCTCTAAGAAATAACAGATAATTTTTTTGCCGAATTAAAGCGCCCTCACCGAGTGTTCAGGGAACTAAATAAAAGTAACTTGCATATGTTTATGTCAATTCTCATTAGTTTCGTGGACGGTCACCACACGCCACTAAAGCCGTCAGCGCCAAAAAGGCGATAATCAAATGGCTTCATCTTTTGATTGACAATATGCAGTCCAGCGTTGTATTATAGAGGTCAGTGGGGCTTACCCTCAAATTCCGTAGTTCAAACTATGGGAGATAGAGGATACCTAAACATCCTCGATGTTCCATAGTTTGGACCACAAACGCATCTCATGTTAGGCCTTACGAAACTCTGTCTATAGTTTATGGACCACTGAGACAAGTTCACTGCCGACTCGACAGGTCTGGGGGCGTCGACCTCGCGATTATCTGTCTTTGTCTAATGCTTTTGTCAATTCTTTCTAATAACCTGATGCAAGCTTAGAAAGTACGGTAGGTACTTATAAGGGATTAGCAAATATGTTCGCAGGTATATGTAATGTTACTAAAATAATCTATAGCCTTGCACATAATGTCTAAGGCTTCAGGAAAAATCTGCCTATTTACCGCATCTGTGATCATCACTGATCATACATCTTACATGATCTAATTTTAAGGCTATAGTAAGTAGGTACAATTTCTAACTCGTTCGTCACACTTATTGATCATACGATTATGATTAATAATGTCACTGCAAAACTTTCTTTAATTAGCATACTAGGTACAAACAAGCAATTTATTGCAGAAAGTAAGATAACTACCTTTTTCATGTAGGCACCTAAATTCGGCATAAACATTATACGCTCTTTGATCCTGGGAATTATAGGCTTTTTTAGTGAGACTACATCAGTTAAATACTGACTTCTCAAGAATGTCACTTCGCCCAATATTAGAGATTGCAGTGGCGATAAAGTCTTTAAAACTTGTGAGGTTTAGAATCTAGATAGTTCAATAATCTTCAAATGGCCTATAAACCAGTTTTGTCGTAACTTATAGCTGTGCATAAAAACTTGTCTGGAAAAGTTTAGTCGACTCGAATACCTAAGAAAAAAACTTGGAAGTAGCTTCATTTTCCTGTTACATACATTTTGGAGCTTTAATGTTGATTGGAGATATATTGAGGAAGCCCTATTCAATAAACATATAACCTACATCGCATAGCGCAGGAATATTCCAAAACTTTAACTAATGTTTGGATTTTACTTTTTTAATATGAACGGTAAAGTAATATACCTACAGGGATAATCCCTGAACTACATATTAGTTTTATACAACTGAACATTTTCTATCATTTATTTATTGGGTACCCTTTATATTTATAATAATAACCTAGCACAACATTAAAAAAAAACTGTAATGTATTAAGGCATGACAAAAAAGCCATGGTCTCATAGCCGTGGGAGCGCCAGTCATCTGGAAGTTACACCTCACTGGTCAGACACACCCAAGAAATTACCATAAGAAATTGTAGACTCATGGCTTCCATATTACAGCCAATTTAAAGTAACTGGCCACTTCACTCTTAACACTTTGTAATAAAGAGTAAGAAACTATATTCGTGACTGTACAAGAAGTGAAAACTTTTTGGAGTAAAAAAGTAGGTGATGGGGTTTTTGAATATGGAAGCGACGAGGATCCTGCCTGACGTTCCTTTTTTTACGCTTTATCAAAAAAAAAGAATGTAAGGAGATTTTTTAAATCCTTCTCAGCTTTGTTTTTTTTCTAGGCCAGCCAGGTTCTAATAAAAATATGTACGTACGTTTACAGATTTTTGTTAAGAATATACTTCTTGCGTAAGATTCTTAACATTATTACTAACTAACTAATGATAATGAGATAAAATATCAAATTAATCTTTTCCCACACCCAGCCCATTAGTACGACGGCTTTGTCGCCTACTAGGCATTCATTTGAGGATAATGATGAATGTATGAGACCATAATGCAACATAGTAGGACTAGGTACTTTGGTGTGTATTTTAACAACATAAAAGATTGGTCTGATGCATGATAAATATGAATTTTTATCCTCCGTACATTAAAGACGCTGACTTCTGCAGTCAGTTATTGTAAAGAAACATTTTCTTTTTTGTAGATACTAACTAAAATAACAAACAATCTAAGTTTAACAAGAAAAAATTTTACACCAAGACGGTGATGCATTCTGAACGAACCGAAAATAAATCTAAATGAATTCTAATTTAACTGCACGAAAACACACGGAACATAAAGTCGTGAGAAATGCTGCGTTTTAGGACTGTCTGCGTTGTTTTTTTGACAAATAACATACGCAAAAAATTATAAAAAGTTGAGAATCGAAATAACGAAAGAAGTTATTTACGAATTATAGAAAATAAAAAGGCAGCGTGATAAAAATATATTCTGATTACATAAAACAAAAAGAGGCAAATTCACCCGTTTATTTTTGTCGTTTTCAAAAAACAAAACTACACAAATATAATACCTACCAGTTGGGCTAAGATGTACAACATCGATAATTTGTCGTTAGACATAAGAAAATTTGTCATCGTGTCTTATTTTATCATTTTTCCTAACATGGCAATCACTCACGATAGAAATACTTCCCACGAGAAGCCTTTATCCACACGACCACAGATTATATAGACAAGATAACGGGATATAGCCATATTACAAAATTAATTCATTATTAGGGGTGACAAAATTTCGTTGACGTTCAATCATTCGTTCAATTTTACTACCGATTTGGCTTAAACACTTAATCCCAAGCACGACTATCGATTTAAAACTACATTACTTACATCTGTTTTTGACATGACATTGACAGTTTTGACAGCCGAGTCCCTACTCCGGTTGACGATGTCCGTTAGCCATCTCGCTCGGTTGCGATGTCATTAAACTAATATGATCATTAACTTTTAGAAAACTGTGATGTAATATAGGTACAGATTACTTATCATAAAAGCGCACCTGGGTTTTGCTACCTTCCTTACTCCTTAAGGAGCTGCTAAGGTGGAGCAACCAGTAGAAGTACCTTAGCCCTGTATTGATTGGACGAACTGGGTCCATATCGCTCAGTACAGCAGTCAAAAACAGTAAGTATTGAAGCATTTAAGCAGACATGCAATATTTTGTCATAGAGTGTTTTCTTTGGTATTTGAAAATTTGGTATTAACTAAACCAACTATACCTACTTACCTACATACTTAGATGTCTAAGTATGCACAGAAAGAAAATACATATTAGTTTATTAAATAATAATATGTGTTTACATTGTATTTCAGGATTTAATTTTGGGAGGTACGCTGGAACAGAACAAAAATGGATTCAAATGTAAGGAAAAGTTTATTTCACAGAATACTTGTAGCAGTACCAACATGCATCACTTTGATAGTAATTATAAATAATTTGTGATCCCTTCAAGCTTGTGATATTTTAGTAAATATGCAGGTCAATAGATGATCAATATGTCAATAGATGACATGTTCATTTGATTGCTCATAATTATTATGATTTTATTGCTTTCAACATTTTCCACCTTTAATAGATACCTTGAGTCACCTGTAACAAAATCAAAAGATATGAAAAACATAGTATTAAAGAGTATGTATTATTTTTCAGAAAATGTCATCGCAGTCAACGTTGACTTGTAAGAAGCAGTGGAGACTAGTGATAAGAAGACTTATTATATTAAAACTTTAAGAAAAGGTTTATTTTTATTTTGTTAATACCTTATTAAGGTACTGTTATTCTGTAAAAATATGTATGTACGTTAAAAAAATATTATTATGACTAATGATTTTTCTACTTATCCACCTTTATGTATAATAAAGTATATAATATGTGGTAGGTAGGTAATAGGCTCCCCATAAGTTATTTAAAAACAAGTTAGGCACACACACAACAGACACAAAGCTACATTAAGGAAGTTTACATGTTTAAGATATTTTAGTGTGCAAGTTTTTACAATTTATTTCACTGATTTAAATACTCTTGATATATGCTTCCTACAACTGGTCCTAGCACAGAGAGTGGTGTTGTCCAATTTGCTGTTGGTAGTCTTCATTGGTCAAAATTGGAGGCAACATAGGTAGACCCTAAGAAACAAAAATCATGACAACCTAACTAACCTACCTATGTAAAATAACATCCATTATAATAGGTTAGGTTCTGTTTTCATTACAGCATTTTGTAAGTTTATAAAACACAACAATAACAGCTAATCTTTGCTTCTGTGTAGGTGAAAGAGCTCTTTGTGATGGATGATTTACGTAAGTGTTTTTTTTATGGAGATCTCACCTTCAAATAGGCTAGAAGGCTTATAGACTCTGGCTGGGGCCAAGCTTAGCCTGTCTACGATGTAAAATATCAGTATCCATGGGCTTAAATATTCGCCAAAGCGACTGAAACACTCTCTCAGAAATCGACTTGATTGCAAATATCGCCGATGCGTTTCTGTCGTATTTCTTACACTGGTCGTTCGTCATATGCGTTAAAACAAAGTATATATCGGTACGGACATATTTTTCACCTTTTACACAGTTTTTCACCGACTTTAATCAAGTTTTTTCCTTTGTCGTTAGCACCAAGTGGCCACGATAATATGTCATGCAAAAATGTCAAAAATCTAATAAAATAGACAAATAAAAGAGGCTTATGTTAGAGCATGTAGACAATTTTATCGTTTTTAATCGTATTTCGTATTTTGACAGTTAGACATGACATAAATGGCATGACATGTTAGCAGCGGTAGACAAATGATATAACGCTGTCAAAATACGGTAAAAGGCCGCGATAATGATATGTTGTTTTGCTTAGCCCAACAGGTCGATCGAGCCATGTCATAAGCCTATAGCCGCTTAGAGAGTCTGGCACCAGGCGTTTTTGATATGCCACACACTAACGTGAACACCGCTACGTGAATGCCCATGATTTGTTCCTGTATGTTTTCAAATCGGCTGCATTGATGTTTCTCAAAGTGTGCAGTTAATTAGTGACTTCCCCTCAAGTTTGTTTGTGAGTTCATGGCCATTGTGTTATCACTTCGAGTCGACCCTATTCGGGTGTTATTGTACAGTGGTTTTCAACATTAGTGTTTTTAGCTCAGTTTTCAAGTGTTATTTCCGTATTGTATTCTATACTTATTACTTATGTATATATTAATAATATTATAAAGAGGAAAGATTTGTTTGTTTATTTGCATCGAAACTACTGGACCGAATCAAATGACATTTGGCACAGAGATAGTTTGAGACACTGGGAAGGACAGGCTACTTTTTGTCGCGATATAAAATCATCAGGGGTGTGAAATGGAGGATGAAAATTTGTATGGAAAATCCGACTTTTGGCGCGGGCGAAGTCGCGGGGAACTGCTAGTCGTCTATAAAAATGTAGCAGCCTTTAAGGGGGTTGGTTAAGAATTAAGCCACTTTAGAATGAATGCAAATTTTGTAGTAAATGTTTGTAATTTTTTATCAGTTATTAGGTACAATTCACACAAATGTTACGCGCTAGACGCCCCCTTTCTAGGCTAGTACTTGCTTAAAACCCTGTATATAGAGCTACATCTGCGCAAATAACTGGTAGCCAAGGATTGATTTATGGACAGCAAAAGGTACAAAATTATATTAATTGCATTTGACGATTTATCATACAATTTTGGTTAAGACAAGTTTCTGTTTTATCTACTTTATTTCCTGTCCCCTATCTTCATAACATGACGCTCGTACCCATGGGTGGGTATGCTAGCCAAACTAATATTGTACCAAAAGTACTTTTTTAAAAACCTTTGCCACCTTTTTTACAAAAAAAAAAATACAGGTTTTAACTAGGACTAAAGCCGACCAATCAGAAAAACGTTTCTCTAATGTCGTGTCACGAATGTGTCATTATTTTCTGAATTCGTCTACTTATACGAGTATTTTAGCCCTGGTATACACCTGTGGTATTATGTTTTTGTATTAAGGTAGTTAAAGATTGAGTACCACTGTCACAGAAGCTCAAATCACACACTCAATAGCCCTTCGGAATACCGGAACGGAGAATCCGTTTTTAGAAGTGATAATTTTACCACCATATTTGTACAGGCAACTATAAAATGTGGTAGAACATTATACCATGGACGAAATATATTCGTCTATGTTATATAATGATTAAACTTAATAATATCCAGGTTGTCTAAAAATGGATTTTTTGTGCCGGTACACTAAAAAAAAGTTCTACCAAACTAGTTTTGTTAGTTGACGGTTTCGTTGTAGGCAAGTAAATTTTTGTTAAATATAAACAATCTTCTGGTTATCAGTAACAAAACTAATTTGTTACTGATAACCAGATGTTCGCAAGTCACTAAATTTTGGTTACTGTTAACCAATATTTTTTTTCAGTGTAGACTCAGACCAAGGCAATAGCGATACCACTTTTGTGTACATCTAGGTACTTTACAATCGAACTTTTGTTATTTTCCTTTTTATTCTAGTGGTGAGTATGTCTAAAAGTATGTAATTAATTTAAAAATTTATGCCAATGTATTCAATTAGTTAAACAACTTATTGGATTTTAATCAAGAAATTTACATAATTAATGAAGCTAACACTAAAAACAATGTGAGATCTATGTCAAACTATGCTAATTGAAACCTGCAAGTGTGAAATGGGGCGACGGAGAAAATGTATCGTAAAGACAATGGCTGAGCGAGATTTTTATTTATTTATGTTGTTTCTAGATCGACTTTGATTTTAGTAAACGTCTAAGGTTATTTGATTTAGTTAGTTTCATAATTCGCAGAATATATCGCATTTGTCCTAGTGAGGAATAATCGGCGCAATAAAACTTGAAACATGACGTGAAATGATTTTTTTATTTTTTTATGGACGCTCTTTTACTCTCCACATGTTTTTCTAGTAAATTCATAAATTAGTGATCAAATCTAAACTCGAAACACCTTAGAAACCACGATAAGAGTAGGCAGGCTAGGCAGTTTGTTTACAAACACTAAACACGAATCAAAACGAAAACAAAGATTTATTTTTTCTGTCTCACAATGGCCCTCATTCCTATCGCATCCTCATATAAATTCCCCTAAAATATCTTAAATCAGAGTCCAAACACGCGTGTCGAGTTCATGTTTAGTCCCGAAACTTCCGAAGCCAAACTAATTCGGAATCACGCAGCTGCGCGCGCTGGTAGATTATCTTCTCTTGTTTTTTTTTTCGTGCACACATTAATCTTGGACAAGGTTTTGGTTGTGTAATTCTTTATTAGAGGGCTAGACGGCCCCGCGACTACGTCAGCTCAAATGTCAAAGTCAAAAATAATTTATTCAATTTAGGACAGAAAATGCCACTTATGAACGTCAAAAATTTAAAAATCAGTAATATTGGCCCTTAGGGGGCCCGAACATGTCTCCTTATCTTTTGGGCCCTACTAGTGCTTCGAGATTGGATTCACATACAAACCTTTGATTATTTATATTTTACCCTTTTTTTCGATGTTTTACAGTTATTCTGCGATTTGGGGAGGAGACAAAAACAATTCAGAGATCATGAAAATCCATTCGTGAGTTAAAACTAAAATACTTTAATGAAATTAAGCAGTATTAAAATACTGTAAATAAACGATGTGTCATTTAAGATATCGTGTTCATTAGGAATAAGTAAAAATAAATAGTTTTGTCGAGGCAAAAAACAAACGATCGTACACGGTTCTGGCGTGGAAATTAAAAATAATTTCCAAGCCTGCTCTTTTGAATACCACTTAAAACACAAGCCGAAAGTTAAGTGTCAGTAAGTATACATCTAACTCCTATCAAGGAAAGTATCTTGATTTATGTGTTTCATAAATAAACAAGACTGGAAGACTCATTAAACTATCAAAAATAGCTCGAGGGGCAGATAAAATGCAGGACGAACAAACATCAAACTGACGGCAAGGAAGTAGGTTAAAACAAAGAAATATTAAATGATTATTGTATTAATAAGAAGGGTGTAAATTATTTCACCGATAAGAGCTGAGCTCTTAAATTGACCTCCTTACCTATGTAATCTACATACTTAAGCTAGATATTACTGATCTATGCATTTGGTACCTACCTACTTAAGTTTTTTTTTTATAACCTATGTAATAGCCTTACAAATTAGACAATTCACACACCACATCAGGCTAAAACCAGGTAAGTAGTAGTTAGTTGCTATTCTATCCACTCAAGGGCAAATGACAAAAGGCAAATGACAAATGACAAAGTTTATCTAAATACAGGTTATTTGTAGTACCAATGAGCAATGTCATTTCAAATCCATTGCGAATACACGTCTGATTTGTATATGGGCTACTTAACGTCACCATGCAAGGTAAAAACTGTGGAATCTTATTTAGATGTAATAAGGGTGTAAATACAACAAATGTATAAATACATAGTATGATGGGCTGCCAGTGTGTGCTGCCCACTGTGCTTGGGTGGGTGTCAGGTCCATCAAATTAAATATAATCTTTTGTGAGCTAATTGCAAGTATTGTGAGCGTCTTCTACATATTTAGAAGTGTTTGTCGACAAGGTTACTTACTAGTAATGACATTATGCCCGCCATAGACGATACAGTGAAGTAATCAATTATTTCAAATGGCGAAAGTTTTACAAGTTATGTTTGTATAAAACAACTGTCTTATGAGTTTTTATAATATAGTTATTAGAGTTTTATTTTATTAGTTAAATAGTGTGTTTACTTCTCAGGTTATTAATTTATGGTAGCCATGTTTCTGAGCTAAATCACCTTAACGATTTTAATTTCAATTATTATTTTTAGTGGTACACTATACGTTGTTATATTTCAAATACATTCCAAGATTCTAACACTAAAATAAGAGATAAGTAATTACCTCTGACATTTCCAATACCTAACAATTACTAAGATCCTAGAACCTCTTTAAAAAACTATCACTTTTGCTATACCCAGTAGGTATATAATGAAGCTTATCTTTTGCGCCAACGAAATAGGTAAGTACTGGGGTTACTTGGGAATTCTGTTCTTCTTCTCGATTCACTGATGCGCAAAAGATCTAATTGGGGTACAACTACTAACTCGGTTAACTAATTGTGTTATTGTTGTATGTATGTGGATCGTAAGGCTCCACTCAGTTCGCTCAGGCCATGGCTCGGCGCGATCGAGCGGCGCGCGCGCAAGGCAATCTAGACTAGTGGCCGTCGCACACGGTACAGGTAGGTACTTGTTGAGATTAAAACCCAATCTGTTTTTGAACGACATAAATATAATGTTTGTTTACAAGAATATTCCAACTTATCAAAACTTCATATGGTAGAGTTTTACATATTTTTAGATAGATTATTTGAAGCACGCAGACTTGCTTCAATCATTCGTATTTTTAGATGCAGGAAAAGATTTACTGCTACTTTTTTAAAGCTTGCTTTTATTAGGTTAACTGAACTCTCCGCTTAATATCGTTGATTAGTGAGATTGCTACTAAATCTTAATGAGTTATAAATAACTTACAAAATTATAAGGTAAAAGTAAAACATTTGCAATTAAATAGAAAATCTTATGTTATAATGTAAAGTCCGTTTTTCATTGCTTGTCCAAGATTGTAAACAATCTTGACATTCCTTTTTAACGAAATTATTAATTTAAAAATAAGATAGTCAAAAAATTACATCATAATATGGTAGTTTATCGTTTAATATGCAGCTTTTTAGAGCTTATATTTTTCACCAGTATTAGTTTTAAAAGTCACAAAAAGATTGTTTAAAATGTTTGACACGCAAAAAAAAAACGGACTTTACACAATAAATTTGGTATCATAACCACATTAACTTGACTGCTTCAAAAACCCGTAGCATGCTTGTCAAGTTTTCCAACTAAAATTTGAATCCGTTTTTTATAATTTTTATTTATTTCGAACCTCAAGCAAGTCGAACGTGTATCGTGTCCGGTGACCATAAAAAGTAATCGTATAATTTGTATGTATGTATTCGTTACAACGTCCAAATTACAGTTCTGATAGTGATGTCTAATTAAAATTGCCACAAGTTTCATGGGAGACACGTTGATTGCATGCTCCGGGTAGACCAATTAATTAAATCTAATGAGATTAATGAAAGTAAAATTCAACTCCTCCCACGTTTAATCCTCGTTATAATAACAAATCCTACAACTTATTCCGCACAGTAGAAAATAAAATGATGGACGGTGATCTGAAGAATGCGGCTCGTATCCTTTTCTCTGATGATACACTCGCTCCTCGTAATCAGGAAACTCTTGACAGCCTTCAAAATAAGCATCCCTCACGTCCAGACTTTCCTACCTTTCCTATTCCACCATCTCACAACATTCATCCATTACAGGTTTTTGATGACAGCGATACGCTTGCTGCGATAATGTCATTCCCGTCTGGTTCCGCCGGGGGCATCGACGGCATCACTCCTCAACATCTTAAAGATTTGGTTAGTGTATCCGCCGCTGACGCCGGCAGAACCTTACTTTCTAACATCACGAAGCTTTGCAACCTCCTCCTGTCAGGTAAAGTGCTTGATAGCTTTCTTCCTTTATTGTATGGCGCAAGACTTTGTGCTTTTGTAAAAAAAGATGGCGGTATCCGCCCAATCGCAATTGGCTCTACGTTTCGACGCCTAGCGGCGAAATTAGCTTGCCGAAATATTTTTTCTCCGCTCAAAGAAATTTTTCAGCCCATACAACTTGGCTTTGGCAGTAGAGGAGGCTGCGAAGCTGCAGTTCATGCAGCCCGAAATTTTCTCGCCTGTAATGAATCAGAGGTATTTCTGAAAGTTGACGTGAGGAATGCTTTTAACTCTATTGATAGATCCGCCTTGCTAAATGAAGTTCATGCCCATACCTCCCCAATTTATCCTTTTGGGTTCAATGCTACAATTGCCCATCCAAATTATTATATATTGACCATTGCATTGATTCTGCCGTCGGCGTTCAGCAAGGTGACCCATTAGGTCCAGCACTTTTTAGTTTAGGCATTCACCCCGTCATTTCGTCTTTAAATTCAAAATTTAACGTCTGGTATCTTGATGATGGGTCTCTCGGAGGCAAAGCTGATATTGTGTACCAAGACCTCGTTCGGATAATTCAAGAATTTTAAAAAATAGGTTTGGAGCTCAATCTTTCAAAGTGCGAACTTAATATTAATGACAATGTTTCTGCGGAATCCCGTCAAAATATAATTGAAAGATTTAACGTCCTTGCTCCTAACATCAAAATTCTAAATTCTGAATCACTTTGCCTTTTAGGAGCTCCTCTTCTAGATGCCAGCATCCAACCTTTTCTCGATAAAAAAATTAAATCATTTCACCCTGTTAGCCCCCAGATTGGAACATCTAAACTGTCATATTGTCTACACCATTCTAAAATCCTGCCTTTTCGTTCCAAAATTTACATATTACCTTCGCGCAAGTCCAATCTGAAAAAAACTACAACTTGTAGAACTTATCTATACCACTCTTAGAACATATCTTGAAAAATTTTTGAATTTGCAGCTAAAAAACGACTCTTGGTTACAAGCAACGCTCCCTATTCGGTTTGGTGGTATCGGCGTTCGCAAAATTTCTAGTATTGCCCTTCCCGCATTTCTCTCCTCTCTTCATAGCACTGCTGGTCTTGTAGACAAAATCTTTAAGCACCCTCGCCAGCTAACTGAGTTAAGAGAGGCGGAGGAATGTTGGCAAAGTCTCTGTACTAGTGAAGACATCCCAAAGGAAACACACAACCAAAAACTCTGGGATGTCCCTCTAGCAAGAGAGACTTTCAATACCTTGCTTCAAAATTCAGTCAGTGATTGTCATCGTGCAAGGCTCTTGGCAGTTTTCTGCAAGGAATCAGGTCACTGGCTTTACGCCCTCCCTTCCAAAAATATAGGTACACTTTTTGACAGCGAGACATTCCGGGTGTGTGTGGGTTTGCGAATCGGGGCCCCGGTTTGTGAACCATTTACGTGTCCCTGTGGCAAGGAGGTCGACAAATTAGGTCTTCATAGTCTTTGTTGCCAGCAAAGTGCGGGGCGTCTTGCCCGCCATGCAGCACTTAATGACGCTATCAGAAGAGCTCTTGCCAGCATTAACGTTCCTTCCACATTAGAACCTCGTGGGTTGGTCCGTGATGATGGCAAGAGACCTGATGGCCTCACGCTCATTCCCTGGGAGCGGGGACGGGCCTTGGTATGGGACGCAACTTGTGTTGATACTTTGGCCCCTTCTCATCTCAGGGAATCAGCTCTTAAAGCTGGGTCTGCCGCTGAGTCGGCAGAAAACGCCAAGCGGCGCAAATACGAGTCTCTTGCAGGTGATTATGTGTTTGTACCGTTTGGCGTTGAAACTTTTGGACCATGGGGACCTAACGCCAAATTACTTTTTAGAAAAATAGCCCCTAAATTAAATACAATTCTGGAAAACAAAAAAGCTGGCTCGTTTCTCGCTCAGAGGCTAAGTTTGGCTATCCAACGCGGAAACGCAGCTAGCATTCTCGCTTCCTTGCCTCATGGACACGGTTACATTTTTGAATAAGTAGATTTTTAAGTTTTGTTAAGTGTACATATTTAATTAATTGATTATTTTTATGTAAATGAGATATATGTCCTAAAATGAAAGTTAATCTATAATGAATAGGTGTCTAATTAATAAATGGTTTTCAATACAATACCTACGTTAAATGTGCTTTCTTGTGGTTATTAAGTTTGTTTTTTGTAGCAGTTGTAGCTTAATAGTATTAGAAGTGATAGGTATTTAAGTAGGCATTTCACAGTTCTCCTGTGCGTAGACAATAAAGCGTTTTTTATATAAAGCCAGTTAGACATAACTTCTAATTAGCTGTAAGTCAGCTACTTGACTAGGAGAGCTGTAGCCATCTATCTTTCACAACTTTGGTCATCACGATTTAACAGTAACAAAGAAAACAACACACTATCGAACCACATCAGCTCAGGATGTCTATGATAACTCGAGAAATTCCCACAAAAATAATAATAGTGTCAAGTCGTACGAGTCACGATAAGATATGATAAGATCGCAAAATCTTCTGCGTGTAAGATCATACTGACGCATGGGCTTATAAAAATGCATTGTCTGATACTTAACTTAATTATTGTTCAATACAAAACTCTATGAATCTCGAGACTGAGTTGAAAATGGAAAAACAGATCAGTAACAAAGATCTCCATAGTTTGTCATGATTCTTTGTTGTATAGTAGAAGTAAAAGCAAATAATAATTTAGGTGTAGGAAAATGTATGTTAAGGACGTATATTATTCCGCAAATGAAGTCTTTAGTCGAAACAACCATTTAGTTTTGACGACCTATTTGGTTAATAAGATATCACACCAAATTATAGGTACCCTAGGTATAATAGTACCAATAGTACCTACCTAATAAATTGCTATTAACTAGTTTATAAGTACTAGAATTGCAATACTAGAAAATGTAATTAAATTGAAAGTTCTCTGTTAGATATTATTAAAGCCCAATGTAACACTTAATTTGCAATCAATTGATTTGATTTTAAAAACTATGTATCACTGAAAATAATAACAATGCAAATAATAAATTAGTTTTTTGATAAAAACGAATTAATCATTTGCATTTACAGACATTGATGGTAAAAAAGTTTAGCAACTAGTAGTAGATTTAATTATTTTGTGGTTAAGTAGAGCTGAGTCCCTGCGATACAAGCATAGCTTATTTTTTCTGCCCGATCAATGTATTTTGTTTTTGTAAATAAGTACTTTCCTTACTGACCATAAACGTATATATTTTCTATCTATGTGATGTTGAAGGAATTTAACGTTACATGATAAATGAAAGGTGTGCAAGTGGCTTATCAACCGAAAGATCATCGGAAAGTGAAATTATCAAATCAAATCTGATAAAGATGCGGTGGAAATGTGTGTCGAGTTTCGTAAACTGGGAACTGTATTAGTGCATGTCGAAATCGCCACTCGAAATGAGTTATAGTTAGTTTTTACTTTTTAGCCATTTACGATAGAGAAACAAGATGATAAGGCAAATTATGGCACCTGATTATTATACGTCGTAATTTATCCTTTATAGGATACAGTGAAGAGCTCATACAGTTAATAGATAGTTACATAGAATAAAAGGCTTTTAAATTAAAACTCTGACCATAGTTGAGGTGAGGCCTTTTCCCAGCAGTGGGATCTAATAGGCTGACTTTCTTTCTTTCTATTTCTAAATTAAAACTTATATAAATAAGAAAGAGCACTGTGAGTGTTAAAAAATATTAAAAACTAGTAAAAGGCTACTGAAAGAAGCGCATCGACGATCTAACTTTTTCATAGACTTATAAGCAATTACAATGGTTTTCTCGTAAATACTTATATAATCTGACCCGATAATCCATTAGGTACAGATTTTCCCTAAATATATACTATAAGTATGCCAATTTTTTTTTAAGTTTATGTTTTGCCATTTTCCCGATATAAATATTTAATTGTTGTACGTCTTCTTCTATAATTGATAACGTTTTAAAAGTTTGTTTTCAAATTTATTTATTTCTTCTCCACAATCAAAGTAAATACAAAAGGTAGGGTTACAATTTTAAGGGACAGAAATTTGATTGTGAGAGACTGGCATCTGAGCTAGGTTTCATGCCTGTGTTACAGAGAACCAGTACTCTCCTCTCTAGATGTGATCAGATATAAATATTGACACAAAATACAGTAAGTTAAAAAGCAAAGCACAATAATGGAGAATTAAGCAAAAATAATAATAGCACTAACTATAACTTGTATGCGAGTGTGTAAGTGTGTGTTTGTGTGTGTTTGTGTGTGTGTGTGTGTCTGTGTTTGTGTGTGTGTGTGTGTGTGTTTGTGTGTGTGTTTATTACTCTTGAATATTCTAGACTCCAAAACCAATATTAACTTTTTACTTAAAATGTCAGGAAAGCTCCCAAACATAATAAAAACTTAACACCAAAATCACAAAAATAGTAACACTCACTTATAAAACTAGTCTTCTTCCATACCTACTTATTAGGTATACCAACTTGTTTATAAAAGAAAGCTACCTACTTTAATTTAAAATATGAAACGATGAAAAGAAGTATACCCCTCCCCGCTCCCCCAGGGGACACAGCATTTTCCAGGTGCAAATAAAAAAAGGTAGAGTACCTACAATAAATCGGTGATTGATTTATTGTAGGTAGGTAGATTGGTGAAATAGACCATTTAAGGTTACAACGAGAATGTTCCTACTCCTCAATCCAGACATATCCGACGGCCTTAGATCACGCTAATGCATAGGGTTGTCAGTAAAAATTTTCAAACATAGAAAAAACTATGAACATAACATTATTCAGGAATAACAATTATGTCCTTATGTACGAAGCTAAGCTTAAATGTGGAAATGATTATTTTGTACTTAGCTAGATAAGTACAAAATAATCAGAGGTTAGGCAATCGCCCGGTATGCGAGGAACGCGGGTTCGATAACCGCCTCTGGTAGTCGTTTTTTCAAGTGCAATAATATATTTAGATCTAGATCCTTTGCAACAATTATTTTAATATATTTCTCGGATCACCTTTACTAAACGTTAAATTAGTCACATTTTACAATAAATTCCTTGTGTCTATGCTATTCTAGCTATGTAATTGAGAAAATGTACAAGAAACTTCATAAACAAAAACATCAGAAAATATCTTTTGCGAAAAAGTAAAGTTGACAGCCCTAATTTTATTCTAATCAGACCAGAGTGCGGAAGGCTTCCTTTGATTATGAGTGTTAACGAACCGATTAAAGTCGTAACAAATTAATTACAGTGATATGAATATTTAATTTGATCAGTTTTATGAGAGCGTTATGTAATCATGAGTTATCATGACGTCAAATTTTGCACAACCTCGAAAATAATTTAGTTATTTTCCATCGACTTGAAAAAAATATGGGCTTCGTTCGTACTGCGATACTAAAGAATGAAGCAGGCTTCAAGCCTGTGTGTGTGAGATCATAGGGTTACAATGGCGGCCGATCGGCTTACTTTGGCGTGAGTGAGTGAGTGAGAAGATCGTGTATTTACGATAATCACTGGCTTACTTTGGTACGTGGTTACGTTTGCTTCAGTTTTAATGTAGGCGACACGGAGTCCATATTTTTCTTTACGTCGATGGTATTTGCTTACTTACCTTCCCTACCTTTTCAGTTAAGGATAGATTAACTAGGTTTTTTGAAGTAATCACTTACCCCCTTACTAATAAAATTAATAATGAATTGACTCTGCTCTAATACTTGTATAAATATGAGACGGCTAGTTTGGGATTAATGACATATAGGTAATACATGGAATAGTGGAGCGTCGGCAGGCTTGTGTATCTTCCCGCGTAGGTAGCAAAAACGTACCTACGCGCGGCGACCCCTTGGTAAGGGACTAAACAAGTTGGGTGTCGCAGCGACACGCTTCCGCGTTTTATTCACCGGCGGTGCGCGACACTAGGTTGCTGGTTGAACGAGCGTGATTGAAGTCCTAGAAAGATGCGCTAGATGGCGTAAGTAGCTTCTTGTGGCAGTCAACCCTATCGCGTTGCGTGATAGTTCGTCACTGAATAGGTTTAGTGTATTATGAATCATATTCCAGAGTTATAAGAATGAAATTATCTTGCAATGTATTTCTGTAGATGTCTACACGAAAATGTGCTTGACTCAGAGGCGAACTGAATTACACCATATCGTTAACAACATTGAGTAGATATTTCTTTGAATATTATTGGAAAGTCATACTTCTGTACGGAGTATTAGTACTTATTCTGTGGCGTCGGTGGTGCAGTGGCTAGCGGGTTAGGAGCCGGGTTCGATCCCACGTGCTGCCATGTATCAATTACATTTTCTGAGTTATGTACATTAGTTGTTTCACTAACCGATGCTCTTACCGTGAGGGAAAACATCGTAAGGAAACCTGCACAATCAGTAATTGAATGCGGAACCATAATCCAAAATTGGTCAGGTTCCTTTAACAGTCACGGAGGTCAGATGGCAGTCGCTTCACTGTAATTACCTGATCTACCAAATCCTGGATCATGGTCAGTGGACCCTGGGGCCTCGCGTGGGAATGCACAACCGGGTTAACGCTAGGATTATGATGAGGTGACATGACATAGTGGAGACAAACATTTCAAATTAGCGGTCTCATCAAGTGTGTCTCATCAATGTCAAAATCATTATTAGTCTGGAGGTTGTTTATGTTATGAAAGTAACTCATAGAAGGATCTGTTTGCGTTTTCATTTTATTTACTGCTTAGTATGTATGTAAGTCATTGAATGAATGAACCCCGATAGATGTACACGGTTCATGTGACCTAGTATGATGTCGCACTATACTTAGTTTATACTTTATACTCCACTCTAAAGGCTCTTGCACACCTAAACTATAAACTTTCATTATTATGCACTTTTGCGTACGCTTAATTCAACCTAATACGGTTGCATGTCACGTCTTATTTACATTTTCAAAATATACTACCTTAAAAAAAATAAAAAACAATGGAAGTCTTATATCCAAAATGCACGGATGAAAAGAAATAATGTCACACAAACTACGATAAAGCTGAAAATAATAATTAAATACTAACAAATTAATTCTTAGATTTTATTGACTAGAAAAAAAATTAGTTATTTGCCATTTAAGTAGGGTGATGTTTTTAAGAAGGGCATTAGGATTTACTAAAAAACGTTAAAACTGTGGAGTATTATTTTTAGCAAATACTGTACTTATGTTTATTTATAAATAAAAAACACAAACTGCAATAATACGAGTACCTTAGTATTTTTCAATCCATAACCAATCCTTTTGTTGCGATATTACCTAGTAGTCGCTACACTTTTGCAGTGTGATGAAGCCTTTATAAAACTAGCTGCTACCGAACGGGGGAAGTGTGTCGGCTTTCTATGCACCACCAATTATATTGTATCGTCGCTATTGCCGTAATTGTAGGCCTAACACCATTATGTTTCATGCCTTAGGCCTTTGATTCAATCTACAATTTAACTGCCTTGGGTATATAAACGCTTTTGAGTTTATGGAGAAATGCCTAGGGAAATAAAGCAAGGAGATTATGGGGGTTTAAATTCTGTTACACGTAATGTGTACAGCAAAAATATTGATATACTTACATAAAGATGTTTCTTTTTAGACATTGTGTTTGAACCATGTAATTTTGTTCGACAGGTTGTGCTTCGGGTGGCATCATATATCCGTTTTAAGATTGAGCAATATTACTTTGACGACTACGGCCAATCACGGGGTTCTCAGAACATATAAAATAAAATAAAAAACACATTTGGATTAAAGATCTGGGTCCCTTATTCAGGGTGTTTCCCTCTAATTCTCTCGTAAGCAAATTAGACAAAGACAAAACGTCGAAAACAGCAACGCCACGATATTGCGCTTGGATTGAAATAAAATACCTATTCTGGTAGAGAGTATCTATCGAAAGATTTATTATTTATTTATTTATCAAACTTACACTATCATAACAGGATTGACCCAATGCGACAGTATAGCCAATATGCTTAACTTAACAATATAGTATTACTTAATCTAATTATTAAATTAATCATTATAGCAAATAGCCGCTAGTGCTACTCTGTTAAATTCACTCAGGGCACAAATAAACAGGTCCGACTTATTGTGGATAATATTAAGAGTGCGTAGTGCGCGCGATAGGGACGACTCCTTGAGGAGGTTTGTTTTCGCCGTCGGCACCTCCAGCAGCGGTGGGCGACGTCGGCGCCAAACGTATCTGTTAGGGACACAGAGCCACAGCCGCTCCAATAAAGCTGCATTATATAGCTTTCCACGCATAACTTTAATAATATAGAGAACAAGAGCAAGTTCCCTTCGAACTTTAAGTTCATTATATCCCACCATGCCCAAGATGAACAAGGTGGGATACATCAGAGGAAAGAAAGGGTATACACCGTACAATTTCAAATAAAGATATCTGATAAATTTGTTTTGCACTCGCTCCGACATAATACTATATTTAGCTTCATGTGGAGACCAGATGACTGCGTTGCATTCTAATTGACTTCTAACTAAGGCATTATAAAGCGCTATTATTGCCTTAATGTTCGAAAAATGTTTCGCTCTACGGAGTACGAACCCTAAATTGCGATAAGCTTTTTTACAAATTTTAATAATATGTTCCTTAAATGTTAGTTCGACGTTAACTGTCACTCCTAGGTCTTTTACCTCAGACACCCGGTCTAAGGGGATACTGTTAATGCTGTATGTGTATTGCAGCGGAGTTCGAGAGCGAGAAAAATTGATTACTACACATTTCGAATAATTGAATTCCAAAAGGTTATCCTGACTCCATTTTGTCACCCTATCAATGTCGCTTTGTAATTTTAAGCAGATACTAGTAGATATAGTAGAGTAGAGAGTATCTATCCATAGATACTAGTAGATATAGTAGAGAGTATTTATTCATCGATACCCTCTTTCCTAAGCACCTAGTACCTACTGACTGAAAAGTCAACGAATTATTAGAATTTTACAGAAAACAAACTAAATTGCTGAGTCCCAATCGAATAAAGTCTCCCTAACTCGTCCCTTATTTGGTTAGGTCAACTATTATTTATTCTGTGGTTTGGTACAAAATGCCACGATAATTCCTTTTCGTACCGCTCCGTTCAGTACAAAAAGAAAAAAAAACGCGGATATATTGCTAGCTAGCATAGATACATGATTGGGAACACATGATCCATCTCAAACGGTATTAGGCATAGGCCGAACTTAAGAACTGGTTAGCTGGTCCCGTTGCACGGGATTCTCGGCCTCGAATGCGTGTGCGCCGGTCTTGGGCTTAGTATACATAGGTAGGTGTAAAATTTATTATAACTAACGACGGAGGGTGTCGAATTAATGGTGATCATTATGTACAGGTGAGTGAGATTCCCGCTAAAAATCAGTGTAAGGACACAACTAACTTTAGTCAGGTCAGGACTAAGCCAACTTTTAGGCGAATTGTATGTTATGTGTGTTTCGCTTCTTTTAAGATCAGTTTATTGTTTTCTTTCTGCATTTTGTGTGTCATGTTAAATGTTATTTCTATTTCTAACAGCTTATTGCTAAGTCGCTAGCTCTATCAGACAGTATCTTTCTGAAAAGTTAGGTTTCTCGTAGATTTTCGATTGAAGCTTTTTGGTCTTTGAGTTATTATTTTATGAAGGTATGTGTGTATTTCATAAAAGTTATTGTCATAACTTTCATGTACTCGTATAATTAACAAGTATGTAATACGACCTCATAAGTAGGTATGTAGGTACTTGTACTTACATACGAGCACAGAGATCGGGACGTAGCACTTGTTATCAAAACTCATACAACGCAAGACGTCAATATTTTTACGTTTTCCATTAAGTTTATGTTTTTTTCTGTACTATATTATTATACCAACGGCTCAAGCACACAACATTCTAACCTAGTTTATTATACAACCTCATCATTAATGAGCTCTAGCCGAGCCAAGATGATTGATTGGTAGTTACAGACGACAGCCAGCAGTGCGAGCACGTCATCGCTTCACGGACGTCATGGTAAACATCTATTTCAGTTGTAATAGGAGTCTTATTGCGACAAAAATGTGCAGTTAGAGTGGCCATTGTAAAAAACCGTAAAGAAGCTTGACATAAACCTAGCCAACCTCACCTTCACGTGGTGCGTCCTGTTATGAACAGACGAGGCTTTGGCGACCGACCGATCGCGGTATAACCATCCAACCAATTGCACAGCTCAAATTCAGACTGTGACGGACAGCAACTTCTTAGCAACAAGACGCTGCGACCTGCGCTAGCCAACCCGCCTGCCTAGCGTGGCGAGTACTGGCAAAGCCCCCATATGATTGGCACAAATGCAGGCGTAACAGAGGCCTCACCCTGGTTGACCATGTCCTTATTTTCGAATGTAGCCGTCCCTTTTACTCACGACAGAATGACAACGCGAACGAGCGTGATGGGTGGACTCGAAAATACGGACGTCGTCAACAGGATCTAGGAATCCGAGGCCCGGAAGGAGATTACTTTGGTTAATCTGTGGGGGAGGCCTATGTTCAGCAGTGAACGTCCTGCGGCTGATAATCATGATGATGACGGTACAAAACCGTGTCATAAGAAGGTGGTAAGTAAGTATGTACAGTGTACACCAGTGTGAAACTTGCCTATGTTCCGCTTGGCCGCAGTAACGTAATGCGCCTGTTGCGCCGGTTACTTCAATCAATGCGATGCGCAAACGCAACTGACTAGTTATAATTAGTTGGTAAACAAACAAACTTGATCTTGGAAAATAATAATTTGGTTGGCTTCCGAGGTAATCAGTAAGAGTCAATCGTGTAGCCATAATATACGTAAAAACCAAAAGAAGACGGGCGAGGTTCTGTCGAAAGTGGCAATTACTACTGATCTGTCGAATTTCCGCAACTATATTTCAACCTTATGTTGGTTACATAGAGTTCGATATCATTTGAGATATTTTGACAGATTTGGGTAAGCTGATAGATAAAGGGCCCACTGTACCTTTATAAGTAGGTATCACAAGTTCTTAGACGTACCGCCACGTTAAAACAGTTGCTGCATTTTTTTTCTCGGATCCATTGACAATAGCCAAAGTTTAATGTAGATTTGTCATGGACCTTAGTACAAAACATAAAAATATATTCTTCTTGCAATTATTTATAGTTCAAATCCAATTAATATATGCCAGATACCAAGCCGAATAAGTTCGCTTCGTCTGGCAGATAGGTACCTACTTATATTTTATATCAGTTTTAAATATAGTTTGCAAAATAAAACGTTACAAAATTATGTATAAACAAATCTGTTGTAAACATATTTTATTAAAAGCATAATTTGATTTGAAATAACGAGAAACTCACAAAATTGTGAAACAATTATATGTATAGTAATGGTGTGGATGCCATACATATGAATAAAAGCCAATAATTTCAGTACCTACTTGAATAGAAATAACTAAAAATAGCAATAGGTACTGCTATTATTTCACTGGAAGAGTTAGGTATAATTCTACAGCCAACCGTCAAAAAAGGAGAATATTATCTTTTCATTAAATGATTTTTGGATTGCTTATTCTTTTTTTGTGTTTTTTTTTCAATCGATGTCTGAGATTAGATATATTTAAATAAATTAAGTAATTTAATTACATTGCTTTAACATTATCGATTTTGTTAGACATAAAATGTAAAATAAGTATTCATAATTATTCATTATGTTTTGCAATACTTATGGAAAAAACCGCAATAGCCAAAGTAAATGACCAAGATTTTATCTTTGTCATACATCTAAAGTCGCTTACAAAACATACACACATCGAATCCCACTGACCGATATTTCCACAAAAGCATTGGCTAAGGGCTAATTGTTTTTTTTACGCCGTCGCGTGATAACGCAGTTTACCAAACACTCCCATTGATTCCAATTAATAGTTCCAAACACGTATTGTTTTGATCATCATGTTTAACATTTCCATTTTCTTGTTTATGTAAATTGAAATGTGAATTGTCTGTTATTTTTAACCAAGCACGGTTGCTCACAATTGAATGTTTACTTTCAATAAAACTCAGAGTTCCTGAAAATGAAACGTTTATAAGCTTAAAACAGCACAATTTGACTTGTGGTTACTTACAAATGCTCCTATTTTCTAAAATCAATGTGTATTATCCTTTTAAAACTTGATACCTACTTTTTATTCAAGTGCCGTAGGTACCTATCATTATTTTTATTACATAAAAAGTTCAAAAACTTTGACCCCAAGCCGTGAACTTACCGAAACAATGTTGCCAACTTGCGAACACCAAAATCCGAATGTAACTACAGATAACTGTCACCTATTACAACTTTTTTTTCACAAAAAAAACTTTTTGTAACGTGAAACAAATTCAAATGTAGCGGAGAATGCTACACGTCTCGCGCTACCGAAGCGCGTCAGGACACTAGAGTATACTGTGTCTGTTGGGAACGAAGATTGTATATTATTAAAATGCATGTGCACTGTGCACAAAGGTCAGGTACTTCAGTACAGGTTCACAGTATCAAGATGAGGTGCCCGTATGGCATAGGAGTGGTGAATTCTCTTTGGAGAGGAGACTGTAGCATTCCGCCTTTCGGTTGCCCTTCGTAAACGTTTGAAACTCTATCAAAGTAAACGTAACGTGACTTAATAGTGATAGTGAGATAGTGTTAAATAAACCGTCAATTCATGTTGACCGGCTGTTTAAAAATTGGTGTGATTACTCGGGTGCAAATGAAAGCGATTTTCTACATACGTGATTTTTACTTAATTTAGTTCGAAATACGCGACTCTAACCATAGATTCCCCCAAACATAAGTCACTTTTGTTAACCTTCATAGTACGAAAAATGTTAATTAACTGAAAAGCTTCATAATTATCTTTTAATTACAATACAATGAACTCTCAGGTGTCTTATTCAACACAAGGCGTGGGAGGTGTGTGTGTGTGTGTGTGAGAAAGAAATAATATTTATAAGAAATGGTGAAATTGTTATATTATAACAATTTACCTTTTCTTCGTAATTGTATGATACGAGATTGTATGATTATTTTGTATGACTGACGTAAAGGTGAACCAGTTTTCCAGCCATTTGCATTCACTTGTAAAGGGCAGTTGGGCCAGTTAGTATTTATTATCTATGTGGAATGAAACCATTTCGTTCTTATTGGATAAAGTAGGTCTCTGGACATTTGAATTATGGTAGGTAAATGGTGGTAAACAATTTATTATGCACATGATTTAATAATCCACCATATTACGCACATTTAAAGTCACACACACAAGACAGACAGACAGACAGACTTAAGACAATTGACAGGTGAATTTTTTTTACCTGTCAATTGTCTTAAGTCTCGACCTCGACGCATTTAAGCTCTAAGTAAGAGGTGGAAACCACAATTAAATCTCATAACTTATTAAGAAACTTAAAAAATTATGAATAATTTATAAAAAAAAAACAGTAGTACTGATTCAGCTACATAAAATTCTGACTTTTGAAAACATATACGAAATATAACGTACGTATAGTGTAGGTAACAAAATATAAATATTATTCAAATAACCTACTTTGCAGCCAGCTAGCGTCAGAAATTTTCACCTATTCAGATGATCACAGTTCACAATCGGAGTACAAGCATCAAAATATTTAAATGCCAACATCGTGACCTAGGCAGTAACAGTGTCATACTACCAACCTGTATGTTATTACAATTTTTATAGGACAATGGTATGTCTGTACGTTATTTATCTCATGAGAGCTACCGATCCATTGTGTTCTTCTGTACCTACCTACTAATCAGCAGACAATGAATGAGTTTACTATACTAAACAACCAACAAAGACCTTTCTCCTTTGTCATAGTCAAGTCAGGATCAAACCGCAAACGCGGTCGGGTGATTCTGAGTATTCTTATGTGGGTAGTGTTACAACATGTAAAGAACAAGCAAACAAAATTATTTAAAAAAAACTTCAAAAAATATTATGTAATCTTTCGGTCTTTGAAAAAATCATTTTTCCCACCCTTTGTTTCAATTTGCGGGCGCCATTTTAAAAATATATATAGCCTATTATTATTATATATATATATATATATATATATATATAACTACAATTTTAACGAATTCAACGACACCTCAGATGTAAAAAACTGTCCAGCCGTTTGGGCTGTAGGGCGTGCCAAACAATTAACATACATACTCTTGAAAAACATAACCCTCCTTCCGCAGTCGGGTAACACAATATGTAACTATTATATAATCTGTGACAATATGAACTGATCATCGTTCAAAAACCTACCTTATTATTTTTCAAAGATAGGTCAGTCTGTTTTACAAATACGAGTACCTACTTAATGATAGAACTACAAATCTAAAGAAAATGGCAACCTATGAAAATTAGTTTAAAATTGGTGAATTAAAACCAGCTGGATGGGCCTTGAGAAAACATGTACTAACCTAACATTAAAAGTGACGATGACGACCTACCTAGTTATATTGCAACGTGATGATGAGATAAGGGGACCGATTATTTAATTTGCCCCATTGTTAAATTGTAGATATTAGTATTCTGCACAAACAAAGATCCATAAATCCTGCAAAATCTGTGTTAGTAAATTTAAAGGTACCTATTACGACTATTTTGGTAAAATGTAAAAGATCTTTTAATCTTAAAAAATAAATGCCTGGGCCCCTAGACAAAATGCAATCAATTTTAATGCGAAGTTCGCTATCGCTAACGAAATGTATAAAACTGACGTAAGCCGTCGAAACATCACGTGACTTTTGCATACATATTTTGACATTTCATTGACGATCGCTCAACTTTGCTCGCTATAAAAGATTGCATTTTGTCTACCATGTAATGCGACATGCATGCATAACAAAAAAGAGTAAAAAAAGTCACGGACTCCAAGGCTACGGTTGAAGTTGCGAGTGCAGGGAGCGGCGACCCGCGGTTACGTTAGTATACTAGGCAAAGATTAGCTAGGTAGAGCAGATAAGGCAATTATGTTATTCAGGTTATGCCTAACAAATAGTACAAAATATCAAAGATAGGGAAAGTCACAAGCGGATATAGGCTTTGAATAGGCTACTGCCACAGATAAATAATACTTAGTACAAGTCTACTGCAGCAATTGAAACCGCCACGTGAAGTGAAGTGGAAAGACTTTGTAACAAGTAAACATAATTCTCGAAAATACAAAACACCCGACTGCAAAAAATATTATATTTTTGAAATGGACTTTTTAATGGCTTTCATTTGATACCCATATTGCTATGGTAAGGCAAAAAAATCAATCCCCCCTCTCCCCTTTATTTCAATTTGCGGGCGCCATTTTTAAAATTAATATAGCCTATGTCACTCTCACAATTTTGACAAATTCAACGACACCTCACCATATGTCAAAAACTGTCCAGCCGTTTGGGCTGTAGGGCGTGCCAAACAATTATACATACAAACATACATACATACTCTCGAAAAACATAACCCTCCTTCCGCAGTCGGGTGAAAATATAAATGTCTACCACTATTTTACAGGAGTCAGCAGTCAGCACATCAAATTATAGATTGACTATAGGTACTTACCATAAATAAATGCTATTTTAGTTCTTTATAAAAATGAAATACCTAATAAATAGAATCAAAAATTAACACTTTTATTTTTACATTTGTAGATGCAAAAATAAGTTATAAGTTGTGGATGCGCGACGATCACGCCTTAAATTAGGGCGTTGTTGACTATGTAGTCAAGATTGCGCTATCGTTTCTTGATCGTTCTTAAAACAAACCGGCTCTTCTGTTCTTTACTTTCGTTATGGTAATAAAATTAATAGCCCGCTCACTCCAATTTTCGCATAATTATATCCTTCTCGGTCACCAGCTTGGGAACCCAGGTTGATGCATTTTAACAGGCATGCAATTTTCTTATATTTTTTCTGTAATTCATTCTATTGGTGACAAAGACATCCAGTTTAAATCTGAGCTATACTTAATACATTAGCAAAAATAACAATTTCCCTTTAACTTACAGAAAGAAATGTCACTTTTGTGATAGGAAATAGAATAATAAAAGTTCGATTATTTAGCATTAGTTGCTATGCACCACGACAATTTTTTTTAACCGACTTTAATTAATGATATTGTATGGTAATAGAGTAGTAATACATTTTGCAATTATTTTCATATTTACAATAAAATGAAGTCTAAAGACCTTCAAAATAAGAAGTGCGCTGTCTGTGTGTTAATCTTTGCCTGTTTACATATTCTCTGATTCCAATAATCAAAAGACGATCATTGTTTTCAATCGATTTGATTTGATGTAGAGCAGGGATGGAAAAACTTTATTGGCAGACATGACATATATTACAAAAAACATAAATTGGCAACAGCCTGCATTCAAAGAATTGACTGAACTGATTATCTTATTTATCTTCCCATGCCTCAAGAATTGATAAGGAAGTTCAAGTCTCAACGGTGGTTTATCTATTCTATAACCATGCTTAATGGATAGACGAATCGCCGTTAAAATACCGAATAAACAAAGTTTAGTATAAACAAATATATTTTTCTGATTTCTATAGTATATATAAATTAGTCAGGGACCCTGACTGATATAAAGAGACTCAGTTTAAAATGATGAAATTACTATGACCTTTATCAATAACCTGCCAATCATATTTACTTACTCGTCATTTTGCATGCATGTTTGAAAGCTGTCAAGCTACATTTAGGTACCTAGCGGCCGAATACTGAAAGGCTACTCAAATATTTGACGGCTTCTCAAACAATTGAGCAGCTCCTAAACTCATAATTCGCATACTCAAAGCCAAAATGTAAGCATCTGTTAAACTTACGACCATCTTAAAATAAATCGTGCTCAAACGCAACTCAGATGAAAAATGGTATACTGAAACGCAACTCAACGCTATTTAGCTGTCAAATGACTGTCATACCGATTTGAGTAGCCGTTAAATCTGAGAGTGGTCTTGAGGTCTCTCAAATCAGTTGATAGTGATATCATGGTATAAAAATAATGTCTATAAAATCCTTATTTTCTTTGTGGGTCCCCACGTCGCCCTATTTTAACCCTACTTTTAAATACTAGAACACAATCAGAACTCAGATATGCACTAGAAATCTCATAAAGAGGCTTTTTGTTGTCTTACAAAGGTGTTTTTTTTGCCTACAACGGAAATTACAATTCCTTCTAGTTATTGTAGTATGCATATTTTGCACATCGTTGCACTCTCAAAAGATAGCCTAATTATGGATAAGAACTCCTTATTGAGGACGGAGGAGGAGATTGTTAAGGAAGAGCTAATAGTTCAGCCTATCGGTCTTGAAACTAACCAAAACTTTGTTGTCAGCACTATGCTAATAAATATGTACACATTTTTTTCAGTAGTCATCATATAATTACATTAACATCATAAAACATAAGTATAAAAATAAGTAGAAAGTTGAAATAAGCGAGTAGTATTTGATGTATTCTTCTTCTTCCTCAGTATGTATCTATCTGCTCACCGCTATCAGCATACTCGGCCTCTCTAAACTTTTCCACAACGCTCTGTCACCGGTAATTCTGGATCAAGTTGTCCCGGCAGGATCTTTTAGGTCATCGGCATCCGACAATCTGGCTGGTGGGTTTGATCCACCAATGTAGAACATTATTCTGTGTAGAAAACTTGGCATACCAATTTGTTTTGTCTACCAAATTGAATAGTTATTAAATATTGCACTGCACTTCAACCTTGTATAAATTTATTTTAATAATGTGAATTAAAATTAATTTGATTAGAACCGCGCTGTGACAAATGTCAAAAAGTTTGGCAAATATTTTTTTTTTGACACTCTTAGGCAAAGTTTTTTTTACACTCTTGACCATTGTTAGGGTTCTTCGATAAATAAAAAGGTGCTGTAATTCTCGCCCTCTATTACATGAGGAATTAACAGAAATTAAATAACGCGACAAAATGTCCGACGACGGTGGGTGTCCCAAAATTGTAAACGAGAACATACTTTTAAAAATGAATGTTGCCATTATGTAAACATTTAACGACTGCTCAGCTAATCATGGTTTAAATTTCTTGAGTAGCGTTTGTGTATACCATTTAAATGTGAGATACACTCAATTTTAGGAGGCCTTTAAGTAAGTGATGGATTTGAATAGCGTTTCAGTATTCGTAACACCACAAACTTTCTGACTCCGGAGCTGTGTTTGTCTAAGTTATTTCAAGACAAAAAAATTTAACCCGTGCTGACCGCTAGACCAACGAGCCAGGTACGTTAAAGTACATTTGTGACCGTAGCGCGTATTTAGACTGAGCTAAAATTCTTGAAAATTATTAGTTATCATACACAAATCACATACTAACATCACTCTTAGAGAACAGCAAAAGGTAAAAGATAGATGCCAAAATAACTGATTCCCGCAGTTAGTTAAATTCCGCAGTCCCGTTGCATACAGAACATCACTATCTTTTTACCAAGACGCCATTACTGAGTACAGAGGCCAGCATGTCAGACTGCTTTTTTTTTTGCAGAATCACCCCTATGACGACATGATAAGGTGCAGGAGTGTTTACCCCTGACTTCATGTACCTACGTACGAATAGATTGCGCTTGTCGGATGTAACAGTTGTATAACATGTAACATTGGTAAAAACAATGGGATTACAAGATTCCCATGCTCATAGAGTATGGGAAATGGTTTGATATGTTTTTTTTTTCGATTACGCTATCTGCATCATCATCGCAGGTATTGGCTAATTAATATGGATGCCAAAGAATTTAAAAGTACCTAGTACAGTAACCTACCACAACTTACCATAGCATACCTAATATACAAGATGTTAAAACATTTTTAGGCCTTATGTCTTAGAATAGAATCACATGAGTAGTAGAATCAAACATAGAATACAGGGAAAAAACAAAAACAAAAATTAATAATACGTGCACATTTTGTAGTCCCATTCCCATCCGCTTTTATCATAGACTTAGAGGTCGTTGGCTTTGATAGGCTACGGATCAACAATATAAAATTGTCTATTGTTTTTTTTAAATTTAATATTTTACATTTCTTGTCTTCTATGTAATTCAAAATCATCCCTGAAAATGTTACTTAACTTTTTTTTTGCATCTACAAGATTACACACCTACTTTTTCTGCCTCATAATAAATATTAAAAGTTATTTTAGCGTAATAATATAACGATATAATTTGTGTCAATAGGTTAACTAATAGCTAGTGGCTAGAACACATGACTCATGGTGTGTCGAAATATAAAAGTGTTGTTTGAATATTTATAAATGACAATATTTACGATTACTTGCGTAATATGAAAGTCTCTTTGCAAAAATTTTGAAACTGGTGAACTGATAAAACGTTAAAGAAACGAAACTGTGCCCAATACGCGTTAAGGGTAGCCAAAGTAATAAGGTGCTGACGAATTCGGCTAAGCAATAGATAAACCACCATGAAGTACCCCAAATCAAATTGAATTTCTTTAGCTGTACCTAGAAACTAGTCAATATTAGTTTAATTCATTTATTATTAATATTTAGATTATTTAAAGAGTTAAAAAATAATCACCAGTAAAATTACAAAAAAAAATACATGTCAACACTCTCTGTGTGTGTGTTTACAAATAAATAAATAAAATATTACAAGACTACTCATTAAAGTTATGAAGAGTACCTACTTATTGTGATGTATGTTTATAGTCATAAAGGTCATTATTAAAAATCTAGAGATGGGTAGAATAATAAAAAAGATTGTGGCTTCTACTTGCTTTGCTTTCAAGGCTTTTTGGGTATGTGGCACTGGAAAATAATGCTCATTTTTACCGATTGCGCAAGTGAAATGCTTCGATTTGATTAATATAATACTTTTACCTACCCTTCGCGTCATTAAAATAAAATAATGGAATGTTGAAAAGAAAACTTGAACTCGTGTTCCGTATCGAGTAGAAAAATCTGCATGACTTTTGAATCATAAAATATGGAATACTCTGTAAGGTAGATACTGAATAGTGATTTATCATTGCTTTAAAAGTAGCTAGGTACTCGTATTGATCGTATCATATTTTTTTAAATTTTTAGTAGTGCCGAGATAACTTCTTAAAATCTTTACCTTTCATAAAATGTTACTACAGTAGAGCCAATATCTCATCCAACAACTACAAACCCAAATTATAGGTTTCATTCACTAAGAAGCCAATAAGTACAACATCCAAAAACTGTTACCTAACGAAATCTAAATTATAGTAGTCAAAAACGACAAAAAGCTGTTTAGTAAAAAGAGAAAACTTGAGTTGTCATCATAACTGAACGTGATAGCATGCGACCATATTGTAAATGTGTGGCCCAAGTTATAAAAGGCAGCTTGGTGATCCAAGATATTGACACTTATTTGATTGGCTGTCGACTGTACTAATAATAATAATAATAAGCTCTTAAAGCTGAGAAAAATAATGAAATCATATAAATAATTATAATAAACTGTTGATTTCCGATAACTATAGTGATCCATAGAGTTCGGTCAAAATAAACATCCACCCTTGCATAAATTCCGAAGAAGCTGAATATGCATACGTTATATCAACGAACTTCTTTGATATCGATAACTCAGTGAAAAAAAAATAAGACACGAGTTCACCAATTTTTAAACAGCTGATTAAATTTATGGTTTAATTGACACAACACCCTTAAAAACTGACTAGTAATAATTCACTCTTTCAAAGAAGTATCCAGATCTTAATCAGTAGATCTATTTTTTGTATTTATTCATAGCACACAAAACAGACCAATCAATACAAGCAGTAAAACGTATTACACATTGTATAGAACTAGATTACAATCCAAAAATATGTATGCCGAAAAGCTTAAAAATTATCAAGACAATTTACATTCTAAAGAACGCTACAGGTGTAAACTTAAGAAAAAAACCATTACACTTTTCAGAAATTTAAAGTTAGCAATGAAAACTAAGTAAATAAAGAATTTAAAATGATAAAATATATTATTATTACAAGAAACCAGTATCATTAAAATGTGTGTTTAATTGCCCCCGGAACTGTTGCAATATTTGGTAAAATATATCTATTTTTCTGTTTCCGCCAAGAATTTCATTATATTGGCGGCATCTTGTACAAATCAAACTTGTACGAGTACACTACTTTTTTGATTGATTTTATAATTGTCAGATATGAAAATTATTGGCAAAATAACGTTCACTGCCGAATAATTTTATAGCTACCTACTTAAATCAAATTTAATAATAGGTGACACAAATAAGGTGATGATAACATTTTAGAATCAGTCAAGATTCATTTTGTTTGATGCTGTCTTGAAAAATCAGCTTAAACATTCTTTTGTGACTTGGACCAAGCGACTATTATTGCATAATTCACCACCTTTCTCACAACCTTTCGACCGCACTTCGCTCAATACCTGTCTGCAAAATATTTTAATAAAGTTTGTTCTTCTGCTTATAAGGTTCAAATTAGCAATACTGGAACATCTGTTGTCCTTGTGATTGTAACTGTAAGTTTGACAATGATGTGTTTATCATGTGCTTTTTACTTTCGCGGATGAAAGATAAAGTATGGTCGGCAGCACGCTGTTTTCGTAGTTCACCTGGGTAACCTGACACCCAGGTGAACTACGAAAACAGCTTTTATTACGTAGGGAATATAGGCGGTCTCAAGGTCAAAGTGGGGTAGTCTGACGTGCGACCGTGTGGATCTGGCTAATTAGTCATTTAAAATTTAAGTGCCTATTTATCTTTATTGTGAAAATATTTTGGTAGTTTGTTGGGTTCTGGGGTTTTCTGTCTTGAAATAACTCTGAAACAGCTCGCAGTCAGGAAGTTGGAAGCGTTACTTTGTGCACTATAATATACAGCGCTGTTAATCTCGGATGAGATTGGCAGCCTAGGCATTCGGCTAGGAGGACATTATTACTACTATTTGTCACTTTGTGAACACCAATGTAGCTTGCAATAAATAAATCTGTAATCTATTATTGTTTTATAATATTATGAGTTTTCATTATCGGCATGATCAAAATGATCATAATCCTGCATGAAAAAAATCATGTCTGTCTACACTGTATAAACACTATTCCATTATAGTTTATGAAATGAATAATAATAATTAGCAAATATTTAAAAACTACTATTTCATATAGTTCATTTCCTAGTGAACATAGAACCAACATTAGTATCTATATACGGTAGGTATTAAAAATAGGTAACACATTATATATATATGTATTCAGATGTGTACCTATTTTTGATATCTACCGCATTCTTACATGAGTTACAGGACATTTTGCTAAAAATTACATATAACTAGGTCCTAATTAGGGAATCCAATCCCGCATAAAAATCGCAATCCCGCAAGCATGCGGGATCAAGGTCATCAATCCCGCGGATCCGCGGTTTTGCGGGATTGCTTTTGTTTATTATTATTTTTGTTTTGTGTATTTAAATGAAAGAAATAAAGACAAGTATTTTTTATCATTATTATCAATATGAAGCAAAGTTATTCGTCATATTATAAATTAACACTTGACCGCGCGCGAAGGTAAATCCCCGTGCACCGTAGGGGAATCCCTAGTCATAGATTATTTGAATTGAACTGAACTGACATTGATTACGTTCCGTTCCGATACAGGATTCAAGCGACACAAAATAGAAATTCGAAACTTATTTAGTTCTGTCCGAGTCAAAATTACTGAACTGAATCAAAATTATTTTCCATACAAATTCTATATAAAAGTCACGAGTTCTATGGGAAAGTTGTTAAATCACTTATTAATGAGCTGTGCTAAGGTGTCTTATAAATAATTAGATAGCCGCCTGAGCCCATTTTTCTTAAATATATATATTTTTTCAATCCCGCAAACCTGCGGGATCCCGCCGGTGTAATACCGCATTTCTGATCCCGCAAAAAAGGTGCGGGATCCCGCGTTTGCGGGATTGGATTCCCTAGTCCTAATAATAATGTCCCCCTAGCCGAATTTCGACTACGGCGGCCTATCTCAACAGAGATTAGCCAACTGCGCGGGACATATTATAGTGCACAAGTGTGTGCGCAGGCGCAGGACCAACGGCTTAACGTGCTTTCCGAGGCACGGGGGTGTTAACACCACCAACTTCCTGACTCTGGAGCTGTGTCTGAGTAATTTCAAGACAGAAAAACCCTAACACACTCGGCCCAACCGAACCCGGGACCTCGTGGATAGTATCCCGCGTGCTGACCACTAGACCAACGAGGCAGTCTAGGTCCTACACAGTATACAAAAGGTCATAAGCATCTCTTATTTTCAAATGCATTAGTCGCAATAATAAGGCATAATAGCAACTTCTGCCTTCTTTAATAATTACTACTCTAGCACTTCCATGACGCACCTTGCACGCCCGCGACTGTCCTCAAACTACCCACAAGTACACCAACGCTTAATTAAGTAACGCTACGCTAGCGCATCTTTACTTAATCATCAGGATGCAGACACTATTATTTACTAATGGTCACATGTCAATGTGTTTGACGTCCGTAGGAGAAAAAACAGGCGTTTATGACACTTAACTCATTAGCCTGGCTGTTCTTAAAGTTATCAAACAATTTTTTCCTTGTGTTCACTGGTAGACAATAGTGTACTTAATTAAGTCCTCAATTTTATAAGCTGCACATCTGAACGCCTAGTAAATGTGAACTAGCCACTACAAGTAGAGTGGCGCCCAACATGTTGTTTTCGTTGTATTGATTTCAAAAAAAAATATTAGCTAGTCCAAACAACTTCACTTGCGGAACTTATCTTTACTTACCATTCTCTGTAATTCTATCGAACTGTATCTAATTTAGCCACTATCACCGCGTTGACGACAAAGACTATTATTAGACGCAGACAGCCGCGAGAGTGCAGGCATGCAACAGGATCAATAAATAAACACTATCGATCATGTAGACGAGTGACGCGATGCGCGCACGCACCGAGACATCCGACATTTGACGCCCGACGTCATTGGATTGCGCTATCCTTTGCTTACTATTCATTAACACTTTGAACTCTATCCCGGTTAATTGTAGGACTAAAATCGATAGGCGATAATTATGTCTTCAACACAAATGCTCATTTAGTAACAGATCATTAATCACGCTTTTGCTTTTCTTTCAAGACGCCTGCAACTTCATCATGGTTGTTTTCTACGCTTTTCTCGGCTCGGTATTTGATGAAGTTCATTGCCAATTGCTAAAATAGATTCAAGTTAAGCTATGCGTAAGCAGATAGCATAATTATCTATGAACTTTTAGTTATGATTATGTCAGCGAACGTCAAGAGATGGCGCTAGGTATCCTTTGGAATAGGTATGAACATGCGGCCGCTTGTCAGATTACCCCACTTTGACTTCGAGACCGCCTGTATTTCCTACGTAATAAAAGCTGTTTTCGGAGTTCAAATGGGTAACCTCATGTGCTGCCGACTGTACTTACTTTTAAAGCGATAGTAATAAGACAATGCAATTATTTTCATAAACGCGATATTGGTAATATCGATGTATAAATATACAATATGGTATTATGTATTTTTTAAATCAAAAATTAAATATCTACTTTAAACTTTAAATCAGTATATTTACGGGCACTGTTGCCACTGGTAATGTATCTGTAGATACACGGCTTTTTTAAGTTTTCATTTTATGGCAACACTATGTTTCTCAAATTTTACTAGCGCCATCTAGCGACCACCGTTCATACAATCATGATCATTTTGAAATAGTAAACTACTAATACTAATATTTAACGATGGTTGATGAATCATTGTATAATTGGCCTAATCAAATAATTATCATTAAGCACAGCTACCGCTCTCCAGTACCGTTACCATAAGTTTACGGTGGTTTTACTCGCTAGCGACGACGTAAAAAAAGTGTATAGAAAATTTTATTTCTAGAGGCGCTGTGCAATTTTCCATACACTTTTTTTACGTCGTCGCTAGCGAGTAAAACCGCCGTAAACTCATGGTAACTGTACAGTATTGCTTTGCTTTAACACGAGCACCGACTAGATAGAGTTCATTGATTCGATAAGTTATAGTAGCTCCCTTAAATGTCACCTACTACAGGTGATTAAAAGATGAACAAATAGTCAATAGACCTTACATGCTCATAGGACAGCCGGTTCCGAGCCATTACCGCGAGAAATTGACCGGAACGGCCCCGTTGTGTAAGCTTGCGATCATGCTATCAACAACGCCATGTATGGCGAGTTGATTCACGAAAGTCAAAGTGAATCTGACTTGTTGTACAGTCATGAGCAATGGAATGTATAAAAAAAGTTTGTATGCCATAGTAATAAGGTCTCAAAACGAATGCAAATATCTATATATTGATTGAAATATTGATGCTCGCGACTGTACGAGGGAGAGATGTACGTTGAGAGAGCACGAGATGCAGCCTTGGCTGACCACGATCCTCAGACATGAGGGAGCGACTAAAGAGAGTGACTTGTTGTATTTTTCGATGTTAAAAAATAAAGTTTAACGGGACTCCTTCTGCCTCGCCGCGTATTGATGTACTTAGTACATGTATTGATGAATGTCCGATCGTGCTTTTATCAGTAAATATCGGAGACTCACCATGAAGTTCATCTTCAGCTGAATATTGTGGTGTGTAGGTAGTCTTTGATAATAATTACAGTCAAGATCAATCGTCATCATCATATGAATGCTGTACAGTCGCAAGCAATAAAACGTCTTCAAATAAGTTTTTATGCCATTGTAATAAGGTCTCAAATCGACTGCAGATGTATATTGATTCACGTAACTCAGGTGTTAATGAGATGTCACGAAAATCAAACTTTTCATTCACATCAACCTAAATAACTTATTTATGCATTATGAATATACTTAATTATAGTATTGCAAGTTATTAATAAACATCATGTTTTAATTATTATAAACCAAAAGTTGCAAAATCTTTGATGAAACTGAGAATTTTTTGTATTTTAATAAGTAGTGCAACTTGCGCAATCCTGACAAATATTGGCTAGGATGTCAACATTTAATATTGCCAGGTTGTGTATTGAAAGGACGACGCACATATCTTAAAATAAGCTAGTTAAAGGTTAACTGATGCTACTGATGATCCAGAGGCTGGCAGCTACCTTGGGCAAAGAATAAGTATTGCTATCCAGAGGGGCGATGCTGCAAGCCTTTTGGGCACCATTCCTTTCGGTACAGCTGGGGCTGATACTTTTTGTATATTGTATTATTACTTTTAGTTAAGTTTTAGGTTAGTTTGTTTGTATTAAAAGTTGTGATAGTTCAATAAAAAAACATTTTTAGTTAGTTACTTCTAACATTAAATTGTCTTCTTAGTGTTATTCCTGACACAGTCTTCGTCGCATTAAGTGTAATATTTCTTTCACTTCATCTCAGACATCTGACATCATCTCCACGTACGTCCACAATAGCCTCTCTGCCACCATTTATCATGTCACACATCAAAAGACTTGACGCATCACTATATTAACATCTCGCGTAAGTTGTTATCAACACTCTCACTTTCGTTGACCTTAGTTAGACAATGCTGTTAGATAAGACGACCACCAACGGAGAGTACCCAGGCATATGGCGCCATTATTTTAAGTTTTTACCCGACTGCGGAAGGAGGGTTATGTTTTTCGAGAGCATGTATGTATGTATGTATAATTGTTTGGCACGCCCTACAGCCCAAACGGCTAGACAGTTTTTGACATATGAGGTGTCGTTGAATTTGTCAAAATTGTGAGAGTGACATAGGCCATATAAATTTTTAAAATGGCGCCCGAAAATGGAAATAAAGGGGGGAGGGGGGATCGATTTTTTCCTTAGCATAGCAATATGGGTATCAAATGAATGTCAGTTAAGAGACAATTTCAAAAATATAAATATTTTTGCAGTCTGTTGTTATGTTTTGAATAATAAAACTAAAAATAATAAAATAAAAAACGGTAATTTAATAAACTAAAAAACCCGACTGCGTTTCTGTGTAATTGTAAATTAAAAAACCCGAAAACAAGAAAGAGGTCATATCCGGGTTAAATTGGTACCCATATTAAAAATTGTAGCAGTCGGGACCCATGTTACAAAGTCAGCCGTCTCGTCAGTAGATTAGAGTAATCTGCAATGTTATATACAGGTAGGTATGTGCTCAAAATTCTATAAGCCTCCATTTCTAGGATGGGTCCCGACTGCTACAATTTTTAATATGGGTACCAATTTAACCCGGATATGACCTCTTTCTTGTTTTCGGGTTTTTTAATTTACAATTACACAGAAACGCAGTCGAGTTTTTTAGTTTATTAAATTACCGTTTTTTATTAAGAATATGAAATTGAGATTCTTTTCAAGTTCAAATTCTAATTTATTTCGATGCTTTGTGAAATTGGCGAAGATGTCATTTAGGCATAAGCAGATGATCTCCCACGAACAATGTCTAAGATTATGCACCACCCCATCGGCGAAGATCGATTTGATAAACAGGCTATTTCACCGATTGGTCGTTATACCAAAAGATCATAATAACTTTCAGCAGCGGCAGCACGTTAAATTAGCCATTTAAACTACAAAAACAGCTTTAATTACGAAGGGAATAGAGGCGGTCTCAAAGTCAAAGTGGGGAGTCTGACGTGCAGCCGCGTGAGCTATCAACTTGACTGCCTCGTTGGTCTAGCGGTCAGAACCCTGGCGACACGTATCGTTGCAGCAATTGTTTCTGTCAGGATTTTCCGGTCTTGACTAACTCAAAAACAGCTCGGAGTTAGAAGTGGTGCCAACCGTGCCTCGGAAAGCACGTTACGCCGCTGGTCCTGCGCCTGATCTCTCTCTGGTCATGTTAGATTGTCGCACTAAACTTCGAAAGTGAAGGAACTGAGAGTGTACCTGTGTAATTGCACACATACCTACCTAGTGCACTGTAATATCTCTAGAAGTTGGCTAATTGTGTTTGAGATTATTATAGGTAATTCGGTGGGAGGTAAGTTTAAGATTTAGAATGTTGGGTGCAGATTGATATCAAGTATCATTGCTTAATATGCCAAGGGCTGTCCGGCATAACATTAACATTAATTCTTAGCAAAATAAATTGACTGTGTGTGTGGACGGAACACATTGACGCCTGGGGCGGCAGCCGAGACAGCAGCGCTTAAAAAACACTCAAAGTACAGTGCCTTAGAGACTACCATTTTGTCCCCTTTGCTGTCGAGACGGCAGGCTGTTGGGGGTCTGAAGCAAAGAGTTTTGTTGAGGAGGTAGGCCGTCGTTTGAGGGTGAAAACCAATGATCCTCGCACAGGGTCATACCTTATTCAGAAAATAGCTTTGGCCATTCAGCGGGGTAACGCAGTGAGTGTCATGGGGACTTTCCCTCCAGGGTTGACATTGTGTTGATTTATTAATAAATTAAAAAAAAATACTGTTAGTACAATTTAAAAGTGCTTATTTACTTATGCATTCAGATCTACAGTATCTATTATAACTTTATAAGCTCAATACAAACCTCAGATATATAACGAGGTCACCAACATTTTGCAATAAACTTCTTACAGATAGGCACTTGTTTTATCATGTTTATCTTATTAACATTCCGATCGTAATCAAATTATCGTTTAAAAGTGAATTGACAATTTAATTACCTGTCGGTAATTTTGACTTTGAGAAGTAATTAATGACATTTTTTTTTGGTTTGTCTTGATTCTTGAAACCTAAGTTAAACTCATTAAAACACAATGTGGTCACAGGGAGACTCCCTGTGGCCACGAAAGCTGTAAAGTGTAAGTCGAAACGTCAGGTTTTAAATAAAATGTAAATAAATCGCGAAGTAATCCGTAAAATTGTTTTTTAATGAGTTCAACAATTCGCGTAAACGTAAGAAACAAATATGTGACCTAAGTAAAAATTTGTAGCAAAATTACAAATAGTGAATCGCGATCATAGTTACATCTATTACAATATTACTTCACCGCTTATTAAACCTATTTACTCACTCGTTAATTAAATTAAATTGTGTGAAACCTTGATAATGGTTTGGTAGGAACGGACACAGCAGAAAATATCCTACGTGAGGAACAATTAAGTTAATTATCTTTAAGTACTTGTATAAATTCAGGTATTTAAAGGAGGATTTTCAGACTTTTTTTTAGATGAGTAGGCCCACATGCTTTAGAATAAAATAATAAAAAAATAAATTCTGGAAGACAATCGTGAAAATAAAATAAAAATTGTTCAATCAACATCTAATTAAACCCAATCTGTAATGAAGGAGGGAGATCGTAGACCAATAGCGACGACCCCTTCAACTTAAATATTTGTTATTAATATTACATGATAGGCTTAGTTTTAAATAATGGTTTCAATAAACGAATTATCAAAAAAAAAACAACATCCAATAAAGTTCTACCTATACGAAGCAAGGAGCGTAACGTGCGCGCCGCGGAAAGTGAAAGTAACTCACCTCGAAGTTGCCTCGCTCCTGCACCACCATCACTTTTTTGAAGAAAATCTGGGGCATAGCGACACCTTCGACCCTCTTTTGTAAAAAAAGTCGATCTGTTATGGTCACCAAGAGATTTGGCCAATAAACCTTCTTGATATCTGACGCAAGCGCTGACACTGAAAACTTTTTGCTAACGTCCAATGTCACTGGCTGTTTTTTATTTACTTCTGTTTTTCAACCTGACACAAAATTTGGCGCGAAATTCAAACTTTTGACACACACACGAACGATTGATATTTGATTGTACGTTCAAGTCCTATCGTGGTGATACTTGAATATGATGATAATATTGTTTGAATGCACTATTTTTTACCGGTCAATGCACATAACACAGGGTATACTTATGACACAAGCAAACACATACTATATTATTCGCGCACAGACCTTTCCCTTCTAACACTGTGTCGGCAACTAAGCAACACAACAACTATAATGTTTATAAGTATGAAACGTTGACTTCGCCGTAGGACGGGCTGTCGCAATAGCGTTATTAGTCTGTTAATTTTTGCATGTGCAAACCTCTATTCTTAGCCACATAGGGTTCAAATTTCATTCGCAATAGTATGAAAAACCGGGTAAGGTACCGATGCAATACACCAAGCTAGAGATCTAATCTCAGACAACTTGATACATACTAGATTTACCTGTCCTACGTTTTCTATGTGTATTCCGAGTGCAGCAAACATTTAAGTGTGCTTATTTTTATCCATAGCTCAGTATGGAATTGCAAATTGGCGGTAGTTACAGTAAAGGCGGAAACCATATGTTGCTCTCATGCTGGCTAGGAAAAGTTTGAAAATGTGGATTTTATATGCTAAAGCGAACTAATCAGTGCGTAGCAAGCAAACTCGTACTTGACATTGAATCTCGTCGCATCGGATTGGAGTTTCATCGACTTCTGCCTCTTTTGGAAATGCCAATATGTACGAGCTAGCAAGCAATAACACACATCCGCACGTCAGACTATCCCACTTTGCCCTTTAGAAAGCCTCTATTCCTTACGTAATAAAAGCTGCTTTCGTTCGTAGTTCAAATGGGTAATCTGACGTGCACTGCCGACTGTACATCGCTGCAATCATGGTGCGGCGTCAACCCCATACATTTTGATCTTGCGAGCCAAATATGAACAAGCAACTACAGAGATAATTCAACATTTTGAACTCTATTTATCTGGCGCGAAGGACCAAAATGTAGAGAGCTCACGCCACGCTATAATTGCAAGGCTCGTAGGGTCATGTTGACTACGGGACCCTAAAAATGTAATTAAATCCTCATTCGTATAGAACAATAAGTAGTCATTTTTTGACACATTAAACGTTCTGTTTCTTGTGAAACTGGTAGTCTTCCTCTGCTGGCTTTGATACGTATTAAAAAATACTATGACGTCGGCAGCAGGACGATTTATTTATGTATTAATTTATAAGTACGATGAACAATAAGTAGTAGAGCTAAATAAGACCCCGGAAGTGCTAGTCATGGACTGTGGGCTTTTTATACCTACAAGGTTACATTGCAAAGGGGTGCTAAATTTTCAGGGGTGACTCAGAACCAGTAAAAAAAAATCATAATAGCCTATTGCAGTCCACTGCTGGACATAAGCCTCTCCAAGACGGCGCCAACTTTCACGGTCCTCCGCTTCTCGCATCCAGTCACCACCGGCCACCTTCCTCAGGTCATCGGTCCATGTAGCATCAAGTCACGGGAAACGTAGTGTTGGAACACTACGTTTCCCGTGACTTCCCCGAGTAAAAAAAAATACTTTAAAATTTATTAAAAGTATTCCTTTCCGCTATTAAAATTATACATGTGGATTTTAGTTATTTATATAAAATACACGATACCTATATAGCTACGTGACAATAATCTGAAAAGTGCAAATTGCAATACATTAAAAAAGACATTTGGTTTATTTTCGGATATTATTAAAAAATACGATGATTTAAAAGAAAATAATTGCTATAGATGAAGAAAATTTAGAAGCTTGATTTTTTACAGCTTTAAAAGACCACAGACGTATTTGATGTTAAAATTTCAACATGATACCTTCACGTGTTCCTGAGAAAAGTGTCTTGTTGATAGATAAAATTATCGTATAGTATCGACTTTTCGCGTAAACATATATGTATAAACAAATAAGACAAAAAAGTGATCCAATAATAAGAGCTTCGTTTTCCCTTTGAGACACGGATCCCCAACACACAGTTCTAATAACAGTAGCTAGCTACAGTACAACAAGTCTTTACCGGGTCGTTTAAAACTTATTGGAACGGAATTGGTCTAGAACAGGCACCGAACCGACTTACTTTGAGATTCGTGCGAAAATTCGCAACAATGCGGTTTTGTACGCGGTTGCCCGTATTGGTTTACGGCACTGTTTCTCAAAAACTTGAGGCCCACTTGCGCACGTCCGGATTAACTAATCTGGATTTGTTCAAGGCCTATCATCTGAGTTGAAAGCCCACTTGCACTAGTCTGAATTAGCTGATCCGGAAAGTCAATATTTGTTTCTTACGTTTACGCGAACTGTTGAACTCATTAAAACACAATTTTACGGATTACTTAGCGATTTATTTACATTTTATTTAAAACCTGACGTTTTGAACACTTTACAGCGTTCGTGGTCACAGTAAGGTGTTATTTGTCATTACAAAGTTTTAAAAAATTAAACTACCGTCACTCATTAATATTAATTTACGTTCCTATTTACGCAGAAAGAGCTAACCGTGTCTTGAGATCTTGCAGTGCGAGGTGTTGCTTTGGTTTTTGCTAGAATAGGATCCCATGCCGGCGGAACTTTTCAACCATCTTCTATTAAAATTTGGATGTTTTTTTAATTTTAATGGCTACTCGCTCCAGTCCGGATTAGCTCATCCGTACTGGCGCAAGTGGGCTTATAATGTCCTCCTCGCCGAAATTCGACTACGGCGGGCAATCTGAACAGAGATTAGCCAACTACGCAGGAGATATTATAGTGCACAAGTGTGTGCGCAATACTCAGGTGCACTCTCTGTTCCTTCACTCTCATAATTTGGTGAGACGGCAGTCCGAAATGACTGTAGAGAGATCAAGTGCAGGACCAACGGCTTAACGTATGAATGTATATTAATATGTCTATCCGTTATCCTAGTCACCATAGCACAAGCTCACGCTTAGTTTGGGGCTAGGTAATTGGTGTGTTTGTTAAAACAAATTATTAATTAATTCGGACCACAAGCTGAAAAATTGTAGTTTTCATACGGTTGCCATTGTTGTAACATTAGAATTGTGTAGGTACAGATAGGTTCAGATGAACTATGGTGTCCGTATACGTCATAGTCCATCTGTACCTACTTTGACTTTCAGATTTGCAAAACAGTCTTACAGTGCCCTTACTAGGAGCCTTGTACTTACTACTCATAGCACAAAATAAGTACTAGTACTCTGTACAGAAGTTTGACTTTGCAATGAAATACAAAAAATATCTACTCAATGTTGTCAACAATATGGTGTAATTCAGTTTGCCTCAGATTCAAGCACATTTTCGTGTAGACACCTACAGAAATACATTGCAAGATGATTTCGTTCTTATAACTCTGGAATATGATTCATAATACACTAAACCTATTCAGTGAAGTACTATCACGCAACGCGATAGGGTTGACTGCCATAAGAAGCTACTTACGACATCTAGCGCTTTCGCTTTCTAGGCCTTTATTCATGCTCGTCTAGCCAGCAACCTAGTGCCGCGCACCGCCGGTCAATTAAACGCGCGAGCGTGTCTCTGCCGGCTAGCGACACCCAACTTCTTTAGCCCATTAAGAGGAAACGCGGTCTAAATGACATTTGAAAAATGGGTTTTTGAATAAAATGTTGCTGTCTCGATGCATGCTCTGGCGGCCGCCCCCGCACCCCGCACTGCTCTATCCATGTGTGAGTAGCGTAAGTTAGTGTGTGTGCGCACTAGACCTCGCGCAAAACTCGCGAAAATAAAGTATTTTCAAGAAATATGATGTACTCTTTGATAAACTATAACCGGAGATACAGTACGCAATACGAATTAAAGTCAATGTATACACAATTCTTTTTGGTGGAAAGTTTCATAACTATAAAAACTAAGAAGAAAAAGTTAAAATAAAATTTATGTTTTGATTCCAATATTTACGTTATTATATCTTTATAGCAGGGCATTATGCAAGATGACAAGACGTTGCTGTTTATATAGGAGCTTGAACATGATACACCATTAAATTGAAAGAAAATAATAAATGTAAAGATGTGCCGAGGCTGTCAGTTTCATGATTATATCCTAATATAGTTCATCATATCCTAGTAGCAAAGATATACCTAGATATACGAAGGAGAGGTGACAGATGACATTTTCCGGTGCACTCGACGAGTTGGTAACTAAATTAATATTTTACAAAAATAGTAAAATATTTATACCTTTACAAACATACTATTAAGATATGACACGACAGCCTACTTTAACAACAAGAATGATTTTGCAAAAGCTAAATATTTATGAAATTAAAGAATCATTTATTTTTTTAAATTTTGTTCATACGTGGAACGGAACTTTTTACTTATGAAGATTGATTGACAACAATGACAACACCTTTCAACAAGACAGTATCTAATTGTGCAATAATAACAAGTTAAAATCCACTATCTTTTAAAGAAAATGTCGTTTATTTATGATCGCTAAACGGCAGAACATCATTTTAGTATAAAATGCAGGATTCATGAATACTTATGTTTCATATGCCCGACAAAAATAGGTCAACCTGCACAAACATCATGTGCTTGAAACGATCACAGCAAGAGAAGAGGCTAATTATTCTAAATGTTGGCGTGGAAGGAAAACGACGGAATCCCTTTAATAACAGAGGTCGGAGATGGATCTTGGGCGAAGAGAACCGACAAAAGTGGATACAATACCCTCGGACAATTTCATATCAGGTGCAGGATAATGCTGCGTGTGTAGCACCTATAACAACGGATTCAGGGCTCTGTTTGGACTTCTTCGTTACCGTAGCCCGCGATGTTTGCGAAGCATAGAACTTCTTTACTCACATTCGCAAGAAGACGGGCTCAGTCTAACCAGAATGTTGTTACAGTCTCAATGTGTTCGTGTAACGATATTCATAGTTGTAACAATAAAATTGTTTTCCTTTCTTTGTTTTCCTACTACTACTACTACTACCCTAGTTTTGAAGATAATTGTATATTATACTAACAAGTGGTTCGCAGTTGGCGCAATAAAAACATTATTATGAAACTATTTGTTTAATTGGTTTAAGATGCTGGCATGAGTGTGTCCTTCCTGTAGAAAGTAGGTATTTTTCTTATGCGATTTAGTGATCTGCATCTGCAGATTGTCTACAGTGTGCTTATAAACCATACAATAGATAATGTAATTTATTAAACGTTTTGGTGGATATTATAACGCGCCCTCACTAAGGTGAGTGATCTTCTAAATATGTATATAAAAATGAAAACTGACTTAATGACTGACTGATATATAAACCCACAGCCCAAACTGCTGGGTCTAGAGACTCCAAATCAAAGGTTCCATAAGAGGTCTAGAGGAGCAAAGAAAGGTTGTTGGAAATTCATCCCCTAACGGGGTAAAAAAGGAGGGGCAAGTTTGTATGAAACTCGGTCAGTTATGGAGCTAATTCGATAAAATTTTTGGTTAGAAATTAAGAATGACGTAACAGTATTTCTGGAAGCTCATCCTCTAAGGGGGTGAAATCGGGAGTGGAAGTTTGTATGGTAAATTCGACATGTGCACGGATGAAGTCGTGGGCAACCGCTAGTAAAATCCATTTCTTATAATTAGCTTCCATCGACATCAGAAATCAGCTTGGCTACAATCTATCGAATTGAAATGAATCTACTTACATTACGTCTGCAGTAAGTGCTTACATCACAGCGGAACATATGCCTGTTTTTTTCGTCTATAGAAACACCACTAAGGAGTAGTAGACCTTTAAAAGCCAAAGTGAAGAAAGCTTATGATATAAAATATTAAGACAAATTACCAAGACAATATTTAACTTAATACATCGATGTCTATTAGGCCAACAATAGCATATCGATATATTTATCGACTATGAAGCATCACTATACGTATACGTATTTGTTATCACATTACCCACCCCCCAAACCTCTCCTCTTAAAGCAAGAAAGGGACAAATGTAGCTCAGACCAAAATTCGCTTCATAAAACTGACCAAAACAGCATTTCTTAGTCCCCTGTTTTCTCGACGAAAACTTTACCAATGATTGTTTTCAAAAAAAAAATTAAAAAAGGATGGGACTATGCTCCTATGTTTTAGTTTTTGTCTTAATGTGCGTAGATTTTATTTCTTAGTGTTTGAAGGCCCATATTTCCTGTGTTAATTCAAATATGGGAAAAAACGAAACATAGGAGCATAGCCGTAGTAAATGCGGATATTATAGCAAAAAAAAATTCGACCTTAGTCTATATCCAGGGAGGAAACAGGGGACTACGTTTGTATGGAGAAATGGTGCTATTCTTTCGTCTCCGCGCGTAGGTACGTTTTTGCTACCTACGCGGGGAGATACACAGGCCTGCTCATAGTAAGGCTGTAACGGGAAACGGGCCTTTTTTCTCCTGTTTAAGTTTAATAAAGCCAGTTTGGGATACCAGGGAAGCCCGATTTTTTTGACCGGAACCGTAATTGATATGAACAGTTTCCATAACATTAATATCATCATCATCGTAGCGCTATCCCGGTTGTGCACTCGCACCAGGGTCCAGGGCCCAGGGTCCGCTCACCATGATCCAGGATGTGGCAGATCAGGTAATTACAGTGGAGCGACTACCATCTAACCACCGTGACCCTGTTAACAGGGGAACCTGACCAGTTTTGGATCATGGTTACACATTCAGTCGCCTGAATGCTGGCTTCCTCACGATGTTTTCCCTCACCGTAAGAGCATCGGTTAGTGAAACAACGAATATACGTAACTAAGAAAAAGTAATTGGTATATGGCGGCACGTGGGATCGAACCCCGTCTCCTCCCGCATGAGAGGCAACCCGCTAGCCACTGCGCCACCGACGCTGCATAACATTGATATATTATATTTAATAATATCACAACTTATTGGAACAGTCATTTTTTCTACGGATCTTCCATCGGTTTATTGCTGTTATAAAGTTTGGGAAACGGTGTTTTATGTGATGGCGATCCATTCGTTCGGTCGCGCCGGGTCAACCGTTTGCACTGTTACGGTAAATGCGCCTTTCCTGGATAGGGTAATGCATTTTACTTTGTTACACATTTAAAAGACAGTTGTTTTGCATATTTCATTGTTCAAGTGACGGTAACAGACGTAGACGTAGTGTATGGGTAGGTAGGTTTCTAAGTATCTAGGTATTATACTAATTTATTTGAAATTAAGGTAGGCATGGTATTTTACAGCGCAAAACACAAATAATGATTAGTCGATGGAGTAATAGAGTACCTATAGAATTGAAGATTTGGTGGAGGGGTTACCTGTAAGGCTGTGACCGACCTTACTGTCAGATGTTATCAAGCCGCCCTACGGCCACTGACAAGCCTAGTCTAGTCAATGACTAATATCAACCGATATAAGCCGGGACCAACTGCTTAACGTGCCTTCCGAAGCAAGGAGATGCTTGTCTTGGCGTCACTTATATGGTCGGAATGGACACCCATCCAATCCGCGCCGCGCACTTAACTTTGGTATCACTACCAAAGCGCTGCCTGAGAACTGAACTCAAAAGTAAGTAGATAACCCATTTGCTATGGAAATCAGTAAAAATGAAGGTACCACAACACCCAGATCCGGGAAAAGAAAATATGGCCGGAGCTCAAACCCGGGACCTAAGACATGGTGACCCCTTGAAAACGGGTGTCCGTAGTTGCGTACACAAAAAACTTTCACTACATAAGGTACTTCTTATCAGAAGATGAGGAAGGAGACTTTTTTTATTGCATCACCATCTTAGGCACCATAATTGTAAAATAAATTAATCGAACTGAAAACTACTTACTTACTTATATTTCAGTCAGAAATACATTAAATAAGTAGGTAAATTGTTTATTGTATGTACGGTTGGCCAAGAAAGTTGTGTATCACCATGGGTATCACCTAAGGTTGAAGGAAAATCATTTCGCGCGTCATAGAACAAAACAGAGCTCATTAATTTCTCCAAGCAAAAAATTCTGACAGCTACTACTAATTTACTTCATGTGCATTTATTTCCTTGTTGGGAAGGTAATAAGTAACGAGTGAGTTCATCCTTATCGCTATTTTACTTACACATGAAATTTTGACAAAACTGGTAGACCACTTTCTTGGCCGAACCGTACATACCAATATAAGTAAAAGAGAAAATAATTTTGCTCGTCGCAAACTTCTATGTAAATAAGTAACCGATTCGGTAGCGTAACTTTTTGTCACGCGGTTTTGGCGCGATGCAAATTGGCGCCAAATTCGATGGAAAAAAAATGTGAAAGTGACGTGACTCGAGCATAATGCATATTATACGTAATAACGTACGGTTGGGCTTAGAAATAGGTTTTGGAATATTTTATTTTGATCCAGCACCAAAAAATTTTACAGTCACTTATGAAACTGAAATAAATTTCGCTGCCAAATTTAATCGACAGTGTCATCCGGTGGGACTCAAACCCACGTCCCTTCGCTATCCGGGCGAGTGCTCTTACCAACTAAGCTACGACTTTGACGAAATGAAAAATGTTGTTGTTTAAATCGTTTATTTAAAAAACAAACTTATAGAGATGCAACTTTGTGCATTTATATTTGACATAAATCTACTTTTTCCTTGGCGTCAAATCTAGTTGGAGAGAGGTCGATGGTGAGGACTTTTACAATAGCGGTAACGATGATTCACATGTGAATGCCTCTGGTACAATATCTTTGTAAACATAGGACGAAACTGTGCGTCTAGGCTTTATCTTGACCTGTGAAAAAGAAGTATAGAACATATGATCTAGTCCCAAACTAAGCAAACCATAGAATACGTAGACATAACCATAAGTAGACATTGCTATCCAATGAAACATCAGCAGAACAATAGTATTATTCTTATTTTACTCCTCGCGTCTTAAAATATTTTTGTTCGAAGTGCTTACTGCACTTGAATTTTTAAAACTTGACTTTTTGTTGGGGACCCAGTTTGGACGATTTATAAATTTTAGGCATGTATATTTTTATCCAAGTTATTCGGAAATCTGAATGATACATTTATTACTAATGTTAGTAACTATTCTAATAGGTAAAAACTGCATAGATCGGCTAAGTATCCTTAATAGCAATTACATTCCCAGCTGGTTCATATCTAATCTTAGATACTTAAACAACAGTAATACATAGTATTCGTTTATTACGTGACAGACAGTGGAAACGAAATATCAATAACTTGATACAGTCCTAGTGTAAAACGAAAATTATTTCTTTACACAAAATATGCGTAAATTCTGCATTATGTGTATTGGATATTTGCTTCTTACATAAATAAATGTTTTATGAAAAGAATTATTACACTAAGCACTTAAAATTCGAAACGCATTGGCAAAAATAAACCTAAAATAGGTGGTGTCCATTTGGAACAATTTACCTGTGAAATGAATATTTCTCGGGGTTATTTCGCTGTGTCGTACATCAATTATTTACTGAACAAGTCACCATGTTTCACCAAGAAATATTTCAAAAATATATTAACGATTTCATGTAATATTTGAAAAATTAAAATAGCTGAAATTCTCAGCGTGTCGATAAGTGCCGACAAACTGTTTGACAGTTTCAAAAACGGTTCTGTTACATCGCATCACACATCTCTTTTTAGCATACAGTTTTGCTGATAGAGACATCTCGCTCGCTCAGCCCTTTGTTCCTCTATTCCGCTAGGAATATTAACTTTATGCGCGAGGTGCCGAACAAACTCCGTACTGAATTGAACTTATGTACGGAAGCCGATAGCGGTAAATAGCGTTATTTTTATCATACCACAAATTGCAAACGAAAGATGAATTGAATTTTGAACGAGATAACTAAAATGTGACTAAAATAAATAAAAAATAGGTATGTATTTTTTATGTTTACTCGAACTCATTAAAAATTAAATTAGCATTTTACGGATTACTTAGCGATTTATTTACATTTTATTTAAAACCTGACGTTTCATAAGTGATCATGATTTTTATAACTTAAGCAATTATTTTGCAAGTTTTTAAGAGAATAAAAGCATTCGCCCGGATAGGCGCGTGGGGCGCAAGGGGCGTGGGTTTGAGTCCCACCGGATGACACTGTCGATTAAATTTGGCAGCGAAATTTATTTCAGTTTCATAAGTGACTGTAAAATTTTTTGGTGCTGGATCTAAATAAAATATTCCAAAACCTATTTCTAAGCCCAACCGTACGTTATTACGTATAATATGCATTATGCTCAATTTACTTATACATAAGCCAAACAAATTGCTAGCTTAATGGTTGTTTTGGGACCCTCTTAAATCGCAATTAAGTGTGAAACCTAGTGCATAGTTCAGGGTCATCTGGTTCCCATTCTATTGACATTTTTGATGCTACTAACGGAGAGTAGGTCGGAATATTGAATTAGACAAATGTAGACATATAACAATAAAGGTAGGTATTGTAAAATATTATTACTGCACCTCCATAAAAGGCTTTCTGTCGACTTACTGATAAAGATCATCTGTTCTCGTGAGCTCACTTGGCGATAAATGAGTGACAATTACGTGCATTATCTCATTTTAACTATGCTAATCATCACACAAAATACTGAGTAAGTAACACTTCGCAGAGTGCATGTAGTAAAATATGAATTCTACTTACACAAATATTTGAGGAAACAACAACGGTTTCTCCCGTCATAAGAGGCTGAACTACAATTTATTGGGTGCATACGAGCAGGCATAGCTTGGGCATGAGCATAAGAGAGTAGATAATAAAGGCTAGTTCAAGAAATAATAGACACTCTACTAAAAGAGATTCAAAGTATTTAAATTTTTAAGGACACAGCTATAGCCTTATCCAGTAAGTTTTTATCTAGTAAATGATCCTACTATGATACTAGGTTTTCGGAAAAATAAATAAAATAATAAAAATTGTACCGGTATTTATTTTACTCTTACATAATGAATTTCGCTGTCGTTCATGGCACCAAATATAAAGTCATATAGCATTTGAATCCACTTCATCATCGTCCTAGCGTTATCCCGGTTGTGTACTCGCACGCGAGGGCCCAGGGTCCATTTGAAACCACTTATGAAACACTTAAAGAACTATCCAAATGGTGAGTGAATCTCTGTCTATCTTCAAAATGTTTATGTATTGCTTTAGTAAGACGTTACCATGTGTGTGGTCTGATAAGGTTACTTTAATGCAAGGAGATTGGTTACTTAAAGCACTTATTACACCACCCTATTTGTGGCTTCCTAACTTGGAAGTTAGGATCCTACTTAGGATGCTAACTAGGAAGGTACGAAGCAATCGGATCATAGGAGAAGTAGGATCCAGGTTAGGATGCTACTAACAGGATAGTAAATTAAGTGCTTAAATACTACCTAGTACCTACCTTCTTTGAATAAAGAACACCGAGTGGACGATGTCTTTATTGTATTATACCCACCTTGACATAAAGTAGGTACGTGTGTGATATGCATGGCTTGGTTTAGCTATAGAATTAGTGGCAGGACTTACTTTACAATACAGTCACGTTTAACAAATGACGCATCGCACTCGTCGCTATTCTTAACTTTAATTGCTTACAATAAGTATCACTAATTTGTTTTTCTGCTCGAAAACATCGAATTTCCTTATTTAAAAAGTTTTGTGAGGAAGTGTTTGATAATACCAATGCACACATAGGTTTGTGTTACTTACCTTCAAATCATAACCGCTGCTAATCCAAGTGTGTTTCTTCAGGATACCACCAACATACTTCCTCCGCCATTTTGTTAAAAATCCATCCGTCTTTCGTTTAGATCGACGGTTCACTGTGTAACGTTCCATTTTAGGTATTGATCCAAGCGTTAATGTATCAACATTAGCACTGCACTTTCAAGACACGATGGGCGCAACCCGCGGACGTGATAAAACTAAATCCGTTTATAAAAACAAATCTCGACCAGAGATGCACATTATAATATTATATAAATCGCAACGAAGCGGACCGAATTAATTACACCTTTCCGAATAGATTACTTTAAAGCGGTCACAACGAGAGCATAAACTTCTGCAACGAGTCTTAATAAGACAATTAGAAAGTTGATAAAAATGTATTTAGAAGACCTAAAATGAGTAACTAGAACGAAAATAGAAACGTTTGTGGTTTTGAAGCAATTTTTTTTGTAAAAAAATATTCGCGATATACCAAGGGAGCATTAAAAGCGTCGTCCTGTGTGCTCTGACTTGGCAGACTAATATTGTTCGGTACACTTTATTGTCGCCTTATTCGTGTTACGGTATGTTGAAACCTACACACGTCCGTGGCATTCGAATTACTCCTGTAATTCGAATGCCACGGACGTAGATTTTGATTGTCGCCCCATACAAAACGGACAATAAGCGTTTTACTATGCGTCGGGCCTTCCGACGCGGTGTCTCTGTTCAATTTCCCTAACCTAAATACCTAATCAAGGACGTATGTTTTGTGTGGGAAATGGGTGAATGTCACAAAAGATTGAGGTCAAATGGCTATAAGGATATAAAATATAACTTTAATTAAGGTTCCGGCCAGAAACGATACCCATTGACACAAATTAAGAACTACGTAACCGGCCTGATTTATGGAAATATGTTTTATTATGAATGTTGCGAAGAGAGACGCAGATTTACTTCGTAGTGTGCAGAAAACAAGTTCTGAATTTTGTTGGATCATATTGATTCACATCAAAGCTTGCATGAGTTTTAATCAGACTGGTACGTAATCATCAATGTAACATCTAGGCTGCGGAGCAAGTTTTATTGATATTAGCGAGTTAGCGAACCGTCCCAACTTTGAACGGTTACAAGTTAAATTAACAAAATATAGATTATGTCACTCATCATCAGGAACAATGTAGCTTTCCACTGGTGATTTTTTTTTAAATCAGTTTAGTGTTCCAGAGATTACTTTCTACAAACTAACACACAAACTCACAATACGTACCTACTTACTTTATATAAAATCATAAGGCAGTCCCGACTTTCCTTAGATAAACGTACCTAGAGTAGGTTAGTATTAGCTGTTTCCCGCGCCGCGTCTTCACCCTTTGGTGCCATTTTTTACCCTCTTAGAGGTTAATTTCTAATCCAATTCGATTTGGCTTCGAAACTAACGGCGCACAGTGGTATTTTTTTGAATTTTAGCTGTACGAAATTCAACTTTATCAATGTGAAGGTAATTAAAAAAATATATCATATTCTTACTTGAAAGTAAGTCATTCACATTTTTAAGAAATATCATTACTGTACTGTTATCGGTTCATAAGATTTGTTATTTAAAGTGATTTATCAGCGACTTGCAGTGCTAATATTTTGTTATACACGAATTTCTGAGTTTCTTCTTTTGTTGTTTACTGAATACCTATCCGATAGTGAATGGAGTAAGAAATGGTGTTTATAACTGAAGGTCAGTACATTCTATTTTCATATAAATAGTAAAAATTTTAGCAGATTTTTATGTCACAAATAAAATAGGGAACCCGACTACTGTTTTTAGGCATATTTGATAGATACAAAAGAACATACGGTTTTAGGAAATGATCAGAAATAAATTTTATTGTTTTTTTTTTTGTATACGTTGGAGTGTTACCGATTTAGTTAAATATGTTTTGTTTGCGGAAATTTGCGGTTTTATTAGATTTTGACTGTTTTTTCAGGCAATGTACTGCTATCAAAAACAAGGAACGATTTGAATTATTGTTAAAAAATCCTCCGCTAAAGCCGATGACACAGAATAGTAAAGATTCATTGTTTGACTATATATTAGACTCTATTGGAGTGTCAGAATTGAACAACGATAACCAAAATAGTGTTCGAAATGCAATTCATAATTTTTGTACGATAACTTAGAAGTTGTGGCTTAAATCTGATGGAAACAGTAAAAGGTTTCGAAGTAAAAACAATGTATGGCTTAATAAAATAATTATATCAAGTGGAAGTACACCTTCTTACTCAATAGCTTCATCTGCACGACCGGTACGTCCGCGAAAAAGCTTCAATGATTTAACAGATAAAATGAAACGCAGGAAATTGAATACCGAGGTGCAATCAAATAGTAAAGAAGAGTTATGCTTAGCCGCTTCGATGAAATTACACTCTGAAGGACACAGAAACGCAGCTTCACTTTTACTTGATGTCTCTTTGTCGCCAGATAAAGCTAATACTGTCACGAAAAATCCGCAAGAAGACATTTCGTATTCTCCTCGCGAAGCTTTACTTTAGTATGGAATATTGAGAGAATCGGCAATTGGTAAACGTTTAAAGAACTTATTTTGACCGTATTATAAACTTCTTGAAGAGAAAAGCAAGTGCTATCCAAAAAACATACATGTTACAGAAACCTCAGCGGAAATCCCCCTTCAAGATCTTGTTGACCATATGGCCTCGCGTATTTTACATGAAAGTGAAGTTCTAAATAATAGAGAAACTCATTTAGAGGTGGTTTACAAGTGGGGTGCTGACGGTAGCGGAAGCCAAAAAAATTATAAGCAAAAGTTTGAGGCAGCAGATTCGGATGCTCATTTATTTATGAGTTCTTTAGTTCCTATCCGTGTGTATTCGGTTAATAATCGAGATAAAATATACTGGCAAAATGCACGTACCAACTCTGTGCGATTTTGTAAGCCTATTCGCATGCGATTTGTTAAAGAGACTCACCAGACAATTAAAGATGAATTTGCTTATGTCGAGAATCGAATTGCAAATTTATCACCAACCACAGTAACTATCAACGGGATTATTTTTACAGCTCAGCATTGCCTATTAAAAACTATGGTTGACGGAAAAATCTGCAACACTCTATCTGACAATAAAGCCACTACAATGTGTTACATATGTCAAGCAGAAGAATTAGCATCCCGTCCTTATAATCCAGATAGTTTGGATCTAGGGATATCGCCTTTACATGCCTACATACGCTTTTATGAGTGTCTGTTACATGTTTCATACAAAATTACAATAAAAAATAAACAAGCTCATGGCGAAATAAACAAGAAAATTGTAGCAGAAAGAAAATCACAGATTCAAACTCAATTTAAGGAACAACTTGGTTTGCTAGTTGACATACCAAAGCCCGGTTTCAGGAATACCAATGATGGTAACACCGCTAGATGCTTCTTTGCAAACCCGGATATATCGTCAAATATTACTGGCATAGATAAAGATCTGATAGGGAGGTTCAGTATCATCTTAAAAACTCTTAACTCCGCTTACGAAATAAATAGCGCTAAATTTGATCAATATGCTAAGGAAACAGCTATGAAGTATGTTGAGCTTTATAATTGGTATCCTATGACACCAACCGTACATAAGGTTCTGGTACACGGAAAAGACATCATAGATAATTTCTTAATACCTATCGGCATGCTCGGAGAGGACGCACAAGAAAATCGCCACAAAGATGTGCGGTACAATAGAGAACATAACACTAGAAAAATGTCCAGGAAACTAACCAATGAAGATCTCATTAACATACTTCTTGTATCATCAGATCCCATTTTGTCTAATATGAGACTAATATCCGTTAATTATAACAACGCCGTGCCATCAGAAGTTCTATATTTATTAAAAGAACCTGAAGCCATACTATTTGAGGATTGACTGTGTCTATATCTGTATGTGGTGCTGGCGAAGAATGCTCCATATCCCTTGGACAGCGCATTGTCCTAACGAGGAGCTTAGAATAGACACACAGAGCGTATCTCAACACTCTGTCTCCACAGTATACTGCAGTACTTTGGTCATGTGGCAATCTGAAGTCCAGACAACCTAGCAAAGCTTAAATTATCTGGCAATGTGGATGGTAAACGACCAAGAGGGCGCAGTCCCAAACGATCAGGTGACCGAAGAAATAAAGATGCCAGGCTCTCAATCAAGCTGAATATCGCAGTAGGTGGAGAAATCTGCTACTTCCGTTGAAGCCACGATCCGCTGCACTGAGGAAGTGAGACTTATGGAGAGTCTGTCTGATTACTTAGCTACGGTTTTTAGTTCTAATTATAGTTTGGTTTGGTATAATTTGTTAGTTTGGTATCATTTGCTATTGAGAAATTCTACACGCCTTTGTAGATGATGCAAAACAATCATTGGGACATTATTAAAAATTGAATTTATTTGACTGCAGCGCAGCTTCTGCAAGTGACTTAAGCTTGCTAGGCTTACCAAATACTTAGCGCCTGTGGGATTCTTGTCCGTGAAACTGAGGATTTGTGAGTGATGTTTTCAAGATTCTTAGCAATGTAGGTATCATGGTACGAACGAGCTCCTGAATTAACCCTTATCCCTTCAAAGTTTAAAAAAATACGAATGTTAAGGTTACTATTACTACCCGACCAAGCCAACTAGACATATGTCTAACGAAATGAAATAGAATTTCGCTCACAAAAATTAATCGACTGTGTCATCCGGTGGGACTCGAACCCACGTCCCTTCGCTATCCGGGCGAGTGCTCTTACCGACTGAGCTACGGAGGACGTTCGTAAAAACTTGCAAAATAATTGCTTAAGTTATAAAAATAATATTTGCAAAAATATTTCCATCGGATACATGCGGGGTACATTCACCAGTATTGATGAAATCGAACGCCGGCTCACTGGCGTAGCAAGCACTTGCAAAAATTCGTCGGCTGACTAACGTCCTCCGTAGCTCAGTTGGTAAGAGCACTCGCCCGGATAGCGAAGGGACGTGGGTTCGAGTCCCACCGGATGACACAGACGATTAATTTTTGTGAGCAAAATTTAATTTGATTTCGTAAAAACTTGCAAAATAATTGCATAAGTTATAAAAATAATTAAATGTCTAACGACTTACGACGACAAATACAACGAAAATACCGATAGAAATAAAAAAAAGTGGTGTTAAAATAAACTTAAGCACTTCATCTAAATTGTAACAATATTACTTTTTAATTGCTTTCAGTATTTACGTTGTTTTCGCTGTCGTAAGTCGTTTGACATATAATTATTTTTATAACTTATGCAATTATTTTGCAAGTTTTTTAGTTGGCTTAGCCGTGTAGTTAGCATTTATTGACACATCACATGACATAACTTATAAATAACAGTATCATAAATAACATAACGTTATTCATATTTTTTATGTTGCACTTGCAACACTATTATAAAATGTCAAAATCTGAAGTGGACTGTGATGGATTTCAAGTTGTAAAATCAAAATATTCATCCAAAAAACACACTAAATTGCCTGAAAAGGAATTAAAGTTCCAAAAGCGAGACGTAGCAATCAATATTGAACAATCAATTAGGTATTTTCCTTAGTTTACGAAGTATGAATTTGTTTGATTTGAGGTTATGTTTTCAATCCCATTTTATCAATTTACAGACGAATACAGCTAGCTCTAGAAGAGTTAGAAGCCTCAGAATATTTTAAAGACGTGTCCGATTCTGTAAGTAATATAGTACTAGATAAACAAGTAGTAGAAATAGTTTGTTTTGGGCTTGGTCAAATTTCTGAATGCAGTATTTCTAAATATCAACTAGCGTTTTTGCTATGTCTGAAAGACCTATATAAGCCCAAGCAAGTTCTAGTACATGATCCTATATTTTATAAAGATGAATGCGAGTTACTAAAACGTTTTGGACTAGAGGTTATACCACAAAACAACGAAGGAAATTACATAATTTCTGAGCATGATATTACCATAGTTTACATGCCTCACTGCCCTAAACAACTCACCAACAACTTTCTCTGGGCTAATTGGAGTAAAAATCTTCAAAATTGTATACTACTATGCAATAGTTTTAGTTCTATAATTGATAATAACCCCAGTCGGATATTGTTGGATACTGTCCTATACATACATAAGATATACCCGTTAACATGTGAAGTTATTTTACAAAACAACTTCAAACACACTGATATTTTTAATGATACCTCAATCCATTATTATCCTAATGCAAAATTAGAGGTGGAACCAGAATTTTGGAATAAAGGTGAAAAACCTATGTACAAAAACACTGAAGAGTTTATAACTTCACTTATGGTAGAAAAGCTGAACATTTAATTTGTTTGAAGGTCTGAATCATGGCATCGATTACCACAAAGCCTGCTCTAGTGACATTGAGGGGGTTACTATCAGAGTTACGAAAGCAAAGTTCTACAAACAACTTGGCTGAGAATCAAATGGTTCAGTACATACTGAGTCAGTACCGCAAATACCAGTCTACTGATCAACATCTGTGCAAAGCTGCAGAGGAGATGCACTATAAAGCTAAAACATACCACAATTACTTGCACTCTACAAGAATGTATAAAGAAATTAATGTGGAATTCAAAGGTCAAGGGGAAAGGAGCGTGGAACAAACTGCGAATATGGTTGGATTCAAGTTGCCACATGACCCGAAACCATAGACATTGAAAATGCTTAGCAAATTAGTAAAAATAATAGTAAATGTACAACCTACCTGTAATGTTATTTAGTTTTCTAGAAACTTTGTTTTCAAGGTTGCAATAAAACTTAATTTGTTAAATAAAAAGTCTTTTATTTAACCAATTTAATTTTAGTAGGGTTGTAAAATGACCCAGTAGAACTGAGCAAATTCTTTTTTTATAAAAATGTATAAACTCTTTGATTTATATTATTGCAATGCTCATCAAAGATGTCTAGATAACACTTATAAAATGTATAAAACTGTACATGTAATAAAAATGCCACCTATTTTTACCCGACTGCAGAAGGAAGGTTATGTTTTTCGAGAGTATGTATGTATATTTGTTTGGCATGCTGTACAGCAGCCCAAACAGCTGGACAGTTTTTGACATATGAGGTGTTGTTGAATTTGTCAAAATTGTAGGAGTGACAGGCTATATAAATTTTAAATATGGCGCCCGCAAATGGATATAAAGGGGGAAGAGGGATTGATTTTATCCTCACCATAGCAATATGGATATCAAGTGAAAGCCAGTAAAAAGTCCATTTCAAAAATATAAAAAAATATGCAGTTGGGTGTTTTGTTTTTCGAAAATTATGTTTACTTATTTTCATATAACATATGTATAAGTTTAAATTCATGAAAAGGCTTTGTTACAAAAACTTAGAATAAATGCTATAACAATATTTCCTTATGATTTACAATATTATTGCTTGTATTGCCTCTCAATAAGTTTGGCAATAGTCTGAAGCTGCATGTTACTGGTGCCCTCATAAATGGTTCCGATTTTAGCATCCCTGAAGAATTTCTCCTGTGGGAAGTCCTTGGTGAATCCTACTCCGCCCATGAAGTCTATGCACTTGGATGTCAGGGTTTGAGCGATTTCTGCAAAAAAAAGTAGTACGTACTATCTCAGGTTACTTCCATTCAATCAAAATCGACGAAACATCTGATTCATCATTTTTATCTCATTAATTTCTGCAAAAATGCTAATGGGGCCTGTTATCTACAGTTCCCTAGTCTAGGACTTCCTTTGCCAGAAATTAATAACCAATCCGTAATCCAAGATTTAAATCAATCCCGGCTATTGCGTATCCACACAGAATAAGTAATAGCAGGCCTGTGTAACTCCCCGCGTAGGTAGCAAAAACGTACAGTTCCGTACCGTACGCGGCGACCCCCTGGCTAAACAAGTTGGGTGTCGCTAGCCGGCAGCGACACGTTCGCGCGTTTTGATCACCGGCGGCGCGCGGCACTACGTTGCTGGCTGGACGAGCATGAATAAATTCCGAGAAAGATGCGCTAGATAGCGTTAGTAGCTTCTTGTAGCAGTCAACCCTATCGCGTCGCGTGATATTACGTCATTGAATAGGTTAAGTGTATTATGAATCATATTCCAGAGTTATAAGAATGAAATTATCTTGCAATGTATTTCTGTAGGTGTCTACACAAAAATGTGCTTGAGTCTGAGCCGAACTAAATTACACTATGTCGTTGACAACATTGAGAAGACATTTCTTTGAATTTCATTGCAATGGCAAACTTCTGTACGGAGTGCTAGTACTTAGTCTGTGGTAATAGGTAGGTATTTTATGTGCGACCCTCCTGCGCCCCCGCAAAACGTGCTAGAGAGGGAGGGACTGTCATACATAGGAAATCTCCATCCCCGCCACACCTTTCCGCTGACATCAAGGATGCCTCCGCACCCCTGGCGACTATGGCAGGATAGTCCGCACGAACTTGTCGAACTATAGCTACTGTGGACTCTTTATTGGCTAACTACTTATTTTACATTTTGTGTGGACACGCATATTCTCGTATCGTATTAAGAATCAACTGTTCAAATAAAAATAATAACTATAAATTTGGCTAGGAGGCCATTATTAAAATCCTTTTTTTATCAGTCTTCTTACCAGAAGCGTAGTATTTAGCCATCGCAGCCTCCTTCACGAAGTCCTGGCCATGTTCCTTGAGCCTGGCAGCGTTGTACATCAGCAGACGAGCGGCTTCCAATTGAGTCTGAAGGTGTGCTACTTGGTAGCTGATACCCTGGAGAAAAGTGCAAATGTTGAACTAAATATTCTTGATAGAACCATGTTCAGAGGGCCCAGGGTGATTTTATTCACGCGGCGCTCACTTTCGTCCGTGTGACGAAAATTTGTATGGAATTCTTAAAACCTGATTCTTGAACTCGGTCGATGGTGAACGCGTAAAGCTGTGAAATCATTGCTTGTAGAAACGTTTATCTATTGAGCATGGCTATTTTTATACATAGATAGGTACTGGTAATGGATCAAAAGTCCAGTAAGTTATCTTACTTAGCCTGCAATAATATATATATATATATATATATATATAGTAAATATAATAATAGTATAAGTAGTATAGGATGCTAACAAAACAAAGTCAAAGGCGCAGCTCCCTCCTCTTTCCCCGCCCCCCCAACCCCCTCCTTACAACTCCCTCCCACCCCCAACAATAAAAATATATAATTACTTCTAGAAAGAAATCAATTAACTCTTACCGCTGAAACGATGGATTTGATAGTTTGAGTACCGAGAAAGGACATAGAACAGTTTTTATCCCCAAAATCATTTGTATAGGGAATTCATAATACGATATACAACAAAATAAATTTAAAATGCTATTGGCAAATCTTTAACTGTTCTTCTTTAAACGGTCTTCCTTCTCGATACTACTTTCTTCCAAATGACGCTGATTTGAACAGCGCGTTTAGTAGGTCTACCCATGTTGCACCTTACACTAAATATCAACTTAAAATAGAAAATTAAATTTCTTTTAAAAAAAACCGACTTCAAAACTGACTACAGTCACAGAATAAGTACTAGTACTCTACAGTGCTAATTAAAACTAAAAATTTATAAACAAATTTAAACTAAAAAGTACAAAATAATATTTAAATTACGTAACTGTTCTACGAAATTAAGTCGGTTTTTTTTTAAAGATTTTTTTTGGCGCGGGTGTGGGAAGTAGGTCATGCCTGATAGTGGTCTCGCAATCTACTCGCCACTCATGTCTACTCTTAACATAAACCGTCCGTTAATGCACGCCATCGTCTTTTAGTTGCTTGCATTTGGCGTAGAAAGCAACGAAACTGTCCACGAAGCGGCAACGTCGCGTTTTCCTTTCACATACAAACTACTACACCTGCCCTCTTTGCATGTATTAGTCAAATGACCCCGCCGAGATATTTCCTCATCTTTCTTCCATTTTACCTGGAATGAGAAGATGCTCTTCCCGAACTGCTTCCTCTCCAGCGTGTATGGGATGGTGGCGTCCATGCAACCCTGGCACAGACCCACCATCTGCGCAGCGATGCCGATACGACCCTCGTTCAGGAAACCGGCCGCGTATTTGTACCTGAGGGTAGATACAAAACGTAGCTGAAGCTGATAAGGTACGTAATTACCTAATTTTAAAGCCTGGGTTCCCAACCTAGGGGTGTTATGTAAATGCTGTAGTAAATGTGGTATTTTGCTGGGGTAATGGTGATTTTAAAATATCGAACGGGGTCCAAATCGAGGAGTAAAACCGATTCTCTACCTAGTCAAGAAGGTGAAAAATTTGAAAAGGTAAACCACTGGAATAAAGTCACACGGACAAGCTCCACTGCGTCTTTACTGTGAAACCTGGGTCGCTCTGATATCAAAAATGTTTTTAACGTCACATGTTGTCACGATTTGTCATTAATTTTATTATTAGGTCTCTTGACGATGCTATGTGGTTTGATCTATGATTTTTCAAACAGAACGGGCCCCAGGCCTCCCTAGATCCGGTGCTGGTAGTGACAGCCTTTGTCATCTCTCGCCAAAAATCTAGCTATAAGGATTCCATTCTAACGTATACATACTTGTTACCACGGAAACGAGCACTTACCCATGCCCGTACTCCCCAAGGATGTTCTCTTCAGGTACCCTGACGTTGTCGAAGTGAACCATGCAGGTGCCAGACGCCCTGATGCCAAGTTTGTTCTCTGGCTTGGCAACAGTTAGGCCAGGCGTCTCTCGCTCCACTATGAAAGTGGTGATGCCTTTATAGCCCTGGAAATAAAATAATACTATTAATATTCGGAGACCAAGAGGTCACAGATATTTATAATACCTTGGTGTAGTAGATCGCGTTACGGACTACAAAAACAGCGATTGCGGGTTCAACTCCCGAAAGGGGCAAACGTTTGTGTGATGATAAGAACAAACATTCATTTGTATGTTTATAAACGTATAATACAAATATCTACACTAATATTATAAAGAGGGAAGATTTGTATCGAATAGGCTCCGAAACTACTGGACCGATAAATTATATTTGGTACAAAGATAGTTTGAGAACCTTGGATGGACATAGGCTACTTTTTGTTGCGTGAAATGGGGGATGAAAGTTTGTATGGAAAAGACTATTGGCGCGGGCGAAGTCGCGGGGAAGTGCTTGTGTCTTATAAAAGTATACAAGCATTTATAATATTAGCACATACCTACGTAAGTATTAGAAAAGATGATGGATGACACAGATAATATTATGTGCGGCAACTGGTATTCAAATGTAGGAAATAGGTACCTACTCGGGCTATATAGGGAACCCCTTGCTATTCGTTCGTTAGCGCCCGTGTCAATTTAACTTGCTTACTATTAAATTAAAACGATTTTTTTTTGTAACGACTAAGTAATATTAAAAAATGCTTGACATAATTATGTATGTACCTACTTAGGTACAGTTAACAGAATACAAAATTGTGTAATAGGTCTAGCTGCAACAAATAAATAAACAAGAGATGATTATTGCATCATAATAACATTACTTGTAAAACGAGAGATAAAGCATGTACGTAATAGCAGCATAGATAAATATGCAATTTACTTATTATTTATTTTGGAGAACAGAATGTTAATAATCATTGTTAATAATTAATCAGATGAAGATTGTAGGTAACGTGCGTTGTAATATTTTACTGAAAATTCGTGGATATGCTACCGATATCTATGCTATCCTCTTTATTCCACCACCAAGGCTTTATTGGGAAATAAAGTATGCCAAATGATTTATTCGGTATAAACGTAATGCGGAATGTTGATACTGCCGAAAATCTTTATGCAGCTACAAGATATGACTTTAATTTTATGCAACCCAACATGGACCTCTGTGTATCCACCTTGTTCACAAGTTTACCGAGTTCATTGGCAAATTGCGAATTTTTAAAACAGTGTTTACATGCAAACTCTTAGTAGGTACAATCGGCATATTATGCACAACAATATTTTAAACAACCTTCGATGAAGGAGACTACATGCAATCACCTTATTTTACTAATACTTTAACTGACTACAACGAACTAAAATCACCTACTTGTTAAAAATGGGCGCCGAAAAGGTTTTTTCCTTGAGATTTAGGTTTGCTAGTCAACTTTACCATACAACAACTTGACCTCTCTGATTACAATAATAATCAGAACAGCAGAACCGATATAATTGAAAGGTATACTTAGGGTAGAGGGACTTTAATTTTTGCATAAGATAAAGGTTTGAATACCCACCCTTAGGTCTACGTCACAAGACCAATTCCTTACCTTAGAAGGGTCAGCATTAGCCATGACTAGAAAGACCCCAGCAACATCCGAGTTGGATATCCACATCTTTGAGCCGTTAATGACGTAGTGGTTGCCATCTTTCTTGGCCACAGTCTTCAGGGAGAAGGCGTCGGAGCCTGAAGTGGGCTCCGTTAGGCAGAAACTGCCGGCCTGGAATAAAATGAATTGATGATGATGATAAAAATACCTGTGAAGAAAGTCTGACGTGTTTAAACTGACTATTACACCAGCCTCCTGACGCCAATGTACTGATGTAGGAGCGTTACAACAACAATCGCGCGGGGAGACGGCGCTGCCTCTGGGTTCGAAGAGTGGCAACACTACTCGAAGGTCGTGCTATATCCTCCCCCTCCAAGCCGGCAGACGCAGCGGGAGCTGGCTTGGAATCTGTTGTTACACGCGCACGTCGCGGTCTTCCTCTTTTCCTACTATGAACGACAACAGTAGTATCACCTACGTAAGGTGTCAGGAGGCTGGCATGATATATGTACATTGCATTCGAAATACTAGGGCTACTGCCTAAACATCAACCACTGCGGCATCTTAAGCAGTTGTATAGGGGAGACTTGCAACACAAACTGAACCTGAATTGAACACTGAAACTATCTAAGAATATTGTTTAGGGTTCCGAGAGGTTGGAGAAAACATGTTTTTTCTCCTTAAAAGAAAATATTTTATTTTATTAATCTTTTGAGACTGCATTGTATGTAATTTTAGAGTAAGTATGTCGGTGGCCAGCACATCAGACTACTCGTTAAGGTTGCATTTCTTCCCTTTTACTACTTCCAGCTTCCATTCAGGGATCAAGTTTCCAGACAACAGATAATCTATTGTTATGCGCCGGCGGTCTTAAGATTCTCAAGGGGTTAATTAAGATGATGGATATACGTTTTCGTAGCAAAATCACTTATAGTACAACTGCCTGCATCGGATGCTAAAGTGTTAACCTTGACGTGCTGTCGCCCGTACCTACATGGTCTAGTAGAATAACAATTTCCTTTAAAACTTTGCGTTGAATGATACGCTTGGAAATTCTAGATCTTAGCTTGAATGGAATAGATGACCTTACTCCAGATGAAGATGTCGTATTTTTGAGTCTAGCCATCACGCTCATTCGTACTGTCATGCTGGTTATACCCGGCCCGGCGAACCTTGATCCCTATGACAGTTCATGTTAAGCAATGGTGTGGCAGCTAACATTCAAATGTTCAAAAGAGAATTGGTCAGACTGTTGAACCTGTAGAAACAGCAAACAAAGCGGACATATTTTTTGGATGAAATGGCAAAATCCAAAGGTCACGCAGTGATTTGGCTACCGCCCTACCACTGCCAATATAATGCTTTAAAACTTTGTTTTGATGATTGGGATCGAGACGTGCGATACGACAGCATTGTAGATGAGCCGTTTTTGATAAACGTAGGCGACAGCAGCTGCAGTTCAGATTCCGAGTTCGTGACACAAAACTCAATGTCATTATCAGATTTAGATTAAAATATATAAATAAATGATCGCTAAACAGCTTTTGTTTTATTTGGTTTTGTCCTACAGTTAATTTTTAATTCTCTTGGGTATACAATCGTGAGTGCATGTATGCCGCACTCCGTTCTATTCAATAGAGAATGTACTAATACTTAAGTATGAAAAAGTAATGCCACTCATAATTTATCACTTAATTATGGAACACATGAAAACTGATACTAATAAAATCTAATCTTAAATAAAACAAAATCTGGTGTCCCCAGAAATATTTTATAAATTTGAGTGAAATAAAAACAATTTCATGCAACTTTTTAACATTCAGCACCTATAACTTTAATGATTA